>JAJMOB010000033.1:0-132702 GCA_030444945.1 Hyphopichia fennica | reverse complement strand
GGCAAACAATTGAGAAAAGGGAGCGAGGGGGGGGGGTCCCACGGGTAGTGTACTTTAGAGATAGGATCACGTGTATATATTGGTTGGTACACTATATAGTGTTTGGATGTTTTGTATTTGTGGTTTTTAAAATTTTTGGCAACATAATGTTGGCGGCTAATTTTTTATATTTCAAATTTGAAATCCTTAACCATCTCTTTCTTAACAGCAACACCATCATCATGGTCACTTATAAGGATTTGAGAGATCTATCTCTTCATGAATCGTCTTCGACTTCTTCTCGACTGACCAGTAACATAGGTACTCATTGTTATACTGATTTTTCTCCTTACAAAGTTCATTCACAATCACATAACTCAATATCGAGGAATTTGACCAATTTAAGAATATCAAAGTTATTTCTTAGTCCCCCCCTGTTGATTAATGGGAATTTGAACTTACCTGAACCTGGTCATCTCACTGATAGTTCAGTATCTCAAAGAAATTCATCATTAAATGAAATTAATGGTTCATTTTATCAATATTCAGATAGTTTAGAGTATTCGGATCTATTTATTCATAATAACAATCATAATGGTAATTCAAATATGGGTACTACCAATATATTAACAAAAGATATCATAGCAGAGTTTGGAGATGATATTAAAAACCATTCCAATCAAAGTATTAAGGATCATGATTGTATTAATTATGTATTTGGTAATACAACCGGTGATGATACTTCCTTACTTTTTCCAACCAACAAGCGTAAATTGAGTATTGACTCTTCACCAATAAAGAAAAAAGTACCCAAGTATTCCAATAATGATCATCAAGAATGTTATCCAGAATACCATCAAGATGAAGATTACCATCAAGATGAAAACCAAAATCATACTGCTAATATTAATCACTCAACCCCAAAACCAAAATTTAAATATCAAGCTACATCCAAAAGGGTACAATTTCAATCAGAGTCCGCCGTTGATCTTAACTTTCCAAACTTAAATTTTAAAAGAAGACGAATCTAAAGTATATTTGCAGCAACTTTCAGTATGTGTTTTTTTTTTTTCTTCTCTTTTTTTTTTTTTTTTTTTTTTTTTTTTTTTTTTAAAAAAAAAAAAAAAAAAAAAAAAAAAAAAAAAATAAAAAAAAAAAAGCGTACTACCGCAAAATGAAAATTTGATTTGAATAACTTATAGCTTTCAAACTATCACACGTTAACCATTCTCAACCAGCCTTCAAAAAATGATTCTGAAGCGACTACTACATATCTCTTCAATATGTCATTCAAAGTTTCAACTTAACCCGAATTTTAAACTCAAGTGTGGTCTTGAACTACATACTCAACTTAAAACAAAGTATAAACTTTTTTCACTTTCTCCAAATACCTTTGATTCGATCCCGAATTCAAAAATTAGTTATTTTGATTGTGGATTACCAGGTACTCAACCAAAATTGAATCCAGAAGCTTTATTTCTTGCATTGAAAACTGCGGTTGCACTCAATAGTGATATTCAATCAACTTCTTCATTTGATAGAAAACATTATTTTTATCTGGATCAACCTTTAGGTTATCAAATAACTCAACGTTACCATCCTATTGCTAAAAATGGTTGGCTAGATTTGAATAAAAAATTTGATGACATTAAAGTTTCAACAAAAAGAATCAATATCGAACAAATTCAATTAGAGCAGGATACTGGTAAAACCATTTATGATAAAACTGATGAATTAATTAAAATAGATTTTAATAGAGCTAATGTCCCACTTATTGAATTGGTTACAAAACCTGATTTTGAATCTTTAGATCAGGTTAAAGCTTTCATTAAAAAATATAGTACCTTAGTAAGTCATTTGGATATATGTACTGGGGACTTGGAATTGGGTGCAATGAGGGTTGACGTTAATATAAGTTTAAATAATGGTGACCGTGTTGAAATCAAAAACTTGGGTTCTACAGGTGAAATTATGGATGCTATGAAATATGAATATAATAGACAGTTGAATGTTTTAAAGAATGGCGGTACAGTAACTCAAGAAACTAGAGGTTGGAATGGACAGGAAACTGTTAGAGCAAGATCTAAAGAAGATGCTGTTGATTATAGATATTTTCCAGATTCCGAATTGCCTCTCATAAATTTGGACCCAAAGATTGGTGATCAAATTAGATCAGAATTACCTGAATTTCCTGAATCTATCATATCAAAACTTATAACTAAACCATATAACCTTGAACTAAAACATGCAAAATTCTTAATTGATAATCCTAAAATTCTTAGATACTATTATGACCTTTTTGAGATTGTTGTTCACAATAATAAAAAGCCAGTTAAGTTAATCAATAATTGGATGATGCATCAATTACTCGGGAACTTTAACAAATTCAATATACCATTGGATTTGAATTTAATCCCAAGTTCCAAATTAAGTGAATTGATTTTACTAATGGCTGACAATGAAATTACTTCAACATCTGCCAAATTATTGCTACAACAAATAATAAAAAATCCTGAAGATAGACTGTGTTCAGTAGGTGAATTAGTTGAAAGATATGATATAGGTGTTCCAAAGGATATTTCAACTAGTGAACTAAGTGAAGCAGTGGAAGAAATTTGCCTTGAGATTATTCAAAATAATCCTGATGTTGTTGAAAAGGTTTTAAATGGTAAGAAGAAATCAATTAATTTCTTGATAGGACTAGCAATGAAAGAAACCCAAGGTAAAGTCGACTCAAATATATTTGATGCCAAATTCAACGAGCTCATCGAAAAAGTAAAATAAATGTAAATAGATTAATATGACCAGTGGTCGATAGCACAATACATGTTGCATACAGTTTAATGACTATTTAATATATATATAAACATAGAATACGATTAAATAAGGTACCACTAACACAAGAAAACAAAAGTACAGAAAGAGATTAAATCATATTGACCAGCAGTTAAAATTTATTCTCCGTAACTTGGTAGTTGTAATCAAAACCCTCGTCAGAACGAGAGATATCCTGGGCATGAATGTATCCAATCTCATAATTGTCATCCTCCATTGCTCGGTCCGATTGGTTCATTGAATCTTTTTCGAGGTCAACAACCTGACTTAACGTTCTAATATCTGATTTTTTCGAGCCCATGGTATAGGGGCTTTCTAAAACAACGTCAGCTTCACTGATCAAATCATTATACTCGTTAAAGTCAACCATTCTGTTTTGTCTTGGGTTGTAAATTGTACTACCATCATTTGTTGTTACAGTGGTTGGAGAAGATTTGGAAGTACCCTGTGTCTGGGCAGTTGAATTTGTCGCAGTACGAGTCTGTTCTGACATTCCTGACAATGATTTTGTAATTTGAGTATTATTAGTATTCTTATTTGCCATTGATTTGAATCCGATCCTAAATAAGATACTTTTGTACATTTCAATGGCATCGGAACCAAGGCCAAATAATACAAAAGTTATTATTGATAAAGCAAAATTAACCCAAGCATAGTAAACATAAGGAGTGCCAAAATCATAATAATATATCTGCTCCCAGCCAGGTCCATGGACTTCAGAGAAGTTGAAAGCTTTCTTGACCTTGGAAGCAACATCAGCATAAAAGAACCAGACTGAGAGTGGAAATAATACTAAAATAACTAAGACGGAAAATATTAATAAACGAGCAAACTTTTTTAAGTCAAGCCCTGAATTAGTACATCTTAAAAGATCTTTAACGTCTTTCCTCTTTTGCAAGTACTTGAAAATTGTTAATACTGAGAATATTAAACCAGCAATCCCCCATAATAATATCCATATAAAACGAAGGAATATGGTAGCAATAGAGTGATCATAAGCTGTTACACACCCACCATAACGAACAATAATATAACGAGATGTTTGAATGACATAACTGGTTGCCATAAAGAATACTGGAGTAACCCAACACATCAATATATTTATAATAACCTTTTTTTTTGATTTTGTTGCAAGAAATATATTGTTATTTGCTGAAAGAATCATAAATAAATTGAATGAAAGCGTACTAATGCATGAAATCTTACCCACCACTGAACCAGAATCAAGTTTCGTAAAAACATCACAATACCCCTTCCCATCCCACTCTTCATAAAAGGTTTCATCACTCCAAATACACGCATTAATGAAAGTCATCAAATTTCCAAACATGATCCAAAAGATCAAACTAGTCGCTGGAATGTTTTTGGTTTTACAGTGCCAGATGAAAGCAGGTATTAATAAGATGAAAGCAATCATTGTGAAAGCTGCCAAAACTCTTCCGAATGTATCCATATTGAAATATAGTTAATTAGTGGTCAAAATGAATGAAGAATCAAATAAAAATTTTAAGTGGATTTTGAGGCAACTTCCAATCAGTATATATACTAATTTTGGGCTTGGGAGAGAGTTCAAGGAAGGCTGACCCCAGTTCAATGTTGAGTGTTTCAGGAACACAATTACTGACATCTTTATCAAGTAGAGTTTTCTTTGGTCAATCTATTCTAGGCTTTTAACTAGATTATCTCAAAATGTGGTATTCAGATTTGTAGTAGGAGTGCTCCTTTGGCATCCAAATCGAGTAATTTTGGTGCAAAATCGAACGGGGCAGGAAAGAAAAAATTTTGCGACTCAAATTAATCTACATGAACAACTTACGAGAGGACTTAAAAACTGATACTAAGATTAATCTAAAATAAATAGAACAAAAGAAAGGGATAAGGAGTAAATATGAAAACGAAAGGAGAAGGGGAAATGGCAAAGAAGCCTAGAACAAAAATGAAAAGTTGAAGAGACCGAAACTGGATAAAGTAAATATGAGTTTCTAACAATAACAATAGAGCTTATATTAACTAAAAACAGACGAGGTTGAAATTATACAGAGGGAAGACATGATTATATATGGGTGATTTTTATCTTTTTTTATCTTTTTTTTTTTATTAGGAAGACGCAGAAAGGTTTCATTGTCTAAATTATGCAATAACAGATTTCAAAACTTCATTGGAGCTAATAGCACCACCGAATTTTTGATCTAAGAATTTTAATAAATTGACCACTTGTTGTTTTAATTCATCATTTTGGAATTGTTTCAATCTGTCGAGATTTTCTTCTCTACCTAAAGTAGAACCTTCTAATAATTTAATTCTTTCAAATTCCTTGGTGAAAGCTTCGGAGAAGATTCTAACCACAGCTTCAACTTGAGTAGTTATCAATTGATCGTCTTTTTCGAACAATTTGATGATCAATTTGAAAACTGGAACATTTTCTTCAAGGGCAGTCTTTAATGGTAAGTGGCTCAAGAATGGTTGGATAACATGTTCTAAAGGAACAGCAGCTTCATTCTTTAAAGCTAATCTGGCAACACAACCACATGCATTGGCATAAGATCTGTTGACAACTTCTTGGGTTTCTTCATCATCAGCATCAACGGTACCTGCTTGTTTATCAGTCTTACTTAATAAGTCGAATAATAAGTTCAAGGTAGATGGGTAAGCGGATGAGAAATCAACATCTGAGTTTTCAATAACAATACCAATACCATAAGCAGAATTACCTTTGACATCTAATGATTTATCATTAGATAATCTTTCGCTGAAGATTTGAAGTAATTCTTGAGAGTAAGGGTTGGAGGATTTAACACCAGCAGCAATTTCTGCTAAAGCACCAATAGCACTAACTCTCTTATTTTTAGATTTACTATTAACATTAGATAAAATAATATCTTTGAAAGAGGCAAAGACCTTATTGAAATCACCTTCTAAACTAGTAGCTAAACTGACTAAGACTTCAAGAGCAGATTCGAATAACAAAGCATCAGTTTCAGATGCATCTTCTTCTTCAATATCTTCACCTTCTTCGAATTCTTCAGCTTGACATGGATGTTCTTTCTTCAAAATGTTCATTAATTGAACACATAAGTTTTCTAATTGTTGGGTTTCAGCAGCATTATCAATAACAGCAATTGGACCCAAAGAGTGAATAGCGTCAGAAAAGTTGTCTAAAATACATGCAACCATGGTAAGTTCAAATTCTTCAGCTAAGTTTTGAATAGTAATTTCTCTAACTTGTTTGATTAATTGTAAAACATCTTCTTCAACATAAGAAGATTGAGGGACACCTTTTGGAGCCTTCTTTTCACCGTATGAAGCAACAAACATAGCTTTGACAATTTTCCAAAGAGCGTTCAATGAAGCTTCTCTCATACCGTAAGAATTTTCAATTTGGTCAGCTAAAGATTTAACAGAAGGTTCAACGTATTTGGCAAAAGCTTTACCGGTACCAAGAGCCAATTCTGATAAGGCAACAGATGCAATTTCCTTTTCTATAGTAATACCAGTGTGAACATGGAATTTATTATCTAAATCTTCTTCGTCATCATCTTCTTCGAGATCTTCACCTTCAACATTGAAGGTGAATTCTTCTTGTTCCAAACATTTGAAAATTTCTGGAACAATTTTGTCCAAGAAACCAGCAAATTCAGATCCATAAACCTTAGCCATGTTGGAAATAAAAGCAAAACCAGATTCTCTGATTCTGGAAACACTAGATTGTAAAGAGAGATAAGCAGCATCTACTAATGGGGTAGCATAATTAGAGAAGTTACCTGAACCAACGGCTCTGGCCATAGTAGAAATATTTTCGAAAGTTAAAGCTCTTAATTCAATGTCTTCTTCAGACATACCTTCGGTCTCAGTAACATTTGCAACGAATGGTTCTAATAATTGGATAGAGGTATCGAAGAAAGGTTGGAAAGATTTACCAGCAGCAAAAGCAGTAGAACCAATAGCAGAAACAATAGCGGCTCTTAAAGAAGAAGAGTTAGCTTGTTGTAACATAGTGAATAATTTATTCATTAAAGGTTCAACGTATTGACCAATGGACTCGAAACTCATGAACTCAATCAAACCATCTAAGGCATAACAAGCATGTTTGTAAGTCATAACAGAAGTAGCATTATCAATGATATTAATGATTAAAGGTAATAAGGTTTCGTGGTGTTCAGCAACAATATCTTGTAATTCAGAGGTTAATTGAGATAAAGATCTTAAAGCAGCAACACGAACAATAATTTCAGAATCCTTTAAACCTTCACTTAAAACTGGGATGATTTTGCTAATTTGGGTGGAGAAATAATCTGGAGCACCACTGGATGCAACACCAATGATTAATAAAGCAGCTCTTCTTTCAAATTGGTTTTGAGAAGATAACATAGTGGCTAAGTTTTCAAAGAAAGGAGTAATGGTTTGAGATGGTGGTAATTCAGCAGATAACATAGCAATCAATCTTAAGGCTAAGTTAGGTGGAGCATTTTCTTCATTTTCATTTTCTTCATCTTCATTATTTAATTCTTCTTCGACATCGATTGGTTCAGATGCAATACGAGCAGCTATTAAAGTTATTTGAGGACCCAATTTATTGGCAATAATCTTAGATTTCTTCATAGATACACAAGAAATCAAGAATTGTAAACCGAAAACTCTGTATTCTTCATTTAATTGAGTATTAGCAGAAATTTCAGCAATAAATTGAATTAAACTGGTTAAATGTTCACCAACTAATTTGTTGTCAAGGAAAATTAAAGAGTTGAAAACATTGAAAACGGTTTTAACTTTTTCATCATCATTACCGGAAATGACATCTTTTAAGACATCAACCATACCAGGAATGGTGTTTTTGAATTGATGAGCTTGTTGAGCATCAATTTCAGCATCTTGTTCAATGAATTGAGAAAGGACATCTAAAGATAAAACAGCATTAACTCTAATATCTCTGGAAGTTGGGTCAGCTAACAATTGAGAGAATAATCTTAAGAAACCTGGAACGTGTTCAAGTAAAGCTGGTACTTGAGTTTCTAAGATAGTATATAAAGTGAAAACGGCGGTTTCTTTAATTTGAGAGTCAGAACCTTCAATAGCACTGACCAAGTTTGGTAATAAATCAACCCATTCACCGTTATCCAAATCTATTTCACTGATAGCAGAAATAATTCTGGCAGATGAGTGTCTAATACGTTGTATAGGTTCAGCGAAAGTACTGTTAAGTAAAGTATTTCTAATTTCTGGTTTTAATTGACCATCAACCTTGTCCCAACTGTTCAAGGCAATCTTTCTGGCTTCAACAGCAGCCAATTGTCTTGAAGTTTCATCAGTTGAGTTTTGTAAAATATGGATTAATGCTGGTAAAGCTAAATTGTTTATTAACAATTCACTATTTAATCTTTTGGTAGCTTGTTTAATGACATTAGAGTCAGGGGTTTGAATTTGCTTTAAAGTTTCCTCTAAAGCAGTAAGGTATTGGGCATCCATCCTCGGTGATATTATGGTAAAGGGGAGTAGCTTGAAAAGATAGCTAGTAGATACTGATCAATAAGACGATGGGTGTGAACAGAGAAGAGAAGAATGAAAACAAGAACTCAAAAAAAAAAAAAAATTTAGTGAAATATTTTCAATGATCTGAAGCGCATCTGAGAAAAGAAAAAAAAAAAAAAAAAAATTTAAAAAAAAAAAATTTTTGAGATGGCTGCTACAGTCACGTGAAAGAGTCTATCATCACTTCAACCATTGTAACCAAGTAAGCTAGCGAATGGTAGTATTGTTTGAAGGAAAGTGTTTTATTGTCTTTCGAGAAGTATTTTGTTGAATAATTTCATTACGTATTGAAGTTTGTATATTAGTAAACAGACTAAAGAGTATGTTAATTTATATAAAAGTGTGTCGTGTCAGGGGGGGTCATTACATTATGTCATTGATATTTACGGGCATCTCTTTTATCCTGATGGAGTAGTATTTTTCAAGATCACTAAGGGTATCAACATCATCAGAGGTGACAAGGTTGATGGCGACACCTTTTCTACCAAATCTCCCTGATCTACCAATTCTATGAACATAATTTTCTCGATCAGAGGGTAAATCGTAATTAATTACTAGAGAGACTTGTTGAACGTCAATCCCTCTTGCCCACACATCAGTAGATATCAATACTCTCGAATTCCCAGATCTAAAATCACTCATAATTGAGTCTCTTTCGTCTTGTTTCATG
This sequence comes from Hyphopichia fennica, assembly GCA_030444945.1. NCBI lineage: Eukaryota > Fungi > Ascomycota > Pichiomycetes > Serinales > Debaryomycetaceae > Hyphopichia > Hyphopichia fennica. The sequence continues at coordinate 123,692 of JAJMOB010000033.1, read as the reverse complement.
TCACCGTGCATAGCGACAACAGTGAAATTAGACTTCCTCATTTGATCTGCTAACCAAGTCACCTTCACCTTAGTATTACAGAAAATTACTGCTTGAGTGATAGTCAAGGAATCATATAAGTCACACAAGGTATCAAATTTCCAATCTTCCTTCTCACACTGGATGTGATATTGCTTGATACCTTCCAATGTAATATCATCTCGTTTAACTAAAATCTTTACTGGATCTGTAGTAAACTTCCCAGTCATTTCCAAAACTTCTCTAGATAATGTAGCACTAACAACAACGACTTGAACTGAAGGCGGTAAATGACGATATATTTCATATATTTGCTCTTTGAACCCTTTTAAGAACAATTCATCGGCTTCATCTAGAATGAGCATCTTGATATTCCTAACGGAAAGTTTTCTTCTTTTTATCATATCAACTACTCTACCTGGGGTCCCACTGATAATTTGTTGACCTTGTTGTAATTTTTTTAAATCATCCCCAACATGTGTACCACCAATACAGGCATGTGTATGGATATTCATGTAATCACCTAAATTTTTAACAACACCTTGAATTTGAACTGCTAATTCTCTAGTTGGTGATAGAATAAGAGCTTGACAGTCTTTTGCTTTGGTATCGATCACTTGAAGCGTACCAATGGTGAACGTAGCTGTTTTCCCAGTACCGGACTGTGCTTGAGCAATTGTGTCTTTCCCACTGATAATTTGCATGATAGCTCTGGATTGAATTGCAGATGGTGATTCGAACCCATACCCGTAGATACCTTTAAGAAGTTCGGGCTTTAACTTCATGCTCTCAAAGGTTGCATGAACCTTGACATTCTTTGTGGATTTAACAGAGAACTTTAACCCTTTATCTATTTCTTTATCGAACTCATCCATCTTGCCTTGTGATAAAGTAGGGGTCTAACCAGGATGTAATATGAAAAACAAAAAAAAAAAAAGAAGATACCGCGATGGCATCGTTTTTTTCCTCCCCCTAAGTTTTTTTAACGACTGAGAAAATACCACAAATGAATGCTAATTAAACATTTATAGCAATTCTCATCCAAAAATGTCTGGACCTGTCAAGTCAATAGTTGTCCTTATCGGTGGTGGGCATGCAGCTGGTAAGAAAAGTACAGCTGAGCTTCTCAAACAAGAAGTTGAAGAAACTCTTGGTGGTAGTAATTTAGAAATCATTGTGATAGACTTTGTAAAATACCTTGACTCAGATCCTCTTCAACATTTTGATTCTTACTCCAAAGAAGCTGCAATCACAGTTCCAACTGCTAACGATAAGGTATACCCGGCTTTAAAACCTTCACGATTCAATTTTGCCAACTTAAAAGAAGATTTGAAGAAACATCTTGAAACTTCCCCAAATGCTCCTCAAAAGCTCATTATCATACATGGTCTTTATGCATTGTACGATAAGGATTTAAGGGACCTATCGCAAATGAAGGTATTCATGAGCAGTGATCCGGATACAAGACTTATTCGCTGGATTAGGCGTGATGTATTGGATGAAAAGAAGAGCATAAGCTTAGAACAAGTCATAACATCATATTTACATGGAGCAAGAGCTGAAATGAGTAATTTTATCTTTCCAACCAAAGAATTTGCGGATGTCATCATGCCCAGAGGAGCTGAGATGAACGCAATTCGATTGGTGGTTGATGGTATCCATCCACATCTTGCATCACATCGTAATTTACCTGATCGTGTATCTTTCAACTTGTTGAGACCATCAGGAAGTAATGATGTCTTCCGCTCGGAACAATTCGATAACGAAAAGGGAAAATTCTACGAACTCAATTGAACGAAATTATATACGTATACATGTTTTGCATTTCTTTATCTTTACAAATTAATAACAATTAAATTATATTTATTTTTAATCTAAAATACAGTTGTAGAAATTTTGAGGTTTCTTTTGCTAATTCTAATATTTAAGCACAATTAACTAATATGCGACAATGTTGTTCAGGTTTAAATAAGAATATCATGCTCCTTCACGTATTTGTTTATAGGATCCAGCTCAATGGAATAATCAACTAAGTTGGCAATTTGATCACTACTAATCAAATCTCTTAGTTTCTTATCAGAATTATACCAATTTTTAATAAGATAAGTCATTTCATTAGACTTCAAATTATTAGTAAAACCTGTATAAATTTCGAAAGTGTTGTGCTCGATTAATGACTTCATAACAAAGTATAATCTTTCATAGCTCACACCAGATTTTATGAAAATATCAACAACAATCCCCTTGGATGGTGTTTGAGTGACTGGATCTTCTTCGGCAGCTTCTTGAATGTTCTTACAGATGAGTTTTATTAATTCATCAATTGGGAAAACTAAATCATTGGAGGATAATTTAGGTCCAATTGCGGTGAAAGCATTCAATATTATAACATATACTGGCTCCAGGGATTTCTTGTCACCAACCAAGTATTCATGAAAGATCTTTTCAAAGAAAAGTTCCCACCGTTTTAATATATCATCGGTATTCTTGTAGTCCGAAATCTTAAAGATCAACAAACATAAATCATAGTAACCTAATGGGTCAGTATAGTTATTGAATAAATCACTTATGCTTAGGATCTTATTGTTTAGTGATTCAACGGCAAGATCTCTATTTTCATTGCTGATCCTCTTATCAGCTCTAACGGCTGATAACACATCAAGTTGTAGGTTTGCAATATCAAATAGTTCTTGAATAATTGATGATAACTCAATCATTTTTTGTCTTAAGTTTGGTGGACAAATACAGTTGCAGAATCCATTAGCCCTTGATAAATACTCAAGTCTTTGGTTCAAAATCAATTTGAATTCAGAGATTGATAAGGCATATAAAATGTTTGCTGCGGCAAAATAGTTTTCTCTTTTAGCGTGATATAACCATAATAAATCACTTAATGCTAAGTCGTTTTCAGATTTCTCTTCCAAAAATGGTAAGATGAATGGGGTATTAATATCTAATAATCTTTCACTTACACCTTGGTTGATAAACCATTGATAAAATTCATAGTGGAAGCTTTTATCCTGTGATGCAAAACAAGTTTCATAAGTCACATCTCTAACTTCAATAAATTCATTAATGGCCAATTGGTCGTTGGATTCGGTTATCTTAATAGCTCTCAAGTCAACTTTGGTTAAGATTTTGAAAATCAAATCATATAATTGTAATTTTTTCTTATTATTTTCAATTAATTTATTGTGGTGGTTGTCATTAGCAGCACTGGTAGTGGTATTGGATGAGTTACCTAGCTTGAAAGCCAACTTCAAAAGTAACTCAACTGCACCAGTGTAAAATTCTAAATTCAACATAATATTAAGAGAGTTTTCAATGTTTTCCAAAGTTAATGATTCATAAGCTTTTTCGAATAATCCTACGGCATTTTTGAGGCATTTAATTTTTAGGTCATTATCCCTTGAACCTATATTCTTAGCTCGGGTCAAGTTCTCGATTGCTTTGAAGATGAAAACATCATCAGTTGAGCAGAATGAACCACAACGACCTTGCAAAGAGGTAGCGATAGAATCAATAGATCCACCCTTTAATATATTTTTATTGATAATAGATGATAATAAATCTTTGATCAAATTTTTAACTTCACGGGATGGTAATAGTAAATCTCTGAAAGATAAAGTTAATAAATTTAGTTGGTTTGTGAGGGATAAAAATCTTAAAATATCATTAAAACTGGTTTGATAAACTTGGGATTCTTCAATCAATACCATCAAGAACGATAAGGCTTCTTTCATTGAACCTAAGGACTTTAAAATAGAAGTGAATGCAATATGTTCAGCTCTTAAACAGACTTCATTTTCAAATCTGCTTGGATCTGAACTATAATTTGGAGCATTCAAACCTTGAATACTACTGCTGTTTTCAACAAAGAAGTCGATCAAAACAATTACAGAACCAATAAAAAATTCAACTTGTTTTTTGTCAATGTTGAGGCCCTTGATCAAAAGATTATCCTCTTTAACAGAGCTAACATCGACTGAACCATTAGGCAAGACTTTAATGTGAGGTAAAAGAGTGAAAACCTTACGATTCCAAAACTCTCTAAATAATCTTGAGATTAATAAACAAGTACCATAAAATCTGTCGCTTAGCACAACGTGATCAACCGTAGCGTGAGGTTCATTTGTGGACAAAGGCTGTTGGTTTGCTAATTGTTGTGGTTGGACTTGTTGTTGTTGGTGCTGGAAATTATCAGTTAATCTTGCATTGTTACCAGTAGTTGAGAATAAAACTTGAGCTTGTCTTTTTGACAAGTCATTTGAACTGTGATGACTATAGGAACATCCCAAATACAATAAGGAGGAGCAAGCTTCTTCATATCCATTCTCATCAATATAGTTTTCAATAACTTCATCTTTTAAAGATTTCAATAACTGATCAGAAGTTCTAAATTGATACAAAAGTAAGCCAAAATTGGTAAGAACAGCAAACTGCAATGGTTGTTTTGAATACTGACTTGCTAAAATATTAGCATAACCATTTGGATTGTTAGTCGCATTCATTGAAGGGGTTAATTGAATAATGTCATGGATATAAGTTGGAGATCTTTCATCGTTTAATGAACCGATTTTAATGAATTCAGCATCTTCAACTAGTTTGTTATTTTTCTTTAAGAAACCGTAATTTGCAGTACTGATGAATAACTTGTCTGAACCTTTTGTTCTTTTAACAGCAATGAAGATTCCAGGGCTTAGAACTTTTGCAAGTTTAGTATTTTTCAATAGTTGAGAATTTTGTTGACTTGAAATCAATTGAGATAAGTATTGTTTATTTCTTGTAAAAGAATCTAATTCAGGATTTAATTTTGGTAATTCTTTAGATGGAGGGAACTTCATTGTAGCCACTGATAATTTTAATCTTGAAGCACTTGAAATTATTGATGAAAAGCTTGGACCACCACCCAATTTTAATAAAATACGACAACCAAAATTAGTGACAGCAATAACCTGAACGTTTGAAGATTCTCTTGGAGAAACTAATTGAATTGTAACAATTTTAAATTTCAGAAACGACTTAAAATTTGAACTATCAACAAATAATGCAGAAACACCTCTAAAGATTTCTTGAGGGGTAAGTCTACTTTGTTGAGTGAATTGTTCCTGAGTCTTTTCAAGTTTGTAGACCCTGATCACCGATTTATTGGATAAAGTATATAATATACTTCTATCCAGGTCTACCTCTAATTGAATAATAGATTCAGGAATGGTATTTGTTGTGGTAGTTGATGAAGAATTATGCGAATTTTTATTTGAGTTATTATCAGATGTAAATAAGTCTAAACCAGGGATTTTACCTAATGGTAAGACTGAAGAGAACCCACTTTTCGTTAAACAAACTTTATCACATTTATTTTTTATGAAAGATGATTTATTGGTATAATCAAGTCTCCAAACGTTAATACCATCACTTTCACCAGTAAAATAAATATCATTTGTTAATGCGTTGAATGCAAAGTTATTAACTAATAAACCTTGAGTTGAAACAGATAATTCAGGATTAAAAATCTCTAAATTATTTAATCCACCAGTATATTTAACGATATAAATATGAATATCCATAGTAGTAGCTACTAATAATAAATGATTTACTTCTTTAACAAATACACCAGGTTTTGGTTTAACTAATTTGACGGTAAGAATTGAATGCCTTATTTGATCAATGGTAAGAAATTGAGAAGATTTATTAAATGAAGATTGAGGAACTTTATAATTCCATAAAACCAATTTATTATCAACAGCAATCCAAGCTCTTTCAATTTCTGGGAACATTCCCATTTTAGTAATACATTCAGTAGAATTATACTCATCGAAAAACTTATCGGGTAAATTTAATTGATTAACAATTTCATACCTTGAAAAATCTCCTAAACCATTTTCATAATCGAAATAATAATTATCTAAACCAGAAGTTTTCTTGATATTTTCATCTGAGTATAAATCCGAAGGGGTCATTGAGTCAATTTTAATTAAATCACTAATATATTTCCCTCCCAATTTCAATGGTGGTAAATTAGAAAAATTGGGTACACTTATCTTATAATTGACTTCATTTGCAGAATCTAAACTTAGAGGATGTATAAGTCTTTGAGAACCTCCATTTCTAGCTGAATGAGAAGCGGAGTTTTTATCTTGTTGGAATTGTAATGAATCTAAACTTGGATCACCTGGTTTTAAAGTTGGTGTTATAAATTTAGAATCATTGTTGGTTGTTGAATTCCCATTATTGTTGGTGTTTATACTACCATTGGAAGCATTACCAGTACCTGGTTTAAACGCTGACACGATATTCATATTCGAAATATGTCTATAATATCAAGATGGCCCAGGTAATCAATGTGAAATTCGTGGTTGATTCGATGAATCTTTTTGACGCTGTTTACTTCTATTGAAAATCAAGCGATGTATTGAAAAAAAAAAAATGTAAGATTTCTCGATGTTTTTTTTTTGTTTTTTTCCTTCTGGTTCTTGTTTTGTTTTTGTTGTTGTTTGTGGGTCTAATATTTTTTTTTTTTTGAGCCAGTTTTTTGTGCGCGGTGCACGTCCATTTTTAACAACCTAATTAAAACTTGGAGTAAGTAGTATTAAGAGTAGTATTAAGAGTAGTAGTAAGAAGTAGTATTAAGAGTAATGTTAAGAAGTAGTGTTAGAAGTAGAAGTAGTATTGATAGGTAAGGAGTTGTAGTGTGGAATTGGATATATAGTATATGATATTAAATGGGTAGAGCATAAAGGTTTGAAAGGTTTGAAAGGTTTTGGGCAAATAGTTACCAAATTACATCAAAATACAACATGAATTTTGCAAACAGTACAATTTGTATTCGTAAGTAAGGAAGCGAGGTAAGAGGTGATGATAACTATGCATTAGGTTTGTCTATAGGTTATTTGAATAAACATGGCCAATAGGGTAGTGGGTTGAAGTTTTATGAAGAACTCAATGGTCGTGAATTGTACTTACACTTATATACTTATTACTCATATACTTATTTATTGTATATATATACATACGTATATTATATAGTTACTTGGTTATATAGTTATATATGTATATATGTTTATATGTATATATGTATATATAGTATTCTTAGAATTGCAGCAAAAAACCCCTCAAAGAAAGACGAACAAACAAAAAAAAAGAGCGAGCAAGATAAATAAATTACTAATGGGAAATATAGAAACTATTATCAACCACTTTCAATAAACTAGAATGAAGACCTCAATCCTATTACTCTCTTTACTTTCGTTACTGACTGCATTCCCGGTGTGGCCAGGTATTAATATCAACTTTGACGTTGATAATTGGTTGAAAATTGAACATACTGAAAATGATCAATTTCTTATCAAGACTGGACCCAGCAGCTTTGAAGTTGTTAATGAAGCTACCAAGTTAAAATATCGTCGGGATAATAAAAAATTCATTGATATTACGAATCAAATTAGTATTAAGGAAGCTACTAAAGCTGGATTAATCAATACCGATACTCCACATTTATCAATGATTAGTAAATTAGGATTAATTGGTTCAAAACAATTAACATCCATTAAAACTGAAGTACCAATTTATAATTATCCATTAGAAGTTAATTATTCAAATGAAATTAAAAAATTATACGAGAAAATTGATATGAGTAGATTAGAAAGTAATTTAGCAAAATTTACATCTTTTTTCACCAGATATTATAAAAGTCAAAGTGGATTTGAAAGTGCCACTTGGTTATTCGAAACAATTGAAGAAATCGTTAAACCAGTGAAAGAAAAAGTCACGGTAAAACCAGTTAAACATGAAGGTTGGGACCAATTTTCAATCATTGTAAGTATTCCAGGTCTGGTAAGTGATGAAAAGGTTATCGTTGGAGCTCATCAAGATTCAATTAATTTATTATTCCCAAATTTATTGAAAGCTCCCGGTGCTGATGATGATGGATCAGGTAGTATGACTACATTAGAAGCTTTAAGAGTGTTGATTGATGATTACGCCGCTGGTAAATTTAAACCAAAGAATACATTGGAATTCCATTATTATTCGGGTGAAGAAGGTGGATTAAAAGGATCAATTGATGTATTTAATCAATATTTCAATGAAAATGTTACAGTTTTAGGAATGTTACAACAAGATATGACAGGATACACTGCAGGATCATTAACTGAAGGTATAGAACCTCATTTCGGATTGATTGCTGATTATACTTCACTCAATTTGAATAATTTCCTAAAATTAATCATTGAAGAATATAATGATATTCCATACCATGAAACCGAATGTGGTTATGCTTGTTCTGATCATGCATCAGCTTTAGAAAATGGATATCCTGCCAGTTTCTTAATTGAATCAGAATTCAAATATACTAACAAATTCATTCATTCTGTGTTGGATACCATTGATAGATTAGATTTTGATCACATTGCTGAACACGTTAAATTGACTATAGCATATGCGTATGAATTATCAATGGCCACACATTTACATAAATAAAAAAAAAAAAATTCTATAAGTTTACGTTTGCCTTTTGTTTTTTTGTATTTTTTTCAATAAAAATAAGTAACTATTAAAAATAATATATATATTAAAACAAAGATAAGAAGGAAAAGGAAATTAAAATAAAATAAGTAAGTCATTTTTTTTAAATTTAAATTTAAGCATCAGTTTCTTCAGTTGATTCTGGCTTTTTGGCAAATCTAACGACATCATAAGAATTTTGTCTTAAACTAGTAAAAGTTTGTTTAGTTTCACCATTATCAACAACATTTTGTCTAACATCACATTCAACAAATAATTGAGTACCAGGTCTTAAGAATTGATTGAAAGCATTGACGTGTTTTTCATTGAAAACACTAACATTGAACCAGTCAGTTAATTGACGAGTACCTTCTTCATCACTACCAGATGGATTAAAACGATTAACGGCTAATGAATAATTAATAAATTGTACACCATCTTTGGTTTCACGATTGGTGATATTACCCACGGTACCTAATAATTGCATTTTGGCGAATGCATTACGAGTACTGGAGGATGAAAATGAACGAACAGAATTTCTTAAAGTTGGAACTAACATTGTATATGGATTGCTTTTCAAGAATGAATAAGTAGAAGTTAATTGAAAAGTGGTTCTTTTGTTATGGTTCTCGTTTTTTTTTTGTTTCTCGAAGGCAACGCGAGGGACGTGTAGGACGTGGACCGGTAGTGCCACTACCACATATACGGATACTACAAAATGGGTCAGACTGTTAAGAGTAATTAATGAATTAAAGATAATGAAATGAGTAATAGAAAATGTTAAATGAGTAACAGAGTATGTGAAATGAGTAACAGAATATGTAACAGAGTATGTAACAGAGTATGTGATTGAGTATTTAGTTCAAGTAGATAACCCGATCTAAATATCACCAACAAAAGTCAATAAAAGCAAAATAAAACAACATAAAAGAAAAGTAAAATATAACGAAAGAACCATGTAAAAATAAAAAACCAATAATCAATAGAAAACAATCTATATATCACCCCAAGAAGAATTCCCACCAAACCCAACCCCACCACAGAGTACCAAAGAAGATGAAGTGGCGGTATCGGATCTTTCCAACATTTTTAAATTATTATCATCATTATAATTATAAGTTGGATTAAAAGTATAATCAACGTCTTCATCTATTTTATCCAATTCATTGGATAATGTAGATTCTTTCAATACGGAAGAATATCTCTTTTGTTGATCATTCATTTTGTTAACCAAATTATTTTGTAGATTTTGATGTTGATGTTGATGTTGGTGTTGATGAAAGTTAATTAAAAGTTTATTAATCAGATCCAGTAATGAATTATCATTATTATCTTTAGTGTTTAAAGATTTTTTCAAATTATTCAGTATATGTTTAAATTTGATATAATCACGTTTAGAAATATTCTTAAAAAAATCATCACCATAAAAATTTTGTGGTATCTTATTACTATTTTTAAATTTCTTACCATCACGACGTTTAATTTCATCTACTATTGATTTATCCAAAATTTGTGAAATAAGATCTTCATCTAAATCCCAAGATGCAATATTATCATCGATTAAATCTTCATGATTTGAATTCTTCCAGTTATTGATTCTGGTATCTAATTTATTTGGATTATTGTTCGTAGTGGTATTAGCACTTGTAGTATAGTTACCATCAAATTGTTTGGTAAATAATTGCTCTAAGCGCAGTTGAGAGGGAGAAGAATCATGAGACTGTAAATTATCAATGAGTGAATCATCATCATCATCGTCATCTTGTTCTTGTTCTTGTTCTTGTTCTTGTTCTGGATGTTGATCATATTCTTGTACTTGTTGAATAGACTCATCATCACTTACATCAGACTCCGTTTGAGTGATTCTAGAAGCAGTATCTGTAAACGATAATAAATCAGATCCATTGGTATTAAGGGAATTTCTTCTATCGGTAGTATTTGTATTTAAAGAAGTAACTTCATTAATAGGATTAAACAATACCCACAGGTTTTGCAGATCTGATAATATTGAAGTTGAAGTTATTGATGGATTAACCGCCGTTAAATTAGAATTAGTAGTATTATTTGCGTGGTGTTGTAAGTTTTGAGGAGTTAATTGATTAGATCTCCCCTTATTTAAGGGATGATTGTTATTATTGATATTCATATTGAGTATAAGAGTTTCTATATATATATATAAATACGTATATGTATATATATATATATAGATAATGGTTTAAGTAGATTAGAAGAAACAACTAGTTGTCAATTTAAATTTATTAGTAAAGTGTCTGGACTTAAGATGTTGTTATCAGAATTCTATGGCATGAGGTGACTTACTTAGTAACGGTTTTATTTTACACAGTTTTTTACGTACACAAACCCATCATCCCCTAACAAAAAAAAGAAAGAGAGCAAAAATAATAAAATAAAATAGGAACTCTTATCGGTGATTATGTAATGTATTAAGTAATCATCAGGAGCTATTGATTACATAACACATTACATAATCGGGGTATAGGGACCTGCGATGATCGGATTACAATTTAAAATTTAAATAGTGACACTTAAGACTTTAAAATGGATCAGATAGGGGTGAAAGACTTTTATATATAAATATAAATTATATGTATTTGTTCTAACATAACTTAGTATTCAGTAAAGAGGTATCATCATATCCGTATAGTATAAGTGTCAGTACCATATGACCATATAAATAGCATTACTTATATACCCATATGAACATTACTAGTGTGTACAAGTAAACTTCAAGAAAGAGTCTTTAAGAAATAAAAGAAGAAGAGGTAGAAATTTTTTTTATAGTGAAGATTTTTCAGTAGTTGAAGAAAGAGAAAAAAAAAAAGAGAAAAAAAGAGAAAGAGAGAAAAAAAAATTAGTTAGGGCAAAATTCAAAAAAAAAAAAAAAAAAAAAAAAAAAAAAAAAAAAAAAAAAAAAAAAAAAAAAAAAAAAAAAAAAAAAAAAAAAAAAAAAAAAAAAAAAAAAAAAACAAAAAACCACAAAAGCAGAAAAAGCAGAAAAAGAAGAGGTGTACGGATGTTGGAGTTTTGTGCTTTTTGTCGATTACGTAATACATACTTTTTTATGTGCAGTCCTTCAGTAAAGTAAAATATATCGGCATAGCACAAACCACTGAAATATTCTTTTAAATGAACAAGTTTATAATCTAGCTACCTCTTTTTGACATTGACATTTTATTGACATTGACGTATTATTAGTATCCTTTAGTACCACGTATTTTGAAATAAATTAAAAATTAAACAATAACGCACATCAATAGCTTGGTACGTTACGATTCCTTACTTCGATCCGATCCTGCTTTCTTTCATGAAACAAACGGTTACTTAATGGATAGACAAAATTGGTATTCTGTTTTCTGTTTTTTTCTTTTTTCTTTTTGTTTTGTTCTATTTTGTTTTTTTTATCTGATCTGATCAATTTGAGTACAGGTACGGTAGTATTACCATTGGGTTTGTATATATTGAAATTTTATAAATCACCGTGCCTCTTCTTCATTCATCCCGATTACGGATATTGGTACCTGCTTATTACTATTTACCTTCTATTTTATCTTATTTCAACTTTCCTTACTCTCCTTCAACTCTGTTGATTCCATTTATGTTCACTTGTTTTGCATTACTAACCTTTCATCAAAGTTACTTTTACTGAAATTTTATCGCTTTCTACTTATTCGAATTCAGTAATTTCGCTACTTTTCATCCATTGTCCCAAGATTGTTATTTCAATTTTCAACTTTTAGCTTTTCGAGACCTCCTTTTATAAACTTCATTGATAGTTTGTGGATTTTCTCTCTCTTTTTTTTTTGTTTTTGCTTTTGCTTTTGCTTTCTTTTTTTGGTCTTTTTTGGTAATCGGGTGATTGTCCGAGTTCATTGTTTCTGATCCATTTCCAATTACCGATAATTTTTGAAACATTTCAAATTTGATTTTTCACTTGCCGAAAAATTTCTCCATATAAAAACCTTGTTGATTTCCATACTTTCAACTTTTCAATTGTTCTTTTCTTTTCTTTTCTTCTTCATTATATAAATATATTTTAAAAAAATAACAAACAAAAATGGCTGTTAAAGGTTTAGGTGAATTAGATCAACAATACAATGGTATGTACCTCTAATAATAATTTCCTACCATATTTCTCAATTGATATCATACTAACTCAATATGCTTTTTAGGTTCCAATTTAAGAATTGGTATTCTCCACGCTAGATGGAATAAAAAAATTATTGATTCCTTAGTTGAAGGAGCTGCTTCAAAATTAGCTGCTTTGGGTGTTAAAAAGGAAAATATCATTATTGAATCAGTTCCTGGTTCTTTTGAATTACCTTATGGTACTCGTTTATTCTTTGAAAAATATGAAAAATTAGGTAAACCTTTAGATGCCGTTATTCCAATTGGTGTTTTAATTAAAGGTTCTACCATGCATTTCGAATATATTTGTGATTCAACCACTCAAGCTTTAATGAGATTGAATTTCGAACTTGGTAAACCAGTTATCTTTGGTGTTTTAACTTGTTTAACCGAAGAACAAGCTGAAGCCAGAGCTGGTTTAATCGAAGGTAAAATGCACAATCACGGTGAAGATTGGGGTGCAGCTGCCGTTGAAATGTCAACTAAATTTAATGTCTAAGGCCCAAAGTCTTTCATTTGTGAATGGTCTAACTTTTTCGTTGATTCTGTTTCTTCCCCTTGTTAATCTTACTCTATTTATGTATTTAGTGCCAAATTTAACTCCAATAGAAATTTAATTAAGTTTCCACATGTAAAAAGAAAATAAACTAACAGATAACACACATATACCACAACTCTTATATTATTCAAAGATTTCGTAAAGATAACTCTAAGGTGTCCTCCCATTTTTGCAATTATATAATTATATATCATACATTTTCAAGTTTTTTTGCGGTCTGAGTGACTTCCGACTGGCACTTTTGGTACGTGCACGTGAACTCACTCAGTTTTCGTTGAATTCGAAAAATTCCGTCTTTTTTTGTTACAAAACCAAATCTGAAAACTGTGAGAGAGCGAGAAAAAACCAGAGAGAGCGAGAAAAAAAAAAAAAATGTTGTTCATTAAAAAACTCGTATCGTGATAATTAATGAAAAAAAAACTTAATTAAAGCAAACCATTCATTAATCATTAGCATCATCAATCATGGCTGGATGTATGTATTTAAGCTTACCTTGTTTGGTTAACCACATAGAATACTAACACTGTCTTAGTTCGTCTTCTTGAAGTAATTCACTTCTTCTTACCTATTTTACCAGAAATTGAAAGTCCAACTGATAAACTCAGTTTAGATGAAAAAATCATTTTCACAATTGGTAGTGGTTTAATATTTTTAATTTCTCAATTACCTTTATTTGGTTTAATTGCAAGTGCTCAATTGAAAATTAATGATCCATTCATTCCTATTAGATCTATCTTTGCTTTAGAAAAAGGTACTTTATTAGAATTAGGTTTATTACCAGTTATCACTTCTGCCTTTATTTGGCAAATTGCTGCTGGTTCAAGATTTTTAAAAGTTAATTTAAGTTATCGTATTGATCGTGAATTATATCAAACTGGTCAAAAATTAACTTCTTTTATCTTGGCAATCATTTTTGGTATTGGTTTAATTTCAACCGGTTATTATGATGATGTTATTCATGGTTATAATCCATTGGATTCATCTAGTTCAAAACCTTTTGGTACTTATGCTTTACTTTTCAGTCAAATTGTTGGTTGGAATTGGATTATTACTTTATTAGTTGAAATTTTTGATAAAGGTTATGGTTTTGGTAGTGGTGTTTTATGTTTTGTTACTTTACAAGTTGCCACTAACTTAGTAAGAGATGTTATTGGTTTAGAAATTATTACTTTACCAGATTCAAATAAAACTGAAAGTTTCGGTGCCATTACTAACTTTATTAAAGAATTAACTCCTTTGACTTTCTCAAATATTTCAAATAATTTCTTAAATTCTTTTAACCGTTTAGCTTTACCAAATTTAACCCAATTTTATATCTCAATCATTACTATTTTAGTTACCATTGGTTTACAAAACTTTAGAATTGAATTACCAATTAGATCAACTAAAGTTAGAGGTATGAATAATGTTTTCCCAATTAGATTATTATATACCGGGGCCTTACCAATCTTCTTTGCCTTTTCAGTTATTGCTAATATTCAAGTTGGTGGTTACTTTTTGGTTAGTTTATTATCAAAATATAGCCCATTGGCTGCATCTATTTTAGGTTCTTATGAACGTGATTCAAAATCTGCTACTTTGAATTTAGCAAATGGTATTTTATTCTATTTATCACCTCCTCCTTCTTTATTCCAAGCAGCCTTGTCTCCAATTAGAGTTGTTACTTATTCTGCGTCTATTATCTTATTATCTGGCTGGTTTGCTCAATTCTGGGCTAAAATTTCTGGATCAGCTCCAAAAGATATCGCTAAACAATTCAAAGACCAAGGTATTTCAATTGCTGGTAAAAGAGATATTTCCGTTGCAAAAGAATTATCCCGTGTTATCCCAGTTGCTTCTGTAAGTGGTGCCTTTATTTTAGCTGTTATCGCAATCGTTTCTGAACTCTTTGGTGGGTTTGGTAAAGGTGTCGGTGCTATCGTTGGTGTCTCCTCAGCCTTTGGTGTTTTAGAAGAGTTTATGCTTGAATGGCAACAATCTGGTGGTGCTTCTCAATTCTCAAATGCTTTCGGTGGTGCTCAATAAATATTTTAAGTGTTCCCCAACTACTTGATTCATTCTTTTTTTTTTTTCATTTGCATTTTGTTGTAATTGTATAGTTTTATTCCTGACTTTCATTTTCGTTCTCTTTTTTGCTTTTTGTATTATTGGCTAATTGCTTCTAGCAATAACAAGTTCTTCAATAACTTGAAAATATTCATCCCCAAAAAATGACATTCTTTTTGATTTTTCACTCCAATATCTTGTCTCTCTTTATTTAATAGCCTGTATTTTTTTTCGTTCCTTTTAATATATACTTTAATCGTCATAATAGTAATAATACACCCGTACACCCATATCTACCCCCCTCCCCCCCAATATCTTTGTTTTGTTATCGTTAGTTTGAGATCATTGATCATCCCTTCTTTTACAGCTACTATAACAAGAATATCAATAACAAGAACAACATGTCCCTCGCGTCACAAGATGATAACTATCCACTGCTTCCCTATAAGTTGGTGCTACTTGGAGACTCGTCAGTGGGTAAAACTTCTTTAGTCCATAGATTTGTTACAAATACATTTAATCAAAATACCTCGAATACTATCGGAGCTGCATTTATAACAAAAGAATATTCATCAACTACAAATACTAAAAAGAAATTGAAATTCGAAATTTGGGACACTGCTGGGCAAGAAAGGTATAGATCGTTAACTCCAATGTATTACCGAAATGCCAAAATTGCACTAATTGTTTACGATTTAAATAATTTAACTGAATCATTTGAAAAGGCAAAATCTTGGATTGAACAATTAAATTTGAATGTGGGATCAAATGAAACAAATGAAGATATTACAATAGTATTAGTTGGAAATAAACTTGATCTAATTAATATTGATAACAAAGACATCAAATCAAATTTGGATGATATTAAACTATTCTGTAACGACCTAAACATCAAATCGGTTTATGCAAGTGCCAAATCTGGTGAAAATGTGGATAAATTATTTGAATCTATTGTTGATGATTTAGACATACTGTTCTTCGAAGATTTCTATCAAAGTCAAAAGAAGAATGATTCAAATAATTCAAATCAATTAAATTTTTTAACCTCTTCTATTAACAAAAACAACTCCCTGAAATGTTGTTAACTTTTGCATTACTCTCTATTTCTTTACATTCATTTAATATAATTTCCTGTTGTACTATAATTGTATATTAATATTAACAAGTTGATAATTACTTATGCAGAAAGTTTATTTTAATTTATAAATAGAATTTAAATATCTAACCCTTTTTGTTTCCAGTAATCTCTTCTGATATCTTTATCAAGATTAGCTTTCGATTTTTTAGAGTTTTTCAATTCTTCATCTTTGATATCATTTTTATTTTCAGCATCTGATCCTTCAGAATCAGAATCTCGTATACTCATGAAATCAGACACCTTTTTTTGATCTTTACTTTTGGTGGATTTGTTGTTTGATTGATTCTCAGCTTTTTTTTTAGTTGGGTTTGGTTTAGGTTTAGGTTTATCCTTTGAAACCTTGTCTTGTTTCACCCCATCATTTTCACTTTCAATCGTTATATCGGAAAAATAATATTTATCGTTTCCATTAGCTCCATCACTTTCTTCTTGACTTGCATCATCTTCATGAGTGATCAATGCATTATTGATAACTTTATCACGATCATCATTGAAATCACGTTCTTTACCTCTATACCGTATTATATCACCAAGAATTGATTGACCAATTCTTTGCTTATACGATGCACCGTTCAATTGATAGCATTTATCCACAAGCAATTGATAAGCACCTCCAAAGGCCTTTTTCAAATCTCTTAAGTTGTATGAAGATCTTGAAATGTTATTTTCAGGGTCTGAAGGATCTTGAATTACAATTGCAAAAGGATTTCTTGAAGTATTTAAAACGGGGTATTTACGCTTCAATAAATACTTTGGCATGTCAGTTTCTGAATCAATTGCAATAATTAAGTCATCATAAGAAAAGTTTCGTCCATATAGTTCGAAGAATTCAATGAGTAAAGATCCTAAGTTATCTAAAATTTTTATACTGTTGGTCGATAATCTTGGGTGTAATTTAAGGAAATGATAACATAACATAATTGTTGAATATCCACCTAAACCTCCAACATGAACATTGTTTAGTTTTCTGGATCTCAAGAATTGCTTGACAATTAAAACCAATTCTCTAAGACCTGGTGTTGTTGCTAACCATTTCCGAATTTTCTTAGCCGCAAGTATACCATTACTTCTTTCAAATGATACATCAATGTGAATATTTGAAGTTGGATCAATAAATTTAATGATAGGAACCTTAGCTTTTGCAATAACTTCAATATTTTTGGCTAAACTTTTGTTTCTCAAAAATGATGAAAGTTGATATAATCTTGATCTATTTTCATAATCTCCAGTGCCTGATATTATAACCATATCTATATCTGAACCTGGCAAATATAAATCAGTAGCACACGATCCAAAAACATGAGCTTCAGTATCTGGCCAAAAGTTACTGATTTCAGTTTTCAATCTTGAAACAACTTTGTTCCTCATTATAATTTCCTCTTTTGATGGAGATATGTAATTAACAAAGTCCTTCATTTCATGAGTAAGCCAATCGGCAATTTCTTTCTGTTTAGAATGATCGTGATCTTTTATCCAAGGGTAGAACGACGAATTATCCATTTTTGTATGCAATATACCCTCTTGGTCATCACTTATTATACCATCATCAGAATATTCAGCATCTTTATCGTCATTACCATCCTCCTCATCCGACGAGCTAAATCCAAGCTGTATGAAATCTTGATTCTTGGCTAACTCATTACTTTCAAATTTTTGTTTTTTATGCTTTGGCTCAACAGCTACTTCACTGGTTCTTTCGTCTTCACTATCAGATACAATAACAACCCCATCATCATCATCGTCATCGTCATTATTTTCCTCACTATCAGAATCCACTAAAACGATATCTTCATTGCTATTATGCTGCTCATCAGGAGACAAATCACCATTATCCTTATTCAAGTGTTCTTCATCACTTCCTATTAAATATTCAAATCCATTCGATTGAGATAGTTGGCTTTTTTCAACCTTCGCTTGTTTGGCGGCTTTAGCTTGTTTCTGTCTTTGTTTCTTAGTTGGTGCCTTGGTGATTGGAGAAACTTCTCTCTTTCTTTTATTACCCATCTTTGCACGTATATGAAGTCGGAATGGCTCTAGAAAATACTAAATGTCGACTTGGAACTCTCAAATGCTTGGGTATTGATTTTGGTAAAATTTAATACTCGATTTTTATCAACACAAAAAAAAAAAAAAATAAAAAAATGAGATGCTGCTGTATGTAAATTAAAATGAAACAAAAAAAAACTTGAGAAGAGCACTATATACAGGCATAAACTACTTAAAAGCTATTGAAAGTATTTTTGAATGATATTAATTGCAACCATTACGCAAGTTAATAGGACTAGGATCAAGCGTAATCTAGAAGAGCGTACGACAAGAGTGTCACAAGCAAAAACCAATAGAATGAAGTATCTCGAAATATGTGGTGCGTGTAACCGATCAAGAACCAAGATTTCTAATACATATGAAAATACAGAAATATGCTGTTGATACTTTCCTATAAGAAAAACAAGGGAAGTTTTCGAAGGACTAGTCTTATCTGATATACTGGTTCTGGGGGAGAATCCTCCTATGGATCCTATGGAATTTGAATGATTGGGCTCTTCGGCATCAGTTAAGTTTTGTACAAGGTCATCATCAGAATATAGATCATCAGCTTCACTGTCTTCGTGTAGGGGATCGTCTTCACTTGCTGAGAAGGAATTCATAGCATAATCCGATTGAGATTCAAAAACGTTTCTATTCATTTCATGGATTTTACTGTCTGACTTGACAAACCGTCTCCATTTAATCGCGTCTAAAAACTTCATGACTTCTGAGCAGTTAATTCTATCTGATATCCCTTCAGTCATTTTATCACCCTTCCCTTTAATCATAAGGTAAATTAATTTTTCAAAGTCTTGTATTGGTCCAGTATACATATCCATATCACCCCTTGTTTCCCTGATTTGATTCATAAACCAGTTTTGGAAGTTTTTAGCAGTCAAATCAAAGTACCACTGTGCAATTGATTCTCTTACTTGATCTGGGTTCGTATGATCAGTGATGTATGAGGTGAAAGGTAGAGACCCAACACATAGCCAGCAAAGAATTAATCCTAGTGAATAAATATCACTACTGTATGTAAAGCCATACACAAACCTTTGACCCTCATGGTCAGTTGAAGGGTCGAAATTAGCGAAGAGCCACAATTCGGGAGCAGTGAATTCAAGAGTACCTGTGTTACCTTGTCTTTCACCCTCATTTGATGGTGACAAATGCCTGCTGGCTATATATTGCTTGTCGATGAATTTTCCTTCCCCAAAATCTGACACGAGAACTTTGGGGATCATAGAGCTTGCCTGTTCTAGTTCTGAAGTGGACGAGAATGTTATTGGTTCCTGTACACGATTGCCATCATATTCCAAATCAAGTAAACAGTTAGAAGGTTTCAAATCTCTGTGTAATATTCCTCGATGATGTAGATAGTTAACCCCATTTGCAACATCTTTGAAAAATTTCCAAATTTCAAAATCGCTGAGCCACCTCTTACTAGAATCAGTTTGACCTTCATCATCCGTAACCGATCCTCGTTTTTTCCTTCGTTTGAGCCTTTCCATTCCAACTTTGTCTTTAAAAGTCATATTCTTCTCCTTTTGAAAGTTCTTATAGATCAACTCTTCTAAATGACCTCCACCTGCATATTGTTGTAGGATAAAAACATATGGTACTTTATTATCCAAGCTGCTCTTGGGTTTTTCATCATTTGGAAGGAAATAAGTATTCAGATCTTCCAATTCACCCATTTCTAGCCACACATGATTATAGCGAATCAAGTTATTTTCATTGGCTCCTTGAGTTGACAATTCGTATAAAATCAAAACTTCTGTCAAAACTTGGTCTAAGAAGATTGTGTGATCACCAATGCTAATTCTTTTCACGGCATATGTACCTAATTGAATGTCATTTAGTACATGCATGACTTTATATACCTGGGCATGGGCCCCTGAGCCCAAAACATACGGAGGCACTTTTTTGAAAAATCTCTTGAAGTAGCCTTGATTGAAGATTTCTTTTGGTAGTGTATCAATTGTCTCATCACTAGGACCAAGTTTATACTTATTTCCATCAAAGGGTAAGTTGGCAAGAACTTTGAAATAATCGTTATGCATGAATCCCAGCGGGTACTTTCTCTGGCCAAAAGAAACGATTTCATTTGGACCGGCATAAGTTTGACTACTGCTATTTTGCAGAGACTCATTACTTCTTCTGCGGTATGAAGGATTGTGTGTGTTGTTATACTTGGACCATCTAAACCCGCAGTTAGGACATTTATTAGAATCATGGATACTGTTATCCTCATATCTATTAGAAGGGAACGAATCATTCGATAATCTTGGATTCCTAATATTATCAGCATTCTCGAGGGTTGAAAGCAATTGAATGCTATTCTGTTGATTGTTATGTAAAACTAAAATTCCATAATTAGGGTCATGGTAGACTATTTCGCTATTAGTGTTGTACGGTACGATTGACATGGGATCCTATCGCGATCAAAACAGAATGAAAAGTGTATGTTATTGAATGAGTATTGAACCAAGCTGATACGAAATTATTCTATTGAATGGATCTAAAACATGGCAAGACCATAAGAAGAAGTTGGTTTCGTGGGGAGATCTTAACCTTGTTTTCTTTTTCTTTTTCTGGTTCTTTTTTTTTTTTGTTAGTGCCTGCAACTGTCGCAAATTTGTGACAGCTAAAAATTACAAAAGCATACAATTGATGCTAAAAAAAAGTTTATATTATACAGTTATAGAATGCATCCATAGAAGATGTTTATAAATTACATTATACATTATGTTACAAGTTTTCATGCTTTAATTGTCTCTTAGGCGCAACATGAATTTTATCATTTCGGTTTCGAGTCGATGTTTCTCCTCGGGGTTCATTGAGCTAATCGCTTCTTCAGAAATTTCTCCAAATATCCCGGAAAGATACTGAAAGGTTCCCTGTGGTCTACTAGATAAGAATGTCTCCATGGTAGGTTTAGATACTAGTTCTAATACATTCGTACTGGATGACCTAGTATCTTCGGGTGCTTCTTCAACCACAGAAAGTGTTGGTCTTACAACAACTTTACACTGTTCATTTCTATTATGTTCAGAGGGTCCAAGCGAGTCAGTATCTGACACTGGCGAATTCCTTATCGCAGTGGAATGTTCTTGAAAGCTTTGGCTGTTGAATGAAGGCACCAGAGAATTATTGGACCCCACTGAAGAAGAAGAAGAATCACCCTCAATCTTTATATGTCCGTCTTTAGAATCTGAGTTACGAACCAGAAGCGAATCTTCCACGTTGATGGTACTCTTTCTGATTTCTCTTATCTCAAGCGAATCTTCTTCTGATTGTGTGACCTGCTTTACTGGAGAATCTTCAGATGCTCTCGGTTCGCTGAGTTGAATCCTTTGCCTTTTGGTTTCAGCTAACTCTTCAATCTCTGTCTTGCGCTTTGAATCGCTCTTGGTATATCCTTCGAATTTTTCGATTTGTTTCGGTGAAAGTGATCTGGCTTTTCGAGACAGTGGCTCCAATACAATACCTGAATCATCGATACTGTCAGTCAAGTTGGAGCTCCCGATTTCACTAAATGAGCTGTCAATATCTGAAATGACATCTTCTTCGCTTAAAGATGTATCTGCTGCATTATTTGACTTCATCATTATGTTACGAAGATTTGCTACTGCTGCTGTTGTTTCCGGCGAATTTAATGGATTTAACTTGGCCAACTCGGCTGCTCTTTTTTGAGCGTGACTCCTAGCTCTTCTAGCCTTTCGTTTTGCTGCTTTGGTCATCCCCGCTGAAGGGGCAGGTGTTAATTTTGAAGTCAAAAGAGCTGTAAATGAGTGAATATCAAAGTTTTGTTGGGTAATTTCAGAAGAAGAGAGGCCACTTATCTTATCTTCTTTTTGTTTTTTACTTTTCTTCTTCGATTTTGCACCAGGTGATTTACTGCTTTTCTTTGCCTTTGTCCCTTGTTTCTCAACCGGAACTGATGATTCCTTTGCACCTTGATCACAGTTTGCTGAATCAGATAACAGATCTGGAACTTCTTCATTCTTATTCTGGATTTCAAGTGTTGTAGACTGATTTGGGATTCCAGTATGGCAATCTGTTGCGTTAGAATTAATTTCAGATTCAGTTTGATTGATATTACTCAGAATCAAGTCGCTTTTTGTTTCAAGAAAGGCGTTTTCTGTTTCTTCAATTTTTACTTTGCGGTGATTACTATCAGTTCTTCCTGGCGAAGGCAGAAGACTAGATGGCAGATCAGACTCTGTTCGTTGTAAAGTTTTGTGACACAGAGCATTAGCTTCATCAAGAGCTAAACCATTCGTAGCTTCGGTTGCTGATTCATGAAGATCCTTTTGTTTCTGGTTTTCGTTTGTCACGTCTTCACTACTTTCCGAGGAAGAATTGTCCGTGTTTCCATGGGAAATATCTACCATACGAGTACCTTGTTCAGCAATTGCAGGTTGTTCATGTTCCGACAGATCTTCGTTAGAAGTTTTACCATTTACCTCGGTAGTTCCAGGTTGAACTCCTGGCAAGTCTTTTTCATCAATGTTCTTGTCTTTAATCCAAGCTTCTTTCAATAAGGGAAGTCTGTTCCAATTCCCATTTACGAATTGTTCAACATGAAAATTTCCTTCGAAAGTCGTAACCAAGAGTTGATCATACAAGACGAAATTACCTCCAGATTCAGTCTTCTTCAAGTAGGAAGACCAAATTTGTTCAAATTCAAATTTTGCAAACCCATCTAGTGTAGACGCCTTTTTAATCAAGTTTTTCTTCAAATTGAAGATTTCAAGATGGAAGTCATTATCGGCCAAATGCCTTAATATATCGTTAAAACACCCTTCTTGCTCCCATTTAAGAAGAATCAAATTAAGGCCCATTTGTTTCAAATGTGCCAAGGGGGCATCATGTATCAATCCAATGAAGAATTTAAAAATTGGGACTGACCAATTTTGAACTTTCAAAATACTAATTAACCTTTGAAATTCTTCCTGTTTCACAAGTACCAAGTCTTGGATAAGCCTTTTGGCAAAAATATGGAAATCGTGGTTCAAAACGCTCAACAACTTGGAGGTCGTCTCCAATTCAGAATTACTGTTTATATTTGCTCTAACGTTGTTCAAGTTATCTGTAATAAACTTTTCCAATTCTTCCCTTTGAATAAACAGATTTAAATTTAAGAGTTGGAAAAGAAATTGTAGGTGCATTTTATCACCAATAGATGTGAGCATACCAGTTAAAATATCAATCATTTGAATAGAAGTTAGGTCATTGACGGTATGTTGCAAAGTTAATGTGTAAACATTCTGGTGCAAGTCAGACATACCACCAGCTTGCATTAGGTTACTACCATCGAAAGTATCATTCAATGCAGCTAAAAGTCTGATAATTAAATTGTATGAAATTTTGTTATGTTTGAAGAAGATCCCTAGCACATATGATAAGTTATCAATTATATCATAAGTTGTATCGGATGTTTTGAGTTCTTTTTTAGTTGTTATTTTCAAGTTATTCAAGAAAACTATAAAATAGTTAGCTTTGGCTTCAACGTTAATTTTGTCAAGCTTGAACACTGAAAGAATTGTTTGTAAAATTCTATCAAATCTAGAGTGGACCCATTTCGTGTTAAGTGAGTTGATCTCAGACAAGCTCACTGGCTCAATAGAGAGACACCGAATTTCATTGAAATTTTTCTCGTTTATTGGGGTTAAACCTTTTAATAGTCTAGTTAAAAACTTGAGCCCAAGTTGGTTCATATATGCACTAGCGTCCTTTTTGAAATAAAAGCCTAAAAGTGCCGGTTGGATGATTCTATCCCAGTATACATGAGTGTACTTCAAACTATCCCTGACATTCAAGGGATTAAGTAACATGTAGACCATTGAAAGAAACAAATTATTTAGAGAATCTATAACCTCCCTCTCATTTTCAAGCGAAGAAATATTTAGCAAAACATGCATAAGTAACTTTATTTTGGGACGTAAGACATTGGTAAGCTGCTGCTGGTTTATTGAAGATTTTCCTTTTGGGGTCATAGGACTATTCACACCTGAACCAGGACTAGTTGGCGCAAACGGTTCAATGGTTTTCCTCAAGTTATTCAAATCATTAGAACAAACGTTAAAAATTATTGCTTTCCAACTAGTAATGGCGATAACTCTTGCTGAAGGGTCTGGTTTGTTGAAGCATGATTTATGTATTTGTAACCAAGCAGATAGATGCAGCCAGTTTTCAAATCCATTCGAATTATCACCACACAATAGGGTAAGAGCTACCCATATATCCATAGCCTGCTTATATTGGCCACTATCAATCAATCCTTCAAGGCAATCACTAATATACTTCAATCCTGTTGGAATTGGTGAGTTTGGTTCGGTACTTGAAACACAAATTTTAATATCAGATGAAAACGATTTTATCTCTACAGGTAACGGTAACTCCATAAACCTTCTCACGGAGTATAAAATATCTCTATTGTCCAAGTAATTTCTGGCAACCTCTAATAAAGCAGAAACTCCCATAGTTATAATTTTGGAGTATAATGGGGACGATAAGTCACACAAGTTGATTACAAGCATACCGAACCAATGATGAAAATTCTGGGCCATAACAATTGGAAAATGCAGAACCAAGTTACGCAATGCAATAAACTTTTCGACCACAAGTGATGAACTAGGAAAGTTCTTCATATTCAATATCCCAAACAACATATGCTCCAGCACAGAGGAGTTTCCTTGAAGTTCGAAAATAAGCTTTTTCTTCCTTCCGGTAAATTTACAATCTTTTATAATACTTAAGTAGGGTAGGAGTAGCGTTTTGGAGATTTCTGGTTTGATGATGATTTGACAAGAATGCATATAAAACCATTTCACATCGTTCACAGATAAGAAATTGTTGAGTTCGGGATTTGATATGATAAGAAACATAAATCTTAATGCTTGGCTGACTATTCTTATTGAAAAAGGATCATTCTTTGTTGGTGAGATGTCATACGTGCTTTCAACTTGTAGTTTATCAGCTTCCTGTTTTTCCTTTTTGTTGAATATCTTCTCCTCTATTAGTTGGATATCACGCTTTATGTAAGAAGCAAATTCATTGATGCAATTATTCTCCAAATAGCTTGGTGATCGAATTCTCATTGGTGTAGCAGGACTGTGATTGGTATTATCGTTCTCTATATTCTGAGCCCTTTTCATCGCTACGAAAAGCTTTATCAAAACATCAGTATTGTTGAACTTACAAATATGGTTCAATGTAGCATAGACTTCAAATTTTTTTGTGAATTTAGCGTCCTTCAAAACAGACAAACATCCATCCACTAGTTGAGGTAAATCAGGAGAGTCTGGGGCAAGTTGAATGATAGTTCCTGGAAGCCAAAACTTAGGATTATTAGGTGAGTTATGCTCAGCATTCTCTAGTGAGTCTGAAGATTTGACCCATAATGTAGCATTATTAGGGTCCGATGCACTATTTTGATTGTCTATCATATTGGGCTTCAATATTGATTTCCTTGGTGTCACGGTATCATTAACAACCATAGTTTGATTGGGAGCAGGGGAACTTGGGGCATCTGAAACTAGTAAATCGGAAAATGCAACAGATTTCTTCTTTCTGAATGGAGACGAGGATAACAGCTTAGTAGGAGATGGTGTATTAACAGCAGTATAGTCTTTTATTGGTGATGAATCTAGATCAATATCAACATCTAAATTTTGTTTCCTTAGTGAGTTCAATTTTGCTTTCTTATGACTTTTCCTAGTTTTCGAACTTGATCTTGAAGGTGATTCTTGAGATGAAGACTCATTGTCACTATTTAGTTCGTGCCTGGTATCTTCCTCACTTGATAAAGTTAAATCAATGATCTTAGAAGATGTAGCTCTATTTGTATGGGTTCGTTTTGAAGGCACTCTAGGCAGAGCAGTATTACTTCTGGATCCATTCTTATTAGAAGAACGAGTTCGTGGTCTAGGCAGGTTTCTCCTAGAATTATTCAAGTTGAAAAAGTTGATCATATCTTCAGCTGCATCAGACGTTGGATCAGGACTTCGAGAAGGGGATTGAGGATCACGAGAGGTTGGACTAAGTCTTGGAACAGTTCCTTGATTTGAGAAAATGGATCCGGCAGCGGGCCTTTGGTTAATATCAGTGCCAGCCCACATTTCCAAAAAAAAAAAAAATTCAAGAAAAGGAAGGAAGTCTTTGATCTGGGTGGAAAACCTTTGATGGGATGACTGGGAAAATCCTGAATGCTGCTTTTGGGACCTTCCGTTCAATAATGATTCAATTTAGTTGCCTATTCCTTTAACTCACTATCTGTGTAACCATATGCTTGAGCTATGCCGTAGATAGACGAAAAAGTCTAAGGAAAAAAAAAAAAAAAAAAAAAAAAAAGATCGAGCTTTAAGACGCGTTTGTGACTTTTCAATCAAATTTTTCAGTTTAACTTCGTACAAAACACGCTCTCAGCCAGACAAATTATGGTAATGATTCTTTGTGGTGGGTCGATGAGCCCGATTGACTAAATTTGTTAGGAGAAAACCCACCAACTTGCATGCCTACAATGAGCTCGACCGAAACCAGGACGGCACATGGACTGAGTTAGGCTCCAACATTTCTTTTGTTGGCACCGGCACCGGGAAACCTTATTGTATATTAAAAGATTAGTTTACTTTTTTTGTGATTTCTACAACTACGGCATTGACAAAAATACCTAGTTACCAAGTAATTAACCGATTTCAGGAATGGCGAGGATTGTCTGCTGGACAAACAGTGACTCTATCCATTCCAACGTTCCGCCCAGGCGGAATGTAAATAGAAATATACTGATCATGTTTACTGTCGAGTTATATATTAATATCTATTAATGTGATTATATTTGTCTATGGATTCGTTTAAAACTTTACTCCAACGTTGACTCGGTAGTGTCATTTAACCTAGCCTTCTTAGTCGATGGTTCGTCCTGTATATTTGTCTTGTCCTGTTCATCACCATCGTCATCATCCAATGTACGTTTTCGTGAGTTCGTGGTGGAAGAGGCCGGTTCAGAAATGTCTTGAGCGATTTCGTTGGGCTTGGAATCTTCAGAGGGCCCGGGTTCTTCTTTCGTGACTTTTGGTTCTTCCGGAAGAGCAGGTGCAGCTAACATATCTTTTCTCAATAAAGATCCAAAGTCTAACCATTTATTATTTCTTTGTTCCTTCAATTGCTTCCACTGAAGAACAGTTCTTTCATCGACTAGTTCATCTCGTTTAGTCTTTTCTTTGGTTTCAATGATTTTTTCTGATAGCTCATCTATTTTAACTTGATCTATTTCAGCCCTATTAGATGTTTTCTCTAGTAATTGTATCCCTGTGGGTACTTTCATTTTTCTTGACAATTGAGGAGTTCCATAAATATTGAAGTATCTTTTCTCTTTGAAAGGAATTACAGATTCAGATTTCTCAGCAACAGCTTCAAGCTCTTCTTTTGTGAGATCACGGTCAGCAAACAATGGTTTACCGGTTATTGGATCCTTACTATATATTAACCAAGCCCACCAATGTAATTCTGAGTTTTGTAAATGCTGCAACAAAAACGATAATTGTGAGTCAATGTTTTTATAACGATTTATCATGTCTTTTCTAATTTTGAAGAAAATGTTGACTGCAGATTCAGGAGTGGAATCATCAGTGATATGTTTTATATTAGAAGGGGCCTTGATTTCATTCAATAATTGTTTTTTGTTACTTCCAACTAATTGGTAATACAAGCAGCTAATGAAATAAATTTGTATCAAGAGAACATTACGAGACTTGGAAAGAGTTTTTTCCATAAAATAAGTCTCATCATCCTTCTTCAGTGCTTCAAATTTTGGACCTCTTGGAGTTTCTTCAAATGGTGATAACCAATAATTTTCAGAGAAGAACATTTTATTCTCGTATTTTTGCTGTAAATATTCTTTTCCTTCTTTTTTCTTGATGAGGAATGGGTCAGTCTTTGGTTGTTTTAATGCTTCTTCTTCTTCAAATAAGTAATCATTAAGTCTTTTGAACATTTCACAATTGTTCATCAAGGCTCTTGAATTTTTCAAATTGGTGTATGGGTCCCTTAATAACTTATTAAGCTTTATTATATCCTGTAATACTTCATCTTTCCATGAATTGGTCTTAGTTGGACCTGATTCTTTAACAATTCTACTGGCTAATGTAAAATATTTGTTTAACCCAGTATTATCCTCGAATTGGAAAATATTGGTTAAAAATAACCGAACTCTGAATTGAAATTTATCATTGAAAGTATCTTTTCTATAAGAATCCTTTTGCTTAGTTCCTGAATATATCTTATCAGTCAAACCATTACAAATTTCCAAAAGGGATATTCTATCACTGGTCAATTTTTTATCAAACACACGAGATTGTATTATATCTTGTCTCGTCTCTAAGTAATACCAGAATTGATCAATTGTTTTTGTGGATATTCTTGATAGAGTATCTGAGATAAATTGTATAAGTTGGAAGAATATAAATTTAGTGCCAGATAAATGTTCCAAATATAGTTCAATACTGATATCAACCAACAATGCTAAATGATTCAATATAACTAATTGCTTAGGATCAATTTTGTAACCTTTGAAATCAATCTTATCTGACTCTGGCTCTTTCAGTGAAGCCAAAAGCTCATCAAGAAATGTTTGGGCCCCATGCTGAAAAATCAATAATAACGCAAAATCTCTAGTTTTATCATTAACACCACTATTAAATTTTTCCAAATCCACTTCAAGAGTCTTCTTCTCTTCTTCAGTAACATCCTCGAGATCGGGCGTTATTTCCAATCCTTCACCGACTGACTTTATAGCAGCCAATATGGATTCAATACCCGATTTATGATTTGGGATTTGGGGTATTTCAAGTAAAGTATTGGTACTAGGAGAAATATTGTCACGAACATATTGCACAAGTTGTTGGGCTCCGTTTTCCACAGGAGCCGAGAGCTTTCTGTCTTGCTCCATTGATGATGATCGGAAATGGGGAAAGATTGCTGCTGGATCGTTATAATTTCACTACCTTTGAAACAAACAATCTTGAAGAAAACAGTGGGAAAAAGAACAAAAAAAAAAAAAAAACTTGTGTGAAGTATCAACATATCACTGTATGCAGTCCAATGAAAAAAAAAAAGGCATAGAGTCAATGCTTTGAAGGTAGCAGTTCTAGATTGGGGTTTTGGCAATAGATTGTGGTCCGTACAAGTATGAGTCCAGTATTCAGCTGCTATAACTGTATGTCCTGTAAGATTTTATTGCATTAGCTCGTTAGTTAGCTTCAAGCAAGACTACATTAATGGCAAAGAGTAATGGAAAACTAGTATTCAAGGAATCGCCTAGTGGTACTTCTCTGTCACATATTGTTCGACTACTTGCTTTTTGGCTTGCATATGGTATTCATTGATACTAATACTCTAGTTTCTCTAATCGTTGGCTTTTGTTTGAAAAAGAGGCCACTTTTAATAACATGGTGGTTAGATTAAGTTTTTGCAATCATATAAACGAATTGATACCATACACGACTTTAGCTTCTACAATAAACCAGTTATAACATTAGAATTGGCAAATATAAAGAATTTACAATTAAGTATTAGAATATATAAAGAATACTTTTTAATGGAGCTATTTACAAGCGGAATTGAACTATGCAAGAGTGAACGATTAGTATTCAAAATGCTATGCAAGAGTGAAATATTAGTATTCAAAATGCTTTGACCTACTTTTCTTTTTATCACTTTGTTTCTTCTTATTGAAAAGCCGTTTTTCTTTCCTATCAGCCTTAATTTCTTCCCACCGTTTCTTATCATCTTCTGTAGGCTCGGCGGTGAAGTGAACAGTATCTTTAATCTCTTGTAGTAATCTTTTGAAACATTCATCAGTATTAACTTCTCTGGTTCTGAAAGTATCACATTGAACCACAATCCCACCAGATTTTGTTTGGTATCTTAAGGGTTGTTCCGATAGTTTAAATCTAATGGCCGGTGGAATCCAGAAACATGCTTTCGGATCTAGCCACTCGTTCTCAAACATCGTGATCGTTGCCTTGGATGATGTCTTATTAACTTTTTGACCACCAGGACCCGATGCTCGACTATACGTGATATCAAAAACATGCCTTGGGATCTTGTCAGCTTGAAAAGTTTGTAACCAAGATCGAGCAGTCTCGACTTGCTCTTTGGTCAAGTCGTTTACAGCATTCGTACCGAAATGCCTTAATGGTAACGGTAGTAATCGAAAAGCAGTAAGTGGTGATGGAATACTCCTGAATAAACAAAGCATACCGCTAATGAGTTTATGGACTTTCAAGGTGGTTCTTCTTCCTTCTTCTTCTTCCTTCTTCTTAAGAGTTTTCGCCTGACGCACAAACAAACATCCATGCACCAATACTTAAGCAAACACAAGAAAAACAAGCCAAAACAAAAAAAAAAAAGAAGAAAAAAAAGAAAGTTTACAAGAAGGGCTAAGAAAAAAAGTAGGACACAAGTAATAAAGTGTTTTATGCTAAGAATATCACTAACGATATATATATATATATATATATAACCCTATTCCCATAAATTAAATAAGAGAAAAATGTTTGGAAGATGGCTATGAGTAATAATTCAATATTCTTCCTACTGGAGAATGGACTAGATATTAACTGTTCTGTCTATTCGCTAACGTCTGGATCCATTCAATTTCAAGATTTATCCAATAGTACATGGTCAAGAAACTATACCAACGGTTATTTACCAGCGTATTACGTGACTAATTGTTCTATATCAAACCTTATTCAGCAAATTAATGATATACTGATATCTGATGCCAATACTACTAACTGGGAAGAACGTTATAAATGTTCCATATATAATAATAGTGATAATGGTGATACTTTTGTTGCTTTACTATTTACAATTAGTGCTTCTTGTATATCAGGATGGATGTTATCATTAATATTTTTCCTTTCTCCAAAAACTAAGAGGAAACCCTTTTTAACTCAATTAGCTACAATATTTTATGCTATTGTAACCACTATTTTATTAACTCACATTACCGAGATTTCCACAAATCAATATTATGATGATACTTTAAATATTACAAATATTTATAAAGGTATTTATTCAACTACGGATTTTCATGTTACAATCGTCATTTCTCAAATATTAACCATGTTAGCTGGATTTCAAGTTGTTGTTAAAAAATTAACTCACACTCGATATAGATGGCATTCGGGTATTTTGGGAGCTCTAATCATTTGTGCTTATATGGCTACCATGATTGTGTATGAAGTTAAATATAATAATATTCATATGATAGAAGATAATGAAGAACAATATAAAGTAAGTTATAATGGATGTATCACTCTGAGAGTTATTTTGAAAGTTATCTATATTCTATGGTTTGCATTGAGTTTATTTCATTATACCACTAGTCTTAAGAACCCTCGTATTTGTTATACTAAAAGATTACTCCCCCTTGGAGGGTTTGTATGGCTATTATTTGCTATTCATGTCGTCTTAAATATTTTATCAGTGTCTTTATTCAGAAATAATTGGCTTGTTAATACTTGGTTGTCTATATTACCCTATATTCTTGAAATCTATTTACTAACCCTTGTTTGGGAATGGCTTAATAGTATTAAGTTTATCGAAAAAAGATATGAATTAATGGGTGTCTTGGGTAGAAGAATTAGTATTGATGATGTTGTTAGTTTTAGGGATGATTCCAATGAGAAGCTGGCTTCTGGAAATAAAGATAAATCCCTAAAGACTGTGTTCAAATATCTTGTTAATGTTGTCTTGGGTAAACGTAATTCAACAACTTCTACTCTGTCTAATTTCCCCAGATCTTATATTGAGAAAGGAGATGAACTGGAAATGTTCCTATCTGGTAGTACAGTCTCCACCGAATCTAAGAATATTACCGATACTACCCTTGCTAATGCAAATACAAACGCTAGCTCAGGCCAAAACCATGAAATAATACACTCTGATATCAATGATGGTGATTCTATCCATTCGAATGATTCTGATCAGAGCTATGATATTGAGTACGTCGATAACTACGATATTTGGGATGATGATCATCCTAATGACCAGATGCCTCAGGAAGGCTCCTCTTCTCAACATCAGCAACATACCACCTCAAACCAACACACTGTTCCACCTCCACCGTTTGTTCCTCATCCCGGATTCAATCATGGTGATTATTGGCCGGATGAAAAACCGAGTCAATGATAACATACCCGTATGCTGATCCATATGCTAACCGTATATTGATCCGTACACCCATACTCTTTTATTTTGTATACTGGAAAATTCTCGAATAATCTCGCGATTTCGGCTGAAAAAAAAAAAGTCATGATAATATAATGTGTATTTTTTTTTTGTATATAACTGCTACTTCTCCATTTAATTTCCTTTTCTTTTTTTCTTTCTTTTCATTTTGTATAATTAATTCTTTTCAGTCAAATCATAATAAACGGACACTTCAATTCTTTTCACACAATTTTATTTTAAACCAACTTGTATATATAGTCAATCTCAAATAAACTACGATCACGAATGTTATCCGTAAGAATCAAACCGACATCCGTCTCAGCTAGATCCAGAGCTTTATCGTCTTTGAAGTCGTCGACTGGGCCTACCAGATCTTTTGCTCTGATACGGCCACTTGGACAATCAGGGCCCTTTTCAGGTAAACCATCATATAATGGATTTGCCACTCCCAACTTTCCAATGCCTAACTCAATCAGACTGTTCCATTATTCCATTCCAAAAAATTTACAAATGCTGATGAATAAAGATGACGATAACAGACCAGCTTTAGAAAAATTTGGTACTGACTTAACTCAACTTGCCAAGGATGGTAAATTAGATCCTGTTATTGGTCGTGATGAAGAAATTCGCCGTACTGTTCAAATATTGTCTAGAAGAACTAAGAATAATCCAGTGCTAATAGGTAATGCAGGTACAGGTAAAACTGCTATTATGGAAGGATTAGCCCAAAGAATTATCAAAGGAGAAGTTCCTGAAAGTATGAAAGATAAGCAAATCATAACATTAGATTTAGCTGGTATTATTTCAGGTGCTAAATTTAGGGGTGATTTTGAATCGAAGTTGAAGCAAATTTTAAAAGAAGTCGAAGATAAACAAGGTAACGTAATCCTTTTCATTGATGAACTTCATTTATTGATGGGTCTTGGTAAAGCAGAAGGTTCCATTGATGCTTCTAATTTATTAAAACCGGCTTTAGCTAGAGGGAAACTTTCTCTTTGTGGTGCAACTACGATTGACGAATACCGAAAATATGTTGAAAAAGATGCTGCTTTGGCCAGAAGATTTTCATCAGTTATGGTTACTGAGCCTACTGTTCAGGATACTATTTCGATCCTTCGTGGATTGAGAGAACGTTATGAAGTTCATCATGGGGTTCGTATTACGGATTCAGCTTTGGTTACAGCTGCATTATACTCAAATCGTTATGTTACTGATCGATTTCTTCCGGATAAAGCAATTGATTTGGTTGATGAAGCATGCTCTACTTTAAGGTTACAACATGAGTCTAAACCAGATGCTGTTGCTCAATTAGACCGTCAAATCATGACTATTCAAATTGAATTAGAATCTTTAAGAAAAGAAGATGATCAATTGTCTACTGACCGTAGAATTAAATTAGAGGAAGAATTGACGGTTAAGGAAGCAGAGTTGAAAGAACTAACTGAACAATGGGAATCTGAAAAGACATCTTTGGGAGAGATCAAAAAGGCTAAATCTGAATTAGAGCAAGCTAAATTTGACCTTGAGCAATCCCAAAGAGAAGGTGAGTACGGAAAGGCTTCTGAGTTACAATACTCTATTATCCCACATTTAGAAAAACAGGTTCATGAGGTTACTGAGAAAGAAGAAGTTGGCTCAACATTACTTCACGATTCTGTTACGTCGGACGATATAGCTAGAGTTATTTCAAAAATGACTGGTATCCCAGTTACTAACTTAATGAAGGGTGAAAAAGATAAGCTATTGGACATGGAAGTGTTGTTAAAACAAAAGGTTATTGGTCAAGATGAAGCTATAAATGCGGTTGCCGATGCTGTTAGATTACAAAGGGCTGGTTTAACGAGTGATAAAAGGCCAATTGCATCTTTCATTTTCTTGGGTCCCACTGGTACTGGTAAAACTGAACTTACTAAGTCTTTGGCTGAATTCTTATTCAATGATAAGTCTTCAGTAATTAGATTCGATATGTCAGAGTTTCAAGAAAGACATACTGTATCTAGATTAATCGGTGCCCCTCCAGGTTATGTTGGACACGATTCCTCTGGTGAATTAACTGAAGCGGTTAGACGTAAACCGTACTCAGTTTTACTTTTTGATGAATTTGAAAAGGCGCATGCAGATGTTTCAAAATTATTATTGCAAGTTTTGGATGAAGGCTCATTGACTGACTCGCATGGTAATCATATTGATTTCCGTAATACTATAATTGTCATGACTTCTAATATTGGTCAAGAAATTTTGCTAGCCGATAAGGAAACCTCTGAAGATGGTCATATAAATGAAAAGACCAAGAGTCAAGTTACTGAAGTTTTGAGACACCATTACCCACCAGAATTTTTGAATCGTCTTGATGAAGTTCTTATCTTCAATCGGTTATCAAAAGTTTCTTTGAGGAACATTTTAGATATTCGTTTGAGGGAGATTGGTGAGAGGTTATCAGATAAAAGAATATCACTTGATTTGACTCCTGATTCTAAGACCTTGATAAGTGAACTAGGTTATGACCCTGTTTATGGTGCTAGACCATTAAATAGAGTCCTACAAAAGAAATTATTGAATCCTTTAGCTATGCTCCTTATCAAAGGTCAAGTCAAAGAAGGTGAAACTGTACATATCAAATCCAAGGATGGTGAACTAATTGTCGAGCCTAATCATAAAGAAGACTATGTTGGCAACAATGAGAAATGATGATCAACACTCTATATAAGCAACACTTGGTATTCTTGTAAATAGTGACTCTCTGAATGAAAACTTTTATTTAATGAGTCTGTAAAAATAATAATTTATATAAAAAAATAACTAATAATAATAACTAAGATAATGTTAATTTTAGCCAACTAAGCTAATGTAAAAAAAAAAACACAGTAAATGGGGTTTGTCGATACCTAAGCACCCTTAAATAACTCTACCGACAGTTGCACCATCAGCGATACGCTTTTGATTTTCATCCACTCTCTTCAATGATTTTCCGCCTTGAATTTGGCCCAATAATGCACCTATATCAGCGGTCCCACCTAAAGTGGGGGCTGGCCCACCTGCCAGTGGTGGTGCCGGTGGCGGCGGTGGTGGAGGAGGAGGAGGAAGAGAAGCAGCTGGAGGTGGGGGTGGAGGTGGTGGTGGAGGGATACTTGAAGGAGTTGGTGGAGCCTCTGTTGGTAATGGAGGGGCAACGGGTGGAACTGGTGGGGCGACACTATCATTAGGAGGGACTTGGTTCGACAAAGCCGGTGGGGTAGAAAACTGATCATCAGAGTCTTCATCAAAATCATCGTTGGTGTGTTCTGGTTGTGGAGGCGTTTGGGCCACAGGAGGTGCTGGTGCCGAAGCCACTTGAGGTGGTGGCACCTCTGGGATGCCTTGAGCTGGAGAAGAAGGGGATTCTTTAGGTTCAGTGTCGGTTCTTGTCGGAGGTTGCGACATCCCTCCAAAAAGCAAGCTAGCTAATTTTGCAGCACCAGCTCTGTTGGGACCTTCATCGTCAGAAGAATTTTCTTCTTCATCACTCCAATCGTTACCACCATCGAATCCTCTTTGAGAAGCCCTTTGTGCTTCAGCTTTCTTTGGGTCGATAGACGATTCTTTAGCAGCAGATTTGAAAAATGGATTTGTATTCGAGCGGGCTTCACTGCCATTATTAGTACCAGCATTTTGCGTTTTGGCAAATGGGTTACTGCTATGTGGCTGTTGAGCAGTCAAATCAGCAGATGCAGACGAATGGCTTTCGATGGGCTCTTTTGGTGGGTTGGGCTGAGACTCTGAGGTATCAGCGGCAGTCACCAGAGTTTGAGGAAGATCTTTGGGTGCTTCTACAGATGGTGGTGTTGCAACAACCGGGGGTGAAGCTGCGGTTGATTTTTGGGAGGGCTTATATGTTTGAGCTTGAGGAGCTGGAGCATCATCCCAGTCATCATCGCTGTCAGGAACTTCATCTCTTTTTTTCATATCTTCCATTTCTTTTTTCAACTTTGCCAATCTAGCTTCTTTTTCTTGTTTCTTCTTGAGTTTTCGTTCATTCTCACGAGCCTCTAATTCCTGTTTTTGTTTCATCAACGCAGCATACTCTTCATCATCGTCAGACGACTCTTCTGGTGCTGCTGGCGCAGCTGGCGCTGCTGCTGGAACTGATGGAGGAGGTGCGTTTTGTAGAGTGGACAGAGACCTCTGTGGGGGTGGAGCAGGAGGACTTTTCTGTTCTTGAGGCTTTATCTCTTCTGGCTTAGCAGGAGGAGGGGTAGCTACTTCCGCCCTTGGATGATCCTCTTTCTTTGGTTCAGGAGCGAGTTGGTTAACGCGGTTAGAAGATCCAGCTGGACTACCTCTATGAGATCTACTAATCCCCAATTTGGCCAATCTTTCTTGCATTCTTTTTTCTGCTTGGGCTTTTATATATGCAGATCTATCTTCAGGACTCGAATGGTTGTTGACCGACCCTGAGGGCGTATTTTGTCCAGTGGTTTGAGGCGTTGTTTCCAACGATCTAACTTGTTGGGTATTGGAGCTTTGGTTGTAGTTGTTTCCAGAAGACTGAGGATGTTGGAAGTTTTGATTATCAGAACCATTACCTTGGCTATATTGAGATGCTAATAAGTTCAAATTCTTGATAAAAGAAGCAACATTACTGGATACATCATCCCCTCTCTCCCATTTATTAGCACCTACTTCATCTTTCGTACTAACATGTAAGAATGCAGCAGCACCATCCTCAAGTTCTTTGATACTACTTTCAATATCAGTGATCATATTTGATTGGCTTTCTCTCTCCTTGTTAGCATTTTCACTCTCTTGCTGCAATTTTGAATCCAAATCCTTGTTCGAACCAGAATCGGTTGATCTACCTGTTAATGCAGCCATACGCTGCTTCAAGAGCTGCTTTGATTTAAACTTCTTTCTATCATAATCAGTTACTTCACCATTTGGTCCAGTACCAACTATGCCAGATTCACTGCTATCTGGTGACCAACCTGGGTTCTCCTTCGATAACTTCAACTTATAGAGTTCAACTTTTTGTTTAGAAATGTCCTTGTTGACACTATGAATCTTAGAAATTAAACCAGGGACTTTATCACGAGTGTAGTAATTTAATTTATCTAATAATTGTTTCTTTTCGTTGAAAGATCCACCGGCAATAGAGGATTGATTCAATTTTTCTTGAACACCCTTTATTTGAGATTTTAATAATTCGATATCTCTATAGTTCTTTTCGTCTAATTGTTTATTTCTATTGGAAGAGTCCTGGTCCTCGGAGTCTAAGGCATCCAAGAGGATTTGTTTTTCGCGAATTAATTTCTTCAACTCATCAATGGACAAATCATTGTCGCGTGAGGATCTGACGCTACTCTTTGGCTGGTCAGGCTCAGCAGCATTACTTCTTCTTCTATGGCGAGAGCTAGAGACATATCCAATATCTTCGTCATTGTTCTTATACCTTGAGCCATCAGTTTTAGCCTTCAACGTTGCAGGTTTGGGGGGCTTGACAGCACTTCCTCCCTTCAAAGAGCTCTTCAAAGAATCCATAGAATCTTGAAGATATTTAGTAGATGGAGGTACTAATTCAGGTGGTAATCTTATTGGTAATTCAAAACCATTCAATCTTCTATAAACAAGATGCATAGCTACAGCGAATTCATCTTTATTCAATTTTCCTCTATTATTCGAGTCAGCGAGATTCCAAATGGATTCTAAATCAGGTCTACTCAAACCAGATTTGCCAAATATACTAATAGCAACATCACCGTCAATATGGCCCTTTTTAGATGGGTCCCATGCACTGAAAATTCCATCATAAATTTGCTTTTCTTGTTTGGTGATTGCCCAAGTAACATTGGTTTTAAGCGATCCACCCATGGCATTTTGCAAGTTATTACTTGACAATTGGGAAGATGGTAAGAAATGCTCTTGCATAGCATTCATACCAGGAATACCACCAGTTGGTGTAGATACAAACCCCCATTGACCAGGTTTTCCAGTTGGTTGTGATTGTAAAAATCCACCTGTTTGTTGAGGCTGGAATCCAGTTGCCTGTGGTTGGAAGCCAGTTGCCTGTGGCTGAAACCCAGTTGCCTGCGGTTGGAATCCGGTAGATTGTGGTTGGAATCCGGTGGATTGCGGTTGGAATCCTGTTGCCTGTGGTTGGAATCCTGTTGCCTGTGGTTGGAATCCGGTGGTTTGAGCTTGGAGCGGACCAGTCCTTTGAGGCGGAATCTGGCCCTGGAATCCAGTAGTTTGAGCTTGGAGCGGTCCTGTTTTTTGAGATGGAATTAATCCAGCTGTTTGCTGAGGTTGTAAAGGAATCAATGAGCCGCCACCAGTTCTTTGGGAATTCAAAGGTGCCAATGGAGGATTAGCACCAGTGTTGAAGCCGGTTTGTTGGGATTGGATAGGGAAGGCACCACCTGTTGGTTGGGCAATAAAAGAAGTCGTTGGTGGAGCTGGTGCTTCATATCCGGTAGCTTGAGGGGCTAATGACTGGCCGAAACTAGAGAACGGGGTATTAGCTAAAATCTTACTAGGATCTTCGGGAACGGAAAAGCTGATAGCATCGACAAAGCTTTGTACTTCATTTTGCCATTTTTCTGGTAATACGGCGGGGAGACCATCCCCTTTTAAAGATAAATTACATAAATGAAGTGCCAAAGCAAATTCAGGAAACAATAATGATCCTGATTTATTCGTATCTGCCAATGACCAAATTTCTGCTAGAGTCACTGGTTGTAAGCCCGATCTAAGCAAAATATCACGAGCAGAGTCACCACTAATTGTTTGTTCACCCTTTGGCACCGCTGTTCTAAATAAATGTTCAAATTTGGTTTGATCAGCAACAGTAATAAATGATAATCTTATACTAGGAATCTTTAAATCATTGTTTTCTGAGACACTTGATACAGCTTGCAGAAAACCAGTACGCTGCGGTTGAATGAAACCAGTCGCTTGTGGTTGAATGTAGCCTGTTGCCTGTGGTTGAATGAATCCAGTTGCCTGTGGTTGTAATTGAGATGATTGGCCGAAACTGGTAGGAGGTTGGGCTTGAGCTTGAGATTGATACCCAGTTTGATTATACAACCCAGTTTGTTGCAATTGGGGTTGCTGGAATTGTTGAGGGTAGAATCCAGTAGCTTGATTTTGTAATTGTGGAGGTTGATAAAATCCAGTCTGTTGGGGTTGGCCAAATTGTTGCTGATTTGGATAACCGCCAGCAAAGCCTGTTTGCTGCTGTTGGTTATTAAAACCAGTCTGTTGTTGATAGGGATTGTACATGGGTGCTAATGCGCTCAATCAATCCAACAAATACAGTTGACTGACTGTGTACTTTAGGACGTTGTTCGAACAGAATTGACAGACCTTGAGGTTATACTAATAAGAAGAAGTCTTGATAGATTGTTCTTTGTCAATTGATTTCCAGCAGAAAAACTCTTGTGGGCGAGGGACTAGTTCTTATTTTTCTTCTCTCTCTCTATTTTTGTGTGAGATATTTTACAGGTTACATTTCACATAATAGTCACACAGTTATCGATATCTGATTTCGAAGCTGATGTACGGATATATTTATATGATACATATATAGATATATGGTCACTACATAAGTCAATGCATTTTGAAAAGTTACAATTACTTGTAATTCTACGATATAAGCACGTTATCTAGTTTCATTCTTTTCCTTCAAATAAATATGTAAGTTTAAGTATATTTTCTATATATGTTGAAAAAAAAAAAAGTATGCATTAAAAGCATGTTTTACTTTGGTGGGTTTATGACTTCTGTCCAGAAATTACATTCTAATATGGTAACCGTATTGAATATGTCAACAAGCTCATCTAATCTTCCTGGGGTAATTGGAGTACTGCTCAATAGGGTTTGCAATGCGTCAATCCCATTTTTATGAGCTTCTCGATACCAATCTGAATGATAATCACCAATCCATGAATCGTAAACGTCTGAGTCTTCTTGTCTGGAGAGAACATTTAAAAAGCTTTTACTATCGGACTTCGAGGTTTTATACTGTTGACGAAACTTATTAGCATTGATCCCTGCTTCGGCATACCCATGGAGGCATGGAGCTAGAGCAACCTTAATAGCCAAAAAATCTTCCTTCTTACCCATTTCGAGTAAATAATTACAATACTCTAAACATGCTTTGCCTGGTTGCAATTCAATGTCGAGATCTGAATTTGCGTAATCGATGTTGTACTCGTTTTGTAACTTGGCTCTATGCTTTTCAATTTCAGTTACTATTTCACTTATAATTAATGCTTCGGAATGAGTTTGTTGGTAATTTGGAGCCACCGATGCTGCTAATGCGTGGACCTGAGCGTAATTCACAAGATAGTAAAAGTCTTGTTTTAAGAAATAAAGAAACCTATTGAAAGGTAATTTATTAGTAGCCAATTGATGTAGAAACTCGTGTTCAGTATACTTCTTCCAATTTTCCTTAATTTTAGGGTGCTCTTTGAAAAAGTCATAGAAAGTCTTATATTTACTGTTGATATCAACAGCAACTGTCAGACCAGATGGTGAAATGACAGCCAGGGTCCCTGATTCTGGAGTCACTGTGTGGTTCAAGGGACCATTACCATGACCAAGTTTTTTCTCTAAACTGAGTATGCCTTTATGAATATAATTGATAGATAATGGTAAAGATTGTGCTAGAGTCAAACCTTTGGCAAGATTTGAAGCAATCGATGCAGACAATGTACATCCAGTACCATGTGTGTCCTTGGTGAATATAAACTCAGATTGATAAATAGTAATCGAGTCAGTAGCTGACTGATATAAGATATCAATAACAGCAAGGTCCTCTTGATCCTTATTTATATTTCCTTCGAAAGGCTTATTGGTCTTAGTGTTCCAAGGAATATGTCCACCCTTTACCAAAATATTTTCACACTCCAAGTTTTTTTGTAAGTCTATCACGAATTTGGTAAAATCATCAATGGATTCAATTTGAGGTTCCTCGTAGTCTTTATCAACTCCTAGTTTAGTCTTATGCAAGACAATTGCTTCAATAAAATTGGGGGTAACCAAATAAGCATTCTTGATTAAAGTATCAACACAGATCGACATAGCCTCCTTATCGAAAAGTTCAGTACCTGATGTGCTTACCATAACAGGGTCTACCACTAGTTTAATATCATGCTTTTTCAAAAGAGGTAAATGCTCCAGCAAAACTATGACAGCATCTTTAGTTAACATCCCAGTTTTAATTGCCTTTAATGGGATACTGTCATCGTAACCATATATGAAATCATCAAAATTGCTCTTTAATGTTTTACGCAATTGCTCTTGAGAAACCTTTTCAACAGCTTGAACCGTTTGTGTATTTTGAGCAGTCAAAGCAGTGATACAGGTCAATCCATAAACCTGGTGGGCAGTTATAGTTTTCAAGTCGGCTTCAATACCAGCTCCACCCGAACTATCTGACCCAGCAACTGTAAGCACGGCTGGGATGGACACTTTCTTGAGGTCCTGAGGTTTCACCAATCTTATTGTCTCCTGATTGACCATATTTTGAAGTACAATTGAACTGTTACAAAGAAGCTGAAATCATTTTTACTTTTTCAGCATATTCATCTTCTTTTATGGGAAGAGAAAAATATTTGAGATCAGGTTATTTTCGCACCCTGCCCTTTAAAGTTTTATTTTGTAATACAGCATAAAATATGCGCTTGTACTTCCTTGTTCTTTTTCGTTCTTATTCCCAATAGCTGATAACCTACAATTATATAAATATGACATTATGTTATATTAGATGATTCTAAACAAAGTTATCTATGTTGAGCAGGAGAGGAAGTCTTTAAATTCGAGTAATAGTCTACTAATTCTAATTCACTCTTCAAAGTATCTTCTCTATACCCGATTCTAATGTCGGGAACATTAGTTTTTTCGATATCATTCCCTTCAGTACCTCCAGTCATGAATTTCTTACCTAACCAATGTTTTTTTATAGAGGCCTCCCAACCTGATTGTCTAACAGAGTTGTAAGCCAATTCACACATATCAACACTGGAAAATTTATAAATTTGAGCTGCCACTGAGTACTCTTCGATCAAAGGCTCTTTTGTGTAAGAAAACTGCAAGGGATCGTCTGTAGATAAAGAAACATTCATACCTTTCTTGAAAAAATTATAGAATGGATTTTTATCGTAGGTCAAAAACAATGCATTATTAGATAATGGGGACATGGCTAAACCAATTTGGTCCAAATAATACAAATATTGAATAAAAGGAATTTTTCTCAATAATATACCATGAGAAATCGAATGAGAAGTCAAGAAAGCACTGATAAGATGTTCGGGGTCACCAGCTTCACCACAATGAGGTCTCAAAACAAAAGTATTGAACCCTCTAGCAATTCTCAACTCATTCAAAGGAGTTAAATTAGAGTAAATGTGGTATAAGTAGTAAGAATAAGGAGGATTGGTTGCACCATCCCATTTACCAGCAGGTGGGAATTTCTTTGACAGTAATAATTTTTCTGACTTGGACTCATCGTCAACAGAATCAAACCCAACTACACGTTGTAAGAAAACATGTAATTTAGGATGGGATTTAGGGTTGATTGAGACTTCAAAAAGTGGTTCAAATAGATTTCTAATAATATCTTGAAAAGTACCAACGTTACTGTTCTTTTTATATAAATCATACAATCTAGGGACTTGGATTAACCAACGGACGTTGTGACTGAAAAGTTTATTGTCAACAATCCAACTGGCTAATTTGTCCCACTCATGAATAGATCTACCATAAATTGAAATTCTTAATTCAGTCATTTGGTATTTGGAACCTTCAAGATCAGCGAAAACTTGTTCAGTTAATTCTGCCAAGTATCTCCCATTGATGAAATTATCAGTCTTCAAAAATATTTCTCTTAACCTAGACTCACCAATAGGGTTATATTTCAAATTGAATTTATCGAATCTATGGAAGGTATCAGTATGTGCGTGCATATCTAAAGTA
This sequence comes from Hyphopichia fennica, assembly GCA_030444945.1. NCBI lineage: Eukaryota > Fungi > Ascomycota > Pichiomycetes > Serinales > Debaryomycetaceae > Hyphopichia > Hyphopichia fennica. The sequence goes on along the minus strand of JAJMOB010000033.1, from coordinate 80,061 downwards.
TCGATTGATAGATCATAAGCGGTTAATTTCAAAGATTTGAAAACTTCTTCTAAAGTCAACAATTTACCATCTCTGAAAATAACTTGATCATTAGGCTGAGTCTTTAACTTATATTTGATAAATCTTAACAAATGCTTTTGGTTCATGCAAGCTGAATGGTGAATGTGAGTGTCGACTTTACGCACATTGTAAAAATCACGGTGCGGATTACGTTTGGACTGTTTGTTCTCTTCATATTCATTGAGTAGGAAATACAAGTTCCATTTGGCTTCTAAATATTGTAATCTTTTGAATGAGAAGGATTTAGAAGGACCATCAGATGAGATTCTAATAATTTTATTCAAGTCAAGGTAGTATTCACGTAAAGAAGGAACCTTCACTATAGGCTTATTTGTCTTGGAATCATATACCTGATAGTTATCTTCATCGTTAGCCTTGAAATAATAATCGTCATCGCCTAGTGGGATGTCACATTTGGAAAAATCAAATTCTTCTTCTGGTTCATTTTCAACGAGTTGATTAAATCTATTTCTTGACTTGTATGTCGGCTTTGGGGGTGGTGGATAAATAACCCAATCGTCCTTGTTCTTCGGGTTCTCCATTTCATCTGCCTGGTGAGAGTTCTTTAAATACTTATGTCTAAGATCTAGGCACAACTTTACATTTTTGAATAATTCAACCAATTCATCTGACGGATACTCTTCGGGCAAGGCATTGGCGTTTGATTTAGGATCTTGAGTGTGATTGTTATTGTGGGAAGCTAATGATGGTAAAGGATGGTAGTGCTTAGGTAAGGAATGTTGGTGATGAGGTAAATCGATGATTGATTGCCTTCTTCTTTGCTTGGGAGAGCTGGAAGGACTGTTTGAATGAACGTTTGTAGGAGTTGAATTAAGATGTAAAGCTTCAAAAGCTTTTACTTTCAAATCATGGTCTTTCATAAATCTATCTTCAGCATTGGAATAATGAGTGGAATTGTAAGACTTGGAAAGTCCATCTCCATCATCTTCAATATCACTGTCATCTAAAAAGTGATGATGATGTTCAGCGCTATCATCAGAAACTTCATGATCTTCATCAGATGGATCAACAGATGGGGTGTGCGCTTTATCATTGAGCTCCAAGCTAAAGGGTGACATTATTGCGAGAGTTCAAGCTGGCAATAGTGTAAGGCAAGAAATTATGGAATAAAGTAAAAGGGGTCCTGATGAGATCTAACAGCAGCTCTGGATGATTAATTAAAAATATGAAATTTTTGTTTTCGCACCTCAACGACTTTTACTTTGCCCTCAATTCTGCCGTTCTCCAAAATTGTATGGAGACTATTTGTTTATTGGACTCCCAATACAAATAATTACTGTGATACTACACTTTACGTCGGAACGATTTAAGTATCGTGGACTCGAAATTAAGGATTTCCTTGCAAAATAGTAGCTAGCATTATTATCGTAGATCAGAAAATGCCCATTACGTGCTTCTTGCACCTAGGCAACATTACTAGAAATTATAGGAGAGAAAAGTCGGCTCGGCAGACTTGAAGACGGAATTGTACGTTTAATAGCAGATCTGAGACATACAAAAAGACTTACATGAACTGTTACTGTACTCTACATGATAGACGATATGAATACAATTTCGTAGTGATGAAAAAACGAGTAATTTTGAAAACTTAAGGTAACACTACAAGAGGTAATCTAAATCTAAACTCGCTTCCGTTATTATCGAAACGATATTGCGATTTAAATAACTCATTTGCGGGATGTGATCCATTAACTGTGCTTGGTGGTAGGGACTGGGTGTCAGTTGATTGTCTGTTTGGTTTGTTGTTTGGATCGTCTGATCCCCCATCTGCTCCCAGATTAGAAGGTGTTATATTTGGCTGGTCAGGCAGGCTACCTTGTACTGACTCTAATCCTGAATCCTTCCCTTCAATATGCTTGTCGTCTCCATTAAGATCTTCGGATTTTCCATTTAGGTTTGGTTTGTGTAATTGTTCAACTGGTTGGTCTTGCAGTATAGGCTCTTCTCTCTGTTCGTGCCTATTGAAGTCGTTTAAGTTGAACTTGAACACAACGAAATATTTTAAGTCCATAAAGTTTGAACTTTGAAATTGTTGACACAAATATGGTGGAATATGAATCATTCCGTTGATATGATTGTTTTCTCTAGCGACATCCGAATGTGAATTTACCAATGAAGTTGCAAAGCAGTTAGTCTTGACTGGAGGGCTCACACGATAGATATTTGTGAAGTCTTTGATTTTGTTGGTTTTATCTTGTATGTGATAGATTTCATGAGCCTCTATATGAGTTATTATGCCAACAACTTTGGTTTTACCTACAAAGGAAGGACTAATGTCGATTGTAAAGTGGAAGTCTTCTCCCAAATGATAAAAAGGCTTGGAGGTCATAAGATCACATAAATCATGATTATTAACTCGAATTTGATAATGGGTTTTCTGTCTAGCTGGTAGTTGATGCTTTAACTGAACATCGGGGTTAGGATGCGAAATTGGTTTGATTGTAGTCGAGCTTTTTCGTCTTTCGTTCTTAGAAACATTATGTAAATCAGACTCTATTAAATTTTCTAAATCTTGTAACATGAGTTCCTTCAAGTTAGTTGGGAGCTGCTCCAAGCCTTGTTGATGTTGCGGTTTTTCGTCATTTTCAATTATTCTAACATTCCATTCCTTGTCAATTGTAGTCAGGGTGAGGAAATCTGGTTGTAACCAGCGATTATCATCACCAATTCTTTTACCCTTGACGTCAAATGGAAAATAAACTGATCTGGGGATCAACCTATTCTTTCGATTTTCCAGAATACCTACTACCAAAGAATATCTGATACTAGTCCAGCCTTGATCACAAACAAGCCCTGTCAGATTGGTATTATACAGGGGGGGCATTGTAATATCCAAATTATTAAATCTTACTCGAAGGGTTTTGGTTTCGCCTGGGTTTAAGTGTAAGTCCGTAAATAGCAAGTGTTGCAGGGTTGAATAAAATGGTACGATTGCATCTGTAATATCCAGTAAAGGGAGCTGTGATCCCGACCCTCCAACGATTTCGTCGCTGGTATTTTCATAATTTTCATAATCTTCAGCAACATTTCCATTATTATCTACTTCACCGCCATGGCTTGAGATCTTTTTGGAATACTCTAAAGAATTGAAGGTATAAAGGAGATCTTGTATTAAAAACTTGTTGGTGTCACCGATATAAGTTGGTTCCCTGCTCTTTTCTTTAGTGTAGATTAAATCATTAACACCACCTAATTTTCCACCAATTATCATTTGATCTTTCAAATAATGGTTACGTAGAAATGGAGTTTTGTTTAATTTCTCTGCTTTTGTTTCATCATCATCATCATCACCGTCGTGACCATCTGGTTGGTACTGATCATAATAAGTCTTATTATTCCACCAACCTTGACCATTAGAAGATCCAGTATCTAAGGGAGAAGAAGCTAAATCAAATCGATAGTTTAGGCTAACATAGCCAAACAATTGTAGGTAACCGAGCATAATGGTAACATCAGGATGAGCGTGAGGCTTTGAAGTTAGTGACTTGGTTTCATCGGGATCGTTGTTACCCCATATTCCACTGAACCATCCGTTGTTCTTTTCGTTACTTTCATCGCTATCCTTGTTGTTTTCCTCGTGTTCTGTAGGATTAACGGTGATTTTACTTGAGGAAGTATTATGAAAGCTGATCAAGCATTCAACTTGGTCGGCATCCTCTTCTATGTGATTATTCAATTGATTTGAAGATGATGATTTCCTTCTTCTCGTAGGGGGTTTGAAAGGTGTTGAAGCGGTAAAACCTTGATCAAGGTATGTAAGAGAGATTGATAGACGATCATTAATTTTCTTTACATATGAAGGAGTCGATGCAGTAGCTGGCTTCGGTAGTGTGCTCGAGCTATTATGATCAATTGTAGGCATATTCACTTGTTGGTGTGAAACAAAGAGAATAAGGGAATGGAAACTGTAATCTATTTCGATTTGTTTACGTTGATATAACGAGCGAGAAAAAAAAAAAGACAAAATACAAAATCAATAAATAGATCAATAAATGTATGCGTGTATCATTTTATTCGATAATTAAGTACGTTTAAAAAAAAAAGTAAAAAAAGACAAAGCAGATATAAAAATATGTATATATATATATATAATGTTAATTTACAGAATAAGACAGGAGGCGTAAGATTTAAAATAATAAAAAAAAAAAGAGTAGAAGAGGAAGAAAAGATCAATAAGTTAACATATTAAGAGTGACAAGATAAAAGAATGAATGAAAGTTGGTTTGTCAAAAAGGTTTCTCTATTTATGTTTGTTGTTGTTGTTCCTGTTTATTTATTGGAGCCTGAATACCTTCTTGTTGGATTTGAGCCAATTGTTCTTGTTGTTGAGGATTGGTTGATCCATCAGCGTTAGAGGCAAGATCAGCTCCACCGACTAAATGATGGAAATCTAAAATTTCACTATACATCATAACTCTCCAAGTATCAACTGGTAAATCCACATCATTAAAACTCCAATCGAATTTTTGTTCACAAACTGGTTCATCGGTTGGATCATGATATGGTTCCATATAGGGATGTTGTAAAGCATCAGCGGCAACAATTCTTTTCTTGGGATCAAAAATCAACATTTTAGCTAATAAATCTATTGCTTCTGGTTCAACATGATTACACTGAGCAAAACGTTCACTAAATGGAATTGGATCTCTATGAGGTAATGATTGAACAAAACGTAAAGTATTTTCAGAACAAATAGTATCAATAACATCAGGAGGTGGAGAACCCAATAATTCTGTAATGATAGAAAATTGATGAACATGATCTTTACCGGGGAAAAGGGGTTTACCCTCAATCATTTCTGAAAGAATACAACCTACAGACCATAGATCAACTTCGGTATCATATTTTTGCCAAGTTAACATAATTTCTGGAGCACGATAATAACGAGTTGAAACATAACCAGTCATTTGAGGATCTTGAATACGAGCTAAACCAAAATCACAAATTTTTAAATCACAATTTTCATTAATAAGAATATTTGAAGGTTTTAAATCACGATGAATTACACCTGCTGAATGAACATATTTTAAACCTCTTAAAATTTGATAAGTAAAATATTGAATAAATTGTTTTTCTAAAGGTCTTGAAGTTAATAATCGATGTAAATCAGTACCTTGTAATTCTGTTACAAAATAAATATCTTCTAAAGGAGATAAAAAGATATCATCCAAAGTAATTAAATTTTCATGTCTTAAATGTTTTAATAATTTTAATTCACGATAAGTTCTTTTAGCCAAAACTGAAGTCAGAAATGGTTTCATAATTTTTTTAACGGCCACATTTTGACCAGTTAATTTATCAATGGCAGAACAAACAAGACCAAAAGCTCCCATACCAACTGGATTTAAATCAGTATATCGATTTGTAATTTCAAATACAGTCCCAAATATCTGGGTTCTGGTGAATTCTCCATCAGTAGACATGATGATTATAATGATAAATTAGAATATTAAAAAAATTGAAATCAAGCGGGGGAAGTGGACCTTCTTGAAAAAACGAACAAAAAAAAAAAGGGAAGTGGAAATAAGCTGAATTGAATTGAATTAAACTGAAAAGTATTAATAACTTTAAAATCAGTAATAGATGTGATTATTGAATCAACTAAGTGTTTTGTTAAAAAAAAAAAAAAAAATTTATACGACAAAAGGGACAAATTATGTTTAGTAGACGTTAATTAATTTGTATTTATGTGTTTTTTTTGGAAGCTTGTGATACTTTTTTGGTTGATGAGAAAAGGAATCGACACTGTGCTAAGTGATTGAATGAACGTAGTTGTAAGTTATAAAACTAGGTTGTTAGTTGTTGAATGAAATGACGGGGAAAAAGATAACTAATTCTTATATATGTTATATATTTAACTTGATATATTCGGTCCCAGTATTCTTTTTTTTTTTTTTTTCCCTCACTAATTTTTGCCCTTTTGTCTTGTTCTTTTTTCTCTTTCTTTCTTTGCTCACACTCTGTGTCCTCTTTTCTCTTTTTTTTTTTTTTTTTTTTTTTTTTTTTTTTTTTTTTTTTTTTTTTTTTTTTTTTTTTTTTTTTTTTTTTTTTTTTTTTTTTTTTTTTTTTTTTTTTTTTTTTTTTTTTTTTTTTTTTTGTTTGTTGTTCTTTTTGTTTTTAGGTGTCTTTTTCCCCTTTGATTCTTAGTGTTTTTTTTAGTAAGAAGTCACACACTTTCAGGTTGTATCTCCTATATCACACAAACACTCTTAGCTAACAATACTATGTAACAAGACTGGTCCCCCACCACTATACTACTTGCTTCAACTACTTGTCAGTGTCACTGCTGTGTCACTGCTGTGTCACTGCTGTGTCACTGCTGGCTCTACTAATGTTATGTGTCATTGGTACTAACTTTTTTTTTAACTAACCCTAAGTATTGTTTTATCTGAAAACCCTATACTAAATTGACATGCTAAGACTATTATGTAATTATATTACGCCCTGGGGTTTACACACGACTATGCTTGCTATTACGTAAATGGGGTGACGTGTAGGGCTCAAAAACAAAGACATCTGGTGCCAGCCTTTTTTTTTTTTTTTGTATGTAAGAAAACATCCAAACACCCACTTTGCAGCTTAATTCTCCATAACTTATATTATCATACTGATTATCAGTATGATAATCATGTAAGAGATATATGTAATTTGTTAAATAATTCCATTTTTCATCAAAGAAAAGTAATATTAATAATGAACAAATAATTATAATTTGTCTTTTTTATACTATTATTTAAATAAAATGATATACTTTGTTTTATTAGACTAAAGATTGAATATTAATTATTAAAGAGTAAGATGCTAAAGAAGTAGAAAAGTCGTTAATTATTATATTATCGAATGTTCATTAAATTTTTCATTCGTTTGGTTTCATCATTATTAAGTAACTCATTCCCATCATCATTATCGTCTAATCTATCACCATTTTCTCTACGACGATTTTGTTTATATAAATCAAATAAAGACCAAAATTTAAGATTTTCATCTCCGGCAACAGTAGCTAAAGTTAATGAATCAGGACTTAAACAACCACTTAATATTCTAGAATCATGTGCTCCATTGATTTCTCCTGTTTTTTGTAAAGTAGGATAATTAAATAATGATATATTATTTGTTGGATATCCATGAGTAGCAACAATTTCCATACCAATACCCAGTGCATAACCCCAATTTAATGATGAAATTTGAGATCCAGTTTCAATTGTATTAACCCTTGCTCCAGTACTTGTATTCCAAAAATTAATTGTTTTATCAGAAGTACCACCACCAGTGGCTAATATTGATGATTGATATGGACACCATGATAATGCTTTAACAGCAGCTTTATGAGCTGTTTTAGCAAAAAGTGGTTGATTATTATTATTATTACCAGTTGTTTCTTGATTACCATGACTACTTCTAACATCCCAAATACAAACTAAATTATCATTACCACCAGTTGCAAATTGCATTCCATCAGATTTATATTCAATTCCACAAACTTCTGCTTGATGAACATCTTCAATCTTACTAATAACATGCAGGGCTATTCTAACGTCACTATGATAAATATTTCCAAGTTTTGAACCACTAGTTAAAATATGTTGATACCAACTTTGTGCTGCAATACGAGTTTGATGTCCTTCACAATTTAATGTTCTTAATCTTGTATTGGTTTCAATATCCCAAATTTCCATTAATCCATCATCTTTACCAATTGATATATATGATCCATCTTCTGACCATTTTAATGATGTAACTAATGTTTTATCAGGTATTTCACATAATAATCCAACTGATCCCGTCAGAGCATTCCATACATAAACGGCATCCTCTAAACCAATTGCAAGTAAATTGGTCAGTGACCAAGCTAATAAATTTAAATAAAAATCATCAACTAAACCTGGTGCATCAAGTACTCTTTCAGGAGCCGTGGGGATTTTTTTGGCTCTTGCCGATGCTGCAGCGGGTCTTAAACTACCCATCAAATCTTTCCCACTACCACTATTGGATCTTTTATTATTGAATAAACTAATTGGTTTATTACGTTCAGGTGGTAATGGTTTATAACTAAGAATACGAGAATTAACTTCCAATCCACATGCTTCAGCAACATGATGTTGATAAATTTTAGAAGTTTGTGCTTTTATATGAGTTTGTGGTGATGCATTTGGATGAGGATTCGTAGCTGGTGTTTGTAATTTCCCAGTTGTTGGATTACGATGAAATGGAATGAAACGATCAGATGAAGTTGTTGAACTTTGTAATTGAGTATCTGAAGCATTGGTTGATCCCCCTTGACTTATAAGGGAATTGGTTCGACGTAATTTAATTTTTGGCTCTAATGATCCACCAAGCAAGCTTGATGAACTTTTCGGTCTGGCAAAAGCTGATATCGATGACTTTGAACGTAAATTGGCAATTGGAGTTTTTAAGAATGGTCGAGATGGTCCGGATGATGATGAGGATGAAGATGCAGATGTTTGATGATAATTTTTTTCTTTAACCAGTGTCAGGTCAGGTCCACTTTCTAAGAAATTATCATTGACCAAGGAACCCCTGCTACCACTAGGTCTTGTATTATTAAGGTAAATTGTTCGATGGCTAACATTTGGACTCATATTCTGTAGGTACTTTCGCTTACTAGGCGAGTTCAAATGTTTATTGGGAGAAGATGTTAAATGCTGAGATTCAATTTTATTAGGATTGTCATTGGAAGGTCTGGTTGGGGAATTGAGGAAAGATCTCTTTCTTGAGTTAGATGGCTTTAAGACATCGAAGTTTAAACCACCACTTCCATTATTACCAGCAGTTGGTGGTTGAAGTTTTATCGGCAGGGTTGCTGTATTTTTATTTGGTGACTCCAAAAATAGGGTTGATGACATTTGAAGAATTAATGATGGTCTATTAAAGTAGGAATTTAAATGCAAGTCTATGATCTATGAAACCTTTAAAATGGTTCTTTTTTGAATTTTTTTTCTTTTTCTTTTGAAGTATCTCTAATTTAATTAATTTTGGTGTATCTTCATCAATTGGAATAGATAATTGGCAATGCTTCAATTAAGCCTGATTAAGTATTTTAAAACGAAAACTCCCCTCAGTAGTTGTTGAATGACTAGTGAAAGCTAATAGCAACTGGAAGAAAAGATGTAGATTATAAAACGCCAAAGAGAAAAGAGAATGTCACTTAATTTTTTTTTTTTTCCCACTCGAGGTTGATGTGAAACAATAAGGCAAGTAATTAGTAAAAAGGTCAAGGCACAGATGATCATGTATAGACCCACAATTGGAAGTGAAAAAAACACAGGTACACTATGTGAAGGATCAAAGATTATAAAAAAATATAAGGAAAGGAAAACAAAAACAATAAATATTCCTGACAATGAAAACAATTAGGAATGAGCGAAAAGAGTAATATAATTAGATTAGAAAAACAACAAAAAATGTTATTCGATCCACAGTCAATTATTTGGAACTAGTTTGATTTCTTTTTTAAAGAAGCTTGGTGTCAGGTCTTTTTATAAAGACTAAGGAAGTGATTTTGGATTGGTAGGCAATGCTATAACAACTGTTGTATCTTCAACGCTTTCGAAGAGTAAATTACAAATATAGAGTCTCAAAGCAAGTGAGCCGAATGTTGTGTGGTCGAAATTGAACAAAGAGAATCACTAGGAATAGTGTAACCAAGAGACAACAGAAAAGAGACCGGATTCAATTATAGAAGAAAAGTGGATTCTTCGTGAAGATATATTGTTTCAAAGAAGTGTTCGTAGATTTTTAAAATATTCGATAAAGGAAACAGAGCAGAAGCAAATTTCGAAATATTTAATAAATTACTAGCGTCAATACGTAGAGCCGAAAGATTTTAGTGGTAAAAATATTGATAAAGGGAAAGGGCTTTCAACGAACCTGATGAGGAATGAATTTAGAGAACAAAAATAATAAATACTCGATATACTTGTGTGTATTTGATTTCGATCCAAATTAGTACTAATACCTTTCCACAAATTCCAATTAATATATGAAATAGGCAAGGATATTGGCGTTTCAACGTTCGTAACAATGTCCGGTGGAAATATTAATGGGCAGCTTCCCAGTAATAAAATATTCTAATTAGGCCAATAACTTGAAAGTAAAAGGGCGATGATGATGTTGAGATTGAAGTATTCAATTTAGCCCTTTTTAAGTCGAATTGTAAATATTATGATTTGCACCCAATATGGAAACTGATTCACAAATGTTAGTTTTCTCATTTGTTTTTGATGTTTTTGTAAGTGCGGCACAAACAGGGAAGTTGTGTCTCCAAAGGAATATATTACATAATCAATAGACAAACCCCCTTTTAATTGCGACACAAGAGGGTCATGTGACGGCAAATTGGTGTACGGATACCCGTTTCGCCAATTCATAGGATACCTGTATACAAGCTAGTGCCAGTCAAGGAATAGAAAATGAATGGGAAAAAATAGCTACTGTGAGCTTTATCAGTCGAAATCAGACTTGAAATCAGACTTGATTTGACTTACCTTTGCTTTTTAGTAACAATACATTGTTTTTTCCATTTATTTAATTATTTAATTCATCCGAACCATAATAATGGGACAGGGACCGTCACAGCCTAAGATAACGGCCCAGGATAGAGCCATTTTCCAATTAAAACAACAACGAGATAAATTAAAACAGTATCAACGAAAGTTAAATACAATAGTTGAACGTCAAAGAAGTTTAGCTAAAGAGGCTGTAAATAATAAAGAACCTGAAAAGGCAAAATTTTATTTACGTTCTAAGAAACAACAAGAAACTACTATTATCAAGACATATGATCAATTAGATAATTTAGAAACTTTAATCGGAACCATTGAATTTAAATTAATTGAAAAGGATGTTATATATGGTCTACAAGAAGGGAATAAGGTCTTATCGAAACTCAATTCGGAAATGAGTGCTGATAGAATTGATAAGCTTTTGGATGACGTTGAAGATGAACGCTTAAAGGTTGATGAAGTTCTGAATATGTTAGGTATGGGCTCAGGCCTTAGTAATAGCGAGGAACACGAAGTTGATGAAGAATTTGAAAGATTACAACAAGAAGTTATGGGTAAATCAAAAGTACTGGAGACTAAAGAGGATGAAACAAAACATGATATTAAACTACCTGATGCCCCTACTGATAAGATTGATACTAAACCAAAACAACAAGAAGAAGAACAGCAGAGTTCGAAATCTCAAGTTGCTAATCAACACGAACCGTTGGCTGCTTAAAACTTTCTTGTTGACCTATTCGTTTACATAATAGACTCATTTCAATTCTCCCCGTTCCATAATTTTTATCAACCTCTTGTATAGTACCTTAATTTTGCATTATATATTAATTTAAGTATCTACGAATCAAATTTCTTATTTTTGAACTCTTCATAATTTATATTTAATTTTTATTTATAACTATATACAGTAATGGTGTAGTTCTACTAATCCAGTAAAACGTACTTTATGAACGGTAATTTTATTCTTGCAACCAGTCCAAAAATTCAGGAGTGAAGTAACTAATAATTAATCTTGCGCCCGCTCTTAACAAACCTTGATGACTCTCAAATGCAATGCTCTTTAAATCAACAACACCCTTTTCAGCAGCAGCATGTAACATAGCATATTCACCACTAACATGATAAGCACATATTGGGTAGTCTTTACAAAGTTTAGTAGCATCACTAATTACATCAAGATAAAAGGTCGAAGGTTTAACAATAATAGCATCAGAACCTTCTTCCATATCTCTAAGTAAAGCACGTCTAGCTAAACCGGCACCACCTGGTGGTAATTGATATGCTCTACGATCACCATGACTTGGACTTGAACCAGCTGCATCTCTAAATGGACCATATAAATTACCTGAAAATTTAGCGGAATAAGACATAACAAGGCATTTATGTGCCAAACCAGCATTAATAAGACCAATTTTAATATCTTTAACCCTACCGTCAATCATATCTGAAGGGGCAACAGAGTTGGCACCAGCCTTGGCGTAATTAACAGCAATAGCACCAATTCTTAAAGCACTTTCTTCTCTTTTCAAAGTACCATCTTCATATAATAACCCACAATGACCATGACTAGTATATTCACATATACAAACATCACATATTATAAACAAGTCAGGGAAGTTTTTTCTTAATTCTTTAATAGCAAGGATTACAGGTCCTTCTGGATCATCAGCAGCAGTACCTATTTCATCTTTGACACCTTCTGTCAAAGGGACACCAAACAAAATAACAGCCCTAAGCCCTTTGTCTACCAAAGTCTTTACATAAGGTATCAAAGTGTTTATACCGAACCTACTTATGTTCGGTAAGGCTGGGATTTCTGTTATTTCATCAGGCTGATCAGACACAAATAATGGGAAGATGAACATATTCTTAGTTAACTGGCGTTCATTTTGCCATTCTCTAGCTAAAGGATGATTGTAACCCCCTTGTAAAACAGAGGAGATTGAGGTACCCGTTGGTGGCAAAAATTCTGCTTTATGAACCATATTTGCTGTATTGCCAACTGTATGTTAGATTTAGATCTAAAAAAAAAAGTGGTTCATATAATTTTCAAAAAAATTTCGTATGGAATTAATGCTCGTAAAAGAAAAATGAATGATAAAAGAGAAAATAGATCGTAAAACCAATTAAGGAAAATTAGCCGCTATTTTTAGTTATTGGTGTACGGGTTTCTAATACTGAAAAATACATTAAGTAGGACTAATTATACAAAAATGAATAGAATAAAGAGTAAATGAAATAAAGGGTAAATGAAAGATTATGGCCTAAATTTCTTTCTTAGGCTCCTCTTCACTTTCTGAAATATTCTTGTAGTACTTGGTGTAATAGACAGCTTGTCCCACAAGGGTCAAGTTAAGTAAAAAGCTACTAGAATAACCAGTCAACAAGATGTAATCGCTTCCTTTCAAAGCTTTACCAGTTCCTTTAAGAGTAGTAAATACTCTAATAGCAGATCCAATAACATTGGCACCAATGGTGATATTAGACAAGTGACTTGTAGTCTTTAAAAGGTAATTATTTCTGAGTTGTGGAATCTTACCAATGATGGAAATGGGGATACTTAATACTTGCAAAAATTCGATCAAGGCAGCTGGTGCAATCTTGGTTAAAAACACAAGAATACCTATCATGATCGCAATTGGGGTTTGTAATTCTTTCAAAGAGTACTGGATTTGTAATTTCTCGGGTGAGTTGCTAATGCTGTCAAAGCGTTCTCTCAAACGGTAATATTCGATTAAGAGGATAATAGCCACATTTTGAATTCCAATCAATGCTGTCTCCCCATAATTAATAAATGAATTATTAACCTGAGTGTTATAAACAATGTGAATAAATTGACTCAACGTCTCTAAACTTAGACCTTCTAAGGAAATTCCCTTTGCAACCTTGATCTTTCCTTCCAATGCTTTGGGGTTTAAAATCTTAAGAATTTGTGGGACTTTCACGACACTTGAAGCACCAACGACTGCTGAACCCAAAGCTGCTGCTAAGACTTTTGCCACGCCGATCACCTTGATTTGCTGAAAAGCCATCTGTAAGATTAATTTTTTCGATACATCTGGGTCAAATAAGATCTTGATTAATTGGAAAATAGGGGGTGCCATCTTGTGTAAGTGAGTACTATGCGTTCTATGTATTAACTCTAGGATATACTATTTTCAAAGAAGAATAGAGGCTCTGGAGAATATATCAAAAATTGTGTTATTAAGGAAAACACGTAAAGCAGTATATATTTATTGAAACTTTTTTGGGTGTTTCTCCCCCTCTGTTTTTTTTTTTTTTTTTTTTTTTGGGGAAGTTGAGCATGTGCGCGTTATCTTTGCCAAACCGTGGAACCACTAGCAAGATTTTTACTCCTCTAAAACTAATACTTTTATTTATATGACTATACAAAGAGAGGAAAAAAAGATACACAAATCATCTCTATTATGATTAGTACAGAATCTTCTTACTGCGAGAAGCTCTGGAAACTTTGTCTTGTAGTACTTGTTCTTGTTTTTCAATATATTTCAAGTTGTCTAAATGCAAATTCAATAATTTAACAATTTCTTCCACTGGGTTTTCACCTTTGTTGGCATCAGAATTGGAGAAGCCATTTAATAAGTTTTTATTGAAAACATCACTGACAGAATTTATTTCATTGATTAAAGTGGTTAAGTTATCACCTAAAGTATCCAATCTTTCGTCTAATAACTCAGCGTTATGATATGCTTTTTCACGTAGCTTATCTGTTACACTCAAGCCATTACTTGAACTTATGGTCAAATCCTTAGAGGTAGAATTACTGTTGGAAGAAATGGCCAGGTCTCCACCACTGGAATTTAATTCTATATTATTGAGTAAAATATCGGCTTGTTGTTCATAATTATCCAAAACTTGATCTAACTCATCTTGTTGATTTTCCACAAATAGTAAATGTTGATCGATTTTTCTCTGTAATACCTCAGCTTCTAAGGTCTCTTGATTCAAATTTGTAATTTCATCACCACTAGCAACCAATTGCTGATCCCATTCTTTTACCTTTTCAGTGTACTCTTGAAATATATTGGAACCAGTAGTGAGTTGCCTAGACCACTTCAATATTAAATCATCCATATTCATATTGTCAATTGAAACAGGTTTTGGTTGGATCTGGGTTGGTTTGAGATTTGGTTCTTGCTTGTTAGCTGTAGATGGTGTGGCCTTTTCGTCCTTCTTATCGTCAGCCTTAGCACCAAAGGAGAGTCCACTAGGGACAGGTTTATCATCTTTCTTTTCTTCTGGTTTAGAGCCGAGAGAAAATCCACCGGTAGCAGGTTTGTCATCTTTCTTTGCTTCTGGTTTAGCACCAAAGCTAAACCCACCGGTAGCAGGCTTATCATCTTTTTTCTCTTCTGGTTTAGCACCAAAGCTAAACCCACCGGTAGCAGGCTTATCATCTTTTTTCTCTTCTGGTTTAGCACCAAAGCTAAACCCACCGGTAGCAGGTTTGTCATCTTTCTTTGCTTCTGGTTTAGCACCAAAACTAAATCCTCCAGCTGCAGGTTTATCGTCTTTCTTTGCTTCTGGTTTAGCACCAAAGCTAAATCCCCCAGCGGCAGGTTTATCGTCTTTCTTTGCTTCTGGTTTAGCACCAAAGCTAAACCCACCAGCGGCAGGTTTATCATCTTTTTTCTCTTCTGGTTTAGCACCAAAACTTAACCCACCAGTAGCAGGCTTATCGTCTTTCTTTGCTTCTGGTTTAGCACCAAAACTAAATCCTCCAGCTGCAGGTTTATCGTCTTTCTTTGCTTCTGGTTTAGCACCAAAGCTAAATCCTCCAGCGGCAGGTTTATCGTCTTTCTTTGCTTCTGGTTTAGAACCGAACAAACTACCAGTAGAAGAGGTAGAATTGGGAGCAGCAGAGGAGCCAAATAAGCCACCTAATGCTGGTTTTTCAGTCTTTTCCTCTGGTTTAGCACCAAGCGAAAACCCAGAACCACCACCACCAAACATATTACCAGCGGGTTTATCATCATTCTTTGCTTCCGGTTTAGTATTTAATGAAAAGCCCAGAGTAGTCCCCGAAGAACCAAACAAACCTCCAGTTGCAGGTGCCTTATCAGATGTTGTAGCAGGTTTAGCTCCAAAGAGTCCACCGGAAGGCTTTTCAGCAGATTCAGCAGGTTTGGCCCCGAAGGAAAATCCACTGGCACCAGAGCCACCAAACAAACCTCCTGTCAGTTTATCGTCCTTTTTTTCTTCTGGTTTAGCACCGAATGCAAATCCAGAAGGTTTGGGGGCATCATTAGACTGAGAACTCGACCCAAATAATCCACCAGAAGCTGGTTTGTCATCTTTCTTTTCACCTAAAGAGAATCCAGCACCTATTCCAGCAGAAGCAGGAGCAGGTTTATTAGACCCAAAAAGACCTCCAGTATTATTTGTAGTTGAATTTGAGGTAGGGGTAGTTGGATTCAAAGGAAATCCACTCAGTGGAGCATTGGAACTTGGAGCAGCTGGTTGGGAGCCAAATGAAAAGGCAGGAGTCCCTGAACCCCCACTACTACCACCAAATGAAGGTGCTGTGCTACCATTGTTATTAGAGGCATTTCCAAAAAGACCACCACTATTAGTATTTGAAGTTTGATTATTTGTGTTACCGCCAAAAATGTTGCTGGAACCAGAATTACTGGATCCGAAATTAAAAGCAGGAGCCTGTGAATTTTGATTGAAGGCCATTATAGTATTGAATCTATTTGAGTAATGGTTGTTTACTGATGTCTCTTTGTTTTACTCTAGGTATTGATATCAAAATCACGATGAGAAATACTTTTTCTCTCCTAAGCTTTGCTAATGAGACTGAAGAATGATATAGCAAGAAGCTTTAAAATCGAAATAACAAATACAGTTGATAAATTGAGTGAAGTGAATTCAAAATAGGCTAGAGAGTTTAGCTTAAGTTGATGTTTGAAGTTGATGTTTGAACATCAAAGAAGAGAACAAAAAAAAAAACAAAAAAAAAAAAAAAAAAAAACACCCACACACAGAAATCAAAAAACTAGCCCCGTACACCTCATTTCCCTTAATATAAAAATATTTCAGGTTGTGATTTGGGTGGTTATTCTTCAAATCATACACATGATAACTTCAATTGAGCCACAATTACTACAAAAACTACAAGTTAACGAAATGATAGAAATAAAGTATTATTCAAATTTCAAAGATACGTAAATTTTATTAGAGGAAAAGAAGAAAGAGTATCAACTAATTAACTAATTAGTTATTTATTTCTTAGAACCTTGAGCAGCAACAGCAGCGGCACCAGCAGCAGCAGCTTCTGGATCTAAGTAGTAAGCTGGTTTAGTTGGAACCAATTTTTCATCCAATTCGTAAACCAATGGGATACCAGTTGGAATATTTAAACCTGAAATGTCATCATCAGAAATGTTATCCAAGTGTTTAACTAAAGCTCTTAAAGAGTTACCATGAGCAGCAATCAAAACGGTTTTACCAGAGAGTAAATCACCAGCAATTTCATCTTGGTAGTATGGTAATAATCTGTCAATAACCAATTTCAAAGATTCAGTCTTTGGAATAACAGCTGGGTCAAGATCTCTGTAACGAATATCACCAACTTGAGTGAATTTAGAGTCATCAGAGATATTTGGAGGAGGAATATCGAAAGATCTTCTCCAGGTTTGGAATTTTTCTTTACCGTATTGTTCCAAAGTTTCAGCTTTATCCTTACCTTGTAAATCACCATAATGTCTTTCATTTAATCTCCAAGATCTTTTAACTGGAACGTATAATTGATCAGCAGAAGACAAAGCAATGTTGGCAGTTTGAATAGCTCTAGATAATTTAGAGGTATATAAGATATCAACAACGATACCAGCATCCTTGATTAATTCACCAGCTTTGTTGGCTTCTTTTTCACCAACTTCAGATAATCTAACATCGACCCAACCGGTGAATAAATTCTTTTCATTCCAGTCGGATTGACCGTGTCTAACTAAAACTAATTTTGGCATTGTATATATATATATTATTTATAATTGAGATTCTAAAATTCAAAGAAATAAATCAAATATTAAAAATATAAAAAAAGAAAACGCCAGGAACAATCAGGGTAAATTAACTTATATTTATATCGGTTGGAATTTCTGATCCTAGGAGAATTGTGGTGGATACACTAATTTTTTCCTTGTTCCAACCACCTGATCCACCATTTTTGTTTGTTTGTTTTCAACCTCTCCGGCGATGTGGAACTGAGAAGTCCGAGAATATACCGTGCGGTGTACGGGTGTGTAGGCATGTGATGGTCATATTCAACTAGAAGGGTAAGGCTAAATCAGTTGATGTCTAGTTACAAGTATACAATACAAACAATTTTAATTTTGTTTTATTTACCATGGGGTCATAAATTTCGTATTAATTTCAATTTCAATTTCAATTTCAATTTCAATTTCAATTTCAATTTTAATTTTAATTTCCTAAAGAAAATCCACTTGATTCTTGAACCATCAAATTCTTATGATCAGCAGGATTAGCAGCCAGTTCGTAAATTGAAATAACAGGATCTTTTGTTAAATCAAAGGATTCTCCACGAAGCTCAATGTAATGTAAATGGCTTTCATCCTCATCTTCGTCGTGAATATTTTCAATGAATAAAGTCAATTGTTGAACACCAGTAAATGTTTGACGAGGTAAAAAATGTTCAACGAATTCATCATCACTCTGTAAGAGTTCCGGTATTTCATCTTCTCCATCTTCAAGATTCACTCCAACTTGTGGATGTGAAATTGTGTAAGTTGGCTTTTTCAGCTCGACATTATCAAAATCAATTGAAGAATCATTTTTCCATAATTTAATTGTTTTTGGACAGTACTTAGTACCGTTAGTTCTTAAAATAATTGAAAATAATTTAACATGACTATTTATGAAAGGAATATTTATAATCAATTGAGCATCACAATCCAGTTTTATTATTGGTTTAAGTTGATATTTATTCTCAGCTGTCTTAAACAATTTAGCCAATTCAGCCGGTGGGTTTTGTAGGTTGAGGGCCGTTACATGGTTGGTATCAATTTTACTTTGTAATGATTGTGACTCATTTGTTGGAATTGGAGCTGTATGTGCGTGGCCATGGTCATGGCCTCCATGGCCGTGATCATCACCATCATTACCATGAGTATGTGAATGGAAATGCTCGTTTTCACAGGACATTTTTGAAATGGTAGGGTGTTGACTAGTAAGAACTACCTCAGTCCTTTTTTTTTTTTTTTTTCTTTCTTTCTTTCTTATTGTTTTTTTGCGTTTTTTAAAAGCACTTCGTTTTTTTTCTTTCTCTATGTAAAAGTGCTGGCACGTTAATAATAGCAAATGTCAAATCTCCAAGCCCGAAGTTTAGACCTGTAGGCACATTGTTTTAAAAATATTTTGCAGGTATAAAGACCGTAGAAGCAATGAAACGAACCAAAAGGTTTGTGCTAATTGTGTCAGGCTACCATTGACAAAAATCCAGGCTGACTTCTTCTGAATTTACATAACCGAACGTATTAGATAGCCATTGACATATGTCATGTCTCGCTAACCAAACACTGACTGCAATTGGAACCAGAGTACTACATAACGATTAGACAGTCATTAAATGGGAAAAGGTCAATTGTATTGGTACCTTAACTCTGGGGCAGTAATTAGATTCTGATGACTGGCACGTGACTGGAATAATGAGAATAGTGCTCCGCCCTGCACACAAAATTTTTACTAAAAAAACCAAGCAGCCAAAAAAAAAACTCATTTGCATTGAGAGAGACGGAAGGCACAGCTGATATCGATAAACGATAACTACTATTTCTATATAACTATATAAATTGCTTGCTTTTCACATTACTATCCCTATAACTATACACATCACTAAGACATACAAATACATACACAACGTACACATTACTAAGACTCACTCACACTACATAATGGCTCCAAGAAACCCTACGAATACTTTGATTATCACTAACGTGTCTCCTGATACATTACAAGATCCAACTCCTTTACTTAAGGACCTAGCAGTGGATAACAGTTTGCTTGAACTCATCTCACTCCCAAAATTCACTCGTATTCTACTTATTTGTGAATCAGCACAATTAGCTCATCATATTCGTCACGTACTTAAAACGTCTAGTAATTGGAATCATCTTAGAATTACTTATTCCATCAAAGATAATCATATGTCGGTTGCCAATAATCCTCATTACTTGGCCCAACAAGATGCTAGGCAATACTTAGAATTACCCCTGGAACTGGGTAGTAGAAGATTTCTTATCTCGCCACCTTTATCACCTCCTGCTGAATGGGATCATTGGGATAGAGCAGAGGAAGGCCCCAATATTAAAACCTTTCCTTCTTCGGATGAGCTCACGAATTTACTATGGGAAAGATTAGGTGGATTTGATAGCTCTCAAGTTAGAAAGTACCAGGGTATCTCTTCGGATGACGAATCAATCTCCTCTGGAGACAATGAATATACTCACTCCACCGATAGGAGTCAGGATAATATCATTATTGATCTTAATATGAAACCAGAAATTCTCTTCGAAGATATTGACAATGGAGTACCGGCTATAGTGCTTGATACTGTTAATAATAGAAATTATGATGGCTCAACTACTAATAAGATACAACTGCGCCCACCAAAGACAGCTATGCCTCCTTTAAACTGATTTTTTCTCTTTCATTTACTAATGATCTTATTTATACCTTTGCATTATTTATTTCATCCTTATTTATTATTAATATACTTATTTATTCTTACTCTTGTTTTTCCATTATTGATGGTATACGGTGCATATGTAAAAATGGTCGCAAATTCAAACACCCGTACATTGAATTTGCACAGTAAAAGCGAGTGAAAAAAAAAAAAAAAAAAAAAAAAAGATTCTGAGATGAGGTACATCTAAAAAAAAAAAAAAATCCTGTTTAAATAATAGTTCTTTTCAACTTTACATTGACCAGACCAACCATATCTCTATTACTATAATACAAAATGGCTACAACTAGATCAAAAGGGCCATCTTCAGCTACTTCCTCGTCTCCAGCTTCAAAGGGTAAAGGGAAAGTATCTAAAGAAACACCAGCAGACACCCAATCAAAAGGTAGAGGAAGACCTCGTAAATCAGTTGATTCACCAGTATCTGAAGCTTCTAAAAAAGGTAGAGGTAGACCACGTAAAGAAGAACCAGAAACTCCAGTTAAGAAGAATAATGCCAAAAAACAAGAACCAGAAACTGAATCAAAAGAAGTCACATCAAATAATAATGAAATTAACAAGCCTTTAGTTGACCATTTTGTTGCCGATGATCAAATTTCTAAAGCCATTAGTGAAATCATTAACTATGTTGCTCGTGAAGCTAAGAAAGAGACTAACGATTCTAAAAAAGATTTATTCGAAGATGCTGATGAGCAAGACGATGAAGCTTCTAACAGTTTATTTGTCACTTTTTCCACTAAAAAACTTAACTCCAAATTTACCTTAAAACCAAAAACTATTAGATTAAGTCATCAATTCCGTGATACTTCTAAATTAAGAACTTGTCTTATTGTAAGGGACCAATTGATTACTTCCGACGAAGCTTTGGAATCCATCGAAGCCCTTAACTTGCCATCATTACAAAAAATCTACACTATTAAAGATATTAAAACTGAGTTCAAGCCTTTTGAAAAACGTCGTCAATTATACAGTGACTATGACTTATTCGTAGTCGATGATAGTATTTTTAATATTTTACCAAGTGCAATGGGTAAAACCTTTTTCAAATCCAACGCTAAGGCACCAATTCCAATCAAGGTTACTAACAATAAAAATAAGAAGGAATTATCTTTAGATACTTTAAAAAATCAATTTGAAAAAATCATCAAATCAACTTATTATATCCCTCCAATTAGTAACAATATTATTATTAAAGCTGGTGCCATAAATAGTGGTTTAAGCGAAGATCAATTAGTAGCTAATATCCAAGATGTTATTGCTACTTTCGATAAAGACCATCTCAGAGCTATCTTTGTTAAAACTTCTTTATCACCTGCTTTACCTATTTTCTATGCTGACAAAATCTACGAGAAAGAAGACGTTCTTGAAAACATTGAAGCTTCTAAAGCTGCTGCTGATGATGAATCAGCTGATGTCGATACTTATGAACAAGGTTTGTTGGAATTAGCAGATGCTGACACAGTTGCAAAGATTTTGGGTAAAAAATTATCAGAGAAGAAAAAATCTTCTAAAAACAAGGCAGCTAAGAAAGCCAAAAAGTTGTAAAGTTAGTATTTTTATATTTTAGTCATACAAGTATATATATTGTTATATTTCATTTCATAGCTCTTTAATCTTCATTTTCAGTTTTACTTAACGAGTGGGTGTTATTTTTGCATTCGACTCTTATTTTTCAAAAATTTGGCGCGCATTTAAATAAATATCATATTGATTTGATGTTACACGTCTAATTCGTGTTTCTTTAGTATCAGCTTGCCAAACAACTCCAATGTGGCTTCTAAAGTGCTCCTTAGATGAACAATGTATGTACTTATTACTTAAGAAAAGACTTTCAGTAAACTAACTCTCATATAGTTGTCGAAGAGCGCTTCCTACGTTTTGATTCACAGCTTAAAGTTGGACGTTCTGAAGAATATCGCGATGATCCTGATGCATTGATAGTTGAAGGTGACAGAGTTTCGAAGAGATACTTCACAATTATTACAAAAAAGCCTACAGATATTAGTAAAATCAATGAGATTACGCCTTTGTTGATTAAAATTCAATCAAAAGGAGTCATTAAAATCAATGGGGCTAACTATAACTTGGTGGAAGGACAAGATCCCTACGTCGAAGACTTTACAAATTATTATAACAGCCTGATTCATATATGGTTTAAAGTTCAAAGAGGAAAGACCACCGCTTTCAATATAACGTTGCAGTGGATCCCATTTAATATTCATCCTTATAGTGGGTTGGTTCTGATAAAGGAATTACAGCAGCCTAGTCCTTTACCCCAAAAAGTACATGAACTTTTTGCTTTGAAAATAGACGTCAGACTATGTGAAGACATTCTCTTAGCCACACATTATTTGACACTTCTGGGTCATAATAACCACCAGCTAAGAATTGCGTTACTGCGTGGGTTACCGATATTATATTCAACTTGGGTAGAATGTGTTAAAAATGAATTCAATAACCCAAAAAAATGGTTTTTCAACTTAGAGGAATTTCTACCGCCTACTCGGGACCAAAGTAATAAGTTCATGATACCAAATCAGAGTCGCGATAGTATATTTCACGACTCATTTATTGTTGTTTTCATAGATGACACAAGAAAGAAGACAAGAGAGTTGGTAGAGCTATTAGGCAGTCTTAGCGCTCTGGTAGAGCGACTCCATATATATGAATATTTTCATTCAGGGAAACTTGATGCTGAACGCTTGAAAGAAGTTCTCAAGGAGAGGGCAAAGTCATATACACCCGAGCGATACTGCTATATCTTAACCGAAAATGATTCCAGTAGAGACCTTACATTCATAAGATCACTTAGTGAGTTTGCCGCATCTTTGAATGGAGAAGTGGTCACGGAAGATAGTCTCTTTCATTGCATCCAACGAGCATCTAAGTCATTACTCAAACCGCTAGATTTATTTTCCAAGAGATCAATTGAACCAAACGCAGATACCCAATCAAGAAGAAGGAAACGTCGTAAAATAGAAAAAGCTAATGGTTTAGACTTTTTTGATTTCACCTCTACCCAATCTGAGCCTCAACCTCAACCTGAACCTCAACCTCAACCTCAACCTGAACCACTTTCACAGGTTCAAATTCCTGCTTCTCCGCAATCAGTAGAGCGTCCTCAGCTCGACCAATCCAAAGACGATATTCATTCAGTGGATCGTGCCCTCATGCTCGCAGGGGAAGCCATAAGACAGACAAGTGTCTCAGATGAAGCTATTGGAAGACACAAAGAAAACATTTCGCCGGATGATACTGATATACCACCCAATATCCCAGGCGAACAATTGCACGAACAATTTGATTCTTTGAAAGACAAAAAACCAGAGGATGAACAGGTGAAACCCAATACTCGTGGGAAAATTGGCAAGTTCAGGCCTCAAGTATCTCTTGTAGATGCTGTACGAAACACAAAAAAAGAACAAGAGGAAAGTTTGAAGAAGGATTTGGGTTTTGATGACAGTGATAAGGAACATAAACTCGATGAGAAGCTCAAAGATTTAGCAATCGTCGAGCTATATGAAGTTGAATTAAGAAAACCTAAATCCGAAGTAAGATACCAATCCAATAAATTGTATCAAAGTCGAAAAAACTTCAAGAAATTTCACAAAAAGCAGAATTCTAAGTCCAATTTATCAAGATCGTTCTTAGAATTAAAGCCAATTACTGTAGACAATGAGATTACGTTTAAGAGTGGGATTCAAGATGAAAGAGACGCTGTGGTAGACTTGGAATTAAGAATGACAAAAGATTTCAATGGGTTGATGGATGACGTTAATGGGTATCAACCTCCTCGACAA
Organism: Hyphopichia fennica; assembly: GCA_030444945.1. Classification (NCBI taxonomy): domain Eukaryota; kingdom Fungi; phylum Ascomycota; class Pichiomycetes; order Serinales; family Debaryomycetaceae; genus Hyphopichia; species Hyphopichia fennica. Next base: position 55,930 of record JAJMOB010000033.1, on the reverse strand, counting down.
CCACCCAGGGATCATAATATTGATGATGTGGGTGAAGGTGAGAGAAGCTTTTCATTTGGTGAAAACAGAAATAGTGGCGATAGCTTATTTGTTCCTGTTGAGTCACAGCCTGAGGTGTCAAGTCTGAAGGTTAGTAATACAATTTTGAATAACGAAGACGATGACGACGATGATGAACCAAGGTTTGCATTTTCACGCTCATGATATTATATAATTTGCATATCTACATGATAAATAACAATAATAAATGAGTAAATAAATGATAATAATAAATTAACGAATTTAAAAGAATTCTGAATTCCAAGGTTTGATCTTTATCCCACATAGTCCAAGTTTCCGGAAGTACGTGTTATGACTTTCATAATAATTTCGATTACCTGTATTACGAGATTTGAAGTCTTTCACAATACAAGCCTGATTGTAGCCTGTTTGACAATCAACTACCTTCTCAAGAGAAGGTACCAGATTAGATTCTGAACAATTTAAGTAAATTTGGTTATCAAATTGATAATAATCATCATCTTGATCTTTATTGCTAGGAATCATGGTAACAATATCGCTCCTATGGACAATACGGAGAAACTTCCTGTCGAAATGATTGTGCTGAGCTTCCAGGCTACTCCCCATGACATTATCTACCCAATTAACAAACTTCTTATTTCCCACAAGAGGCTGTCCCATGGTTATTAAACTTATTTTTTCATAGCCCAAATCAAGGAAATGCAAAGAAATAAAAAGCCCTATCGCTCCCCCCATTGAATGACCTAGTATCAATAGTTCATAATTCTCGGGCTCTTCGCTTAGTTCGTGAAGCAAAATCCTTTGAATTATATTTAATGTATGAAGAAAATAACCATAAAATCCTTTATGAACCCGGCATTCGTCTCCACAGTCTGGTAAATTATATTTGATATTATTATAGTCTGTCCATTCTGTCTTTAAATCGGTAAAAGTATCGAAAATCGAGCGGGTTCCTCTTAAAGAAACAATAATAGTTTTCTTTGGTTTTTCAGAGGGAGACGTTTCGCCATCATAATGGAAAATATTGGATCTGGTAGTTGCTATATAGCCACATACCGAATCATCGAAATACCACTGATAAACTAGAGTAACATTTGGAAATCTTTTTTCACAACTTAATTCACATTCAAAAGGTTGGCCAATTTGACTAGTGGGAGATATACAATAGGAAATATCAATTAAATGTGCATAAGTGAACAAATTGGAATAAATTTCACTATTAATTGGTTTGGGGTTAATGGGATCTTTTGCATCATAAACCGTATTATCTTTGATTACTTGTGCTGCAATTTGATGCATACTGGAGCACGCCACCATCAATATAACAGATATTAACTGAGTAGACATCAACATGCTTAAACAATTACGGAGAGAACTTAATATACCAATTGCATATTCAAATTAATGAAGATAAGTATTGTAGAATTGCAAGTGCAAAATATAAAACAGCAGGGGATAATAATTAATGATCACGATAAGATAACTCCCCACTTATTCTTAAACGCAAAAAAAAACTACGCACAAAAAAAAATTGAGCACTGATTTTTGACATCTGGCTGCCACATAAACAAACATAAGATGCGAAATTTCAAAATAATTCAGGATTTGAAATCCTCCAGGTTGTTAGCTTCGATAAGAGTTCGAAACGTTATCAAAGCGAGACCAATTCCAGCTAGTACTGATAGTACTGACTTTAGTATCTTCATAATAATCCTAGTGGTTTGAATTTGTATTTTGCTGTAGAATCGCACTATTTTCGCAAAAATGTATATAAACGTAATAGACAGGAGGAGAGCAAGGAACATAGATTGAAAAAACATATGGATTAAAGAATGAAAACCATTATATAAAGTAGATAGGAGAAACCAAGAACCACCAACCAACCATTTCAAATGGTAAATGAAAGCCAAGGAGGGAGTTTGAAAAAAACGAGAAAATGTAGCCATACTGACATGTTGAGTAATGTTTTGAATTTTCTCATCTAAAATATCGAGTTGTTGAACTGTGTAATTAAACGAGTAGGATATTCCTTGTATTGTAGAGCCTAAATGCGTTAGCTTTTCTTCAAGATTATCTTCCATCTGAGTGGAGCATTCTTCTACGGTGGAAACCAAATTAGAAACCAATCTTTCAAATTCTGATTCTAACATTGACTGCTGTTCGCGTGCAACATTATTAGCAGAAACTAGTGTCATTTCAATTTCGTCTAAGGCTTTTCCGGATTTGTCCAAAGACAGCTGAAGTTCTCCCAACTTGAACAAGCTTTGCTCTCCAATAAGCTCTGACTTTTCAAAATTGGATAAAAGGTTGGAGAAAACCTTCGAAGAACCAATGTCAATTTGATTCAAGTCAAATAAGAATTTACTTTTAAATGAATTCAAGTTACTTACTAAGTGATCTTCAAATACTGAATTCAAGTTCACAATTTTCTGATTCATATTTTGAATATCGTTCAAATTTCTTTGATGGTATGAGTACGAATCTTTTGAATATTTTTTCAATAGAGCTAAGCTATTCTCTAAGACATCTTGAAACTGACTATTAAAATTCTCATTATTCATTTGCATACTTCTCAGTTGTTCGTCTTGTTGCACAACTATCGAGCGAATTATCTCTAAAAGTTCCTCGAATTCTTTTTTCATAAATTCCTTCATTTTACCTGTGTATTCATATGTATGGGCGAAGTCAGCTTGAAACTTTTCATATATTTTAGTAATATTGTAAAAAACATTTATAATCTGATCTTTAGCGAATGGTAAGGACTCTGCATAGCAAATGGAAAATGTTTCACGATAATTTCCACTGAATGTTGTCCAATGTTGGGGGCTTCGTTCCAACTCCTTGATACATATATCGATTTGATCAATGGTTTCAGCGTCCCGACAACTTTCTGGATAATAAACTTGAGCATTTTCAAATTCACATATTGATAACCTGACTGCTGCAGTTTTTCTCATTATCGGCTCCAACAGTTCAGAGCCAGACACAACACAATTGCGTATAATTTCACGAACAGCATTTTGAATACATTGAGAATCACTTGTTCTGTATAGCAAAGTATTAAATTCAGAATCTGTAAGTTCAATATGGGTCTCCATAAAATGCTGGAGTATTTCATCGCCTGCAAAGTGATCTGACAATTCGGGTCTGGCACTTGATCCATATATAAATACGGCAATAATAATTAACCAACCAAACAGACTCATAATTGTTATTCAACAAAGTCTGAAATACTTGAAATCTTTAAAGCTTTTTAGGAGTTTATATATCATGAAAAAAATATATTTTGTCTCAAACGATTTTGAAACAATAAATTTGCAGTCTTTGAGATTATGTAATCATTTAAACTCGCACAGTGGGATGAATTGAAAAAAAGCTCAAAAACAAGAGGAAAATGTCAATCGAATCACTGAAGAAAATCTGAAGATCCTTTATTCTATCAAACAAGCTATTAACTCCTTTCAGAACTAACTTACCATGCTTAGATCTTTCAGTGGGATAAGGCAAACCCAGCTGTTGTTGAGGAGAGCTTATTCTATCAGATCACCTCTACTGTTCATCCCAAATGAAAGTATGCACAGGTTCGACAGTGAAAAACTAACAGAGGAAGAAAACTTGGCTGCCATACCCAAACGCCCTAATTTTGAAGACCTTCCTAAATATCATCATGAAATCTTGTTACCTGAAGACACATCCGATTTAGTTGTCAGACCTGATGTTAATGACGTTATAATATCAACATTATCCAAAAACGCAGTTTTTACGGGGGACCCAAATTATAAGGTAACTCCTAAAAATGCCAACGTAGAGGAAATCACACTTTCTTTACATTTTGCAACAGTGGTCATTCAATGGGTAAAATTATTCAATAACCAGGTAACGCCTTTAAAAGACTTACCTGAATCGGTGAACCATTTATATCATATGAATGAATCTAAAGCGGAGTCTATAAAATCAAGATTTAATACCACTAATTTCGAAGAGCTCAAGTCAATGGAAGTTCTTGATGAATTTTATTCTTCTTTCGAGATATTTAGACCTGGTGATATCATTAAGAATACCAGAGCCGACACTATTAATATCGAGAATATATCATCGACCCTTTTGTCAAATGACTTGATAAAAAATGACAGTGAGTTGTTTGATATTCTATTGAGGTATCTTGGCCTGAAACTCACATACTTCAGCAATGAGAATCTTCAGCAGTTTACTGATAAACTCATAGATCATTTGCATGGTGCAAATATTACATCAGGAATGAAGGTGCAGTCGTTCAATAAGTTTATGCTTAATGTCCTTGAGCTTTACCCTCGTCTTAGTTTGGATTTACATGTTGTTCAGTTGGATAAACTTGCGTACCTTTTCACCCTCGCCTCTAATATAGAAGAATCAAAAAAGATCCTCACTATATTGGTAACTCAATACAAAGTTTCTCCATCTTCAGATACGTTCAATTTGTTTTTAACAAAATATACAGAGTCATTGAAAGGTTTTCAAGGGCTGGTCAAGCCAAAAGTTTTGCGGGATCTATTCCAATTGAAGCCAATTTTTTTTCATAACGGACTCAATAGTTTTTCTTTGAAGTTTCTATTGGAAGAAATCATTGAACATGTTTATGATTTAGATCATCTTTTAAGGTTGATTGAAACTAATAAGGAATCCAACAAATATCTTTTGAGCGAATTTGCAGAAGTTATTATCAAAAGACTCCAAATTATTCAATCCTCTACGAATATTCCTAATTGCATCAAATCATTAGAGCTTACACAGTTAATATCAAAGTTAGTGAATGACAATAGTATAAAATTAGACAGCAGGTCGTTAGAACTCATAAAACAAATGTATAAAGATTTAGGTCAAAACGCCAATGTTAGTTACATAAGTAAATAGATTAGATTAATGTACAAAGAAACACTAAATACCACGAAAAGCTATGTATTTATAGAAAGAAAATATTTCAGCATTTAGCACAATGTTCTATCATTGTTTCCGGTCCTTTCTCTATCACTAATATTAGTAAGTTCAATATCTTCATGATTTATATAGCCAAATTGGCTTGAATTAACAGAAACTTCATCGGCTGTATCGTTATAAGGAGAATGTCGTATCCAGCCGCCATTTCCTTTATTTCCATTATTTTGGTTCCCGTTCTCATTGTAGTTACTGTAAAATCCATTTGTATATACATAAAACCCATCATCACTAGCAGAATCATCATCCCATCGGGTAGCATCAACATTATTTCTTGCACGCATATCATCCATTTCGGTCTTGTGCTCTTCCTCAAGGTATCTTCTCGAAGATATGGTCCTTTTAATAAAACAAACCATCGATGCCACCACTGCAAGTAATATCATAGGGAGCAATTGAATCCACCCTAGGTAGCTTAGATGGGGGATGAAAAGCAAAATGTCCACCAAAAAGCCTAGGAGGGTGGATAAGAAAGAAATGAGTGACGACATGAGAATCAAGCTTAAATATGGACTGATGTTTTTCTTTGTTTTGTTTGTTTTAGATGGTCCAGTGGATTGTGGTGCAAGGTCCAGATAAGCCAGAGTCCTGTTTAATAATCTATCTTTTAAATGACTGAAGGCAGACCTTAAAGACTTGTAGCCTTTATCGTCTAAATAGAGAACTAGAAGCAATGAAGAAATCAACAAAAACATTATTGCTGTAAAACAAAACCCAATGACATGAACCACTAATAGTTTAGAGATTGTATAAGTAGCCCTAGATGGTAATTCTATACCACCAAACTTATCATCATAGTCTGACTGTACACTAACAACATAAAAAGCACTATGTTTTGAAGGGTACCCTATCTTTGGAGGGGAACAAATATTTAGAGTAAGATCACATACCCCAAATACACCAAATGAGTTATTATTATAGGTAGATAGACGTATACTATAATTAATGGCCTTGCCTGTTATTGGAACTGATATTATGGGTAGTAATTGCACAACTAAACATATACAGGTTAGCACACCCAATACGATCACACCCTTATGCATTCTTTGATGGCTATTGGAAACACAGCTAGCTTATTACTACGGATAGTTGGCGTAACTGGCTTTTTTGAAGTTGGTGATGCTAAGAATTCTGATATGTGAAGGGCCAGCTAAGACAGGTGTTTTCAAAAAATGGGCTTTTTTTTTCAGGATAAACCCAGACACCAAATAGAGTGTAATAGATATTTTGAAGAGTAATGCTACGGTTTGACAGCTTTGGGAAGAATAAAGTCTATCTTTTCCATTCATAATTAGATCAAGAGTAGAAGTGATGAAATTTGGTTATGTTGGAAAACTCAATTGACTATATTTCCAAAAGACGGTTAAGTTCTGGGGAACGATAAATTTCAACCTCTTTTTGCCATTTTTTTTTTGGTCAGAGAGCAAAGACACACACAAAAGAAAAAAGATCTCATACCTGGAAAATTTTGTGAAATCAAGTACTCCAGTGAATTATCGAGTCATTGAGATACATGAGATATTTATACTTAAGTTTTTTAGTACTTAACTTAGCCGTGTTGTTTCCATTATTTGTGATTTTTAAACAGTGTATACCTATCAACTTTGTCAAGTCATTTATCAGGACAAATTCTAGACCAATTTCCATCATGTCTTTTGTTCCATTAGATCATCCATACAAAAAAGAATTAGAAGTTGCTACATTGGCAGTTAAAAGAGCTTCTGTATTAACCAAGAAGCTCAGTGATGAGATAGCCACTACCCTGAAATCAGGAACTCATACCAAAGAGGATAAATCTCCGGTAACAATTGGTGATTACGCTTCCCAAGCTATCATCAACCATGCTATTAAGCTTAACTTCCCATCCGACGAGATTGTGGGTGAGGAAGACTCAGACACCTTAAGACAGGATGACGAAGAAGGTAAGACATTGAGTGATAAGGTTTTCAGAATTATCACTGATGTTCAAGCCAAAACCAGTACTTCAAATTCGAAGATTGGTAAACTTGAAAATTTAGAAACTATTTATGACAGCATTGATTTTGGAGCTTCAAAAGGGGGATCAAAAGGTCGTTTCTGGGCTCTTGATCCAATCGATGGTACCAAAGGTTTCTTAAGAGGTGATCAATTTGCTGTTTGTTTGGCATTAATTGAAGATGGTCAAGTTGTTTTGGGTGTAATTGGGTGTCCAAATTTACCTGCTACTATCCTTTCTAATGAAGAAAAATCTGGTATTAAAGGTGGTCTTTTCTCTGCTGTAAAAGGGGTTGGATCATTTTATACATCTTTATTTGAAACTGCCGACTTTATTCCTTTGCAAAACCAAGAACAGATCAAAATGAATCAAACCACTGATCCAAGCTCATTAAAAGTGGTAGAAGGGGTTGAAAAGGGCCATTCCTCTCATTCCACTCAATCACAGATTAAAGATAAATTAGGGTTCAATGGTGAAACAGTCTCCAAGCAAACCATTAACTTAGACTCTCAAGTTAAGTACTGTGTTTTGGCTAAAGGTCAAGCTGACATATATTTAAGATTACCTGTTAGTGATACTTATCGTGAAAAGATTTGGGACCACGCAGCGGGTAATATCTTGATTTATGAAAGTGGTGGGCAAGTTGGTGATATCAGCGGTAAACCTTTATATTTTGGTAATGGAAGACTCTTAGACTCAAAAGGAGTTATTGCTGGAAATAAAGCCGTATTTTCCAAAATTATTGATGCCGTCCAAGATGTATTATCTTAACTTTTTAATATAACACTATATATACATATATAAAAATATATTAAATTTGAAATAAAGAGAAATTGAGTATTATTATTTACAAGAAAGTTTAAAATTTGAGCATGCCATACTTATTGAACTCTGACGATGTAGTAGTTTTGCTTACCAGTTCTAGCTAAAAGTAATTTCCCATCGATCAAATGATTTCCTTTATCGAATAAAACAACATCTTCAGGATCGACAAATTGATCTCTATCAAGACCCAAATAGACACCCCCACCTTTAATAAGATTTTTGGTTTCTGACTTGGACTTCTTAAACACAACTGATAATAAGGAGCTCATCTTAAGATCATTAGGGTTTGGAAAGTCATTCAAATTGATATCAACCAATATACCAGATCGACTGAATTTATCAATCAATTTATCGGCAGATATTTCGTCATCAAATGGTTGATCAGGAGTTGGAAACAAGAAGCTAGTTATATATGCCATTTCTTCACCAATACCAACACCATGGATTAAATCCACCACTTCACGAGCTAAAACCCTTTGTGCAACACGTAACCCTGGGTCTGCCTTATGCTCAGTGAGAATTTTTTGCTCAATGATACTCATTGGTAAAAGAGTGAAAACTTTTAATAGTTTCTCAACTAATTCATCTGGGGTGTTAATGAAATACTGATATAACTGGAAAGGTGTGGTAAACTCACTACTAATGAAAACTGCATTTCCAGCAGATTTACCAAATTTTTCACCGGTGGGGGTTGTTAATAAAGGTACTGTTATACCATAACCACCAGTACCCCTTTTTTCTTCTTTAGTTTCAAGCTTTTCTAATCTTGAAATTAAATCAACACCTGCCACAATATTTCCCCATTGGTCATTGCCACCGATTTGTAAGTTGACTCCTTTATTCTTGTACAAATGCCAAAAATCATAAGCTTGTAAGATTTGGTAAGTAAACTCATTAAAGCCCAATCCTGATTCTGAATTAAGTCTACTTTGAATTGAGTCACGTCCCAACATGGAAGAAATTCTAATGAATCTACCGTAAGTGGAAAGAAAGTCAAGCATTTTAATTGATGACCACCAGCTGGCATTATTTTCGAATGTATGTTCACCCTCTTTATCGATTGGATACTGTCTTGATTTTGCGTATTGTAAACCTTTTTCCATGAAATTGGATATTTGCTCTTTAATTTTGGCAACGTTATCATTTCTTTCAGAGTTCTCTATTTGTGATCTCTCGGTTGTTCTTCCGCTAGGATCACCGACAGCTCCAGTGGCTCCACCGACCAAACCAATTACATCGTGGCCTCTAAGCTTAAAATGAAGAAGCACCATCAAAGGTAGTAGATTACCTAAATGCAATGATTTGGCTGTAGGATCTGCCCCACAGTATAGCTTAAGTTTTGTATTTGAAGAAGGTTCTGTCAATTTGAACAATTCATCATTGGTGATAGATTCAACAAGGTAGCGCGACTGTAAATGGCCAACCAATGACACATCTGTATCAGCTGCGTAAGCACTACTCAGATATAATTCTTCCACTTTTGGAACAATCGTGATTGTTTCTGGTTCATCTTCAGAGATTGATGGGGTAGTAGCTGTTGATGTTTGCCATCTTTTGGCATAATTTGTAACACAGCGCCCAATATGGGGTCTTGTGTATAAAGAATAACGAAGCATTTCGTTTTTATTTCACCTGGTTCGGCTTTGTCTTGATGCTAAGAGCGAGTTCTTCAGATCTTTAATTATTTGAAGTAATAAAAATTTGAAAATTTCGAATTCCTGTACATAACATCTGTTGACATTTTTTTTTCTCTTCTCAGCTCTTCTCTACTTAAGCCTGGTGCTTTATATTTCTGATAAGATATACACTTTACAGCCATAAACCACAATCCATAATGTCCAACAACCCAAGTGAAGTCCCGAACGACGTTGGCGGGGGTAAGAAAAGAAAGAGAAAGAGAAATAATAAAAAAGCCATCCCACAAACCAACGCACCTTTAGTTGAAACCCCCATCCCGGTACAAAATGATGTCCACCTACAAAGATCGAACAAGAAGACAAAATTCACTGAAGAGGTACCTGACGTGAGAGATTTTTCAAAGGAAACATCCCCAGAGAAGGTTGAAGAGTCCAAAAAATTTGACAGTGACCTCGCCAGACCAGATACCCAAATCACAGAAGATCATGTGTCCGATGAGGCACCAAAAAATAAAGATCAAGAGAACAAACTGGCAGACAAGAAGTTACAGAAAAAGAATAAGAAGCTGAACAAGAAAGTCGTATATTATGATAACGATGAAGAGGACGATGACGAAGATGACGACTTTGAATCATCGAAAAGCTACAGTATTGGCTCTCAAGTGAGCAGGGATCAGTTGGCACAAAAGGCTGCTGAATTACTTGAAGTTCGTAAGAAACTTCCAATTTTCCAGCATCAAGATAAAATACTCGAGTATGTGAACAGAAACCAAGTTACTGTGATTATTGGTGAAACTGGTTCTGGTAAATCCACCCAAATACCACAATTTTTAATGCCCTCAAATAAAAAACAGATAGCAGTGACCCAGCCTCGTAGAGTTGCAGCAGCATCTTTAGCCACCAGAGTCAGTGAAGAATTTGGAAGTGTTTTAGGTCAAGAAGTTGGGTATCAAGTTCGTTTCTCCAATGTTACTGATGCGCATAAAACTAAACTAAAATATCTCACTGATGGTATGCTTCTAAGAGAGATAATGCTCGACGGAAAATTAATGAAATACTCAACTATAATCATCGATGAGGCACACGAAAGAACTATTTTAACTGATCTTATTATGGGATTTTTAAAGGAATTAATAATCACGAAAAAGAGAGCCGATCTCAAGATTATTATTATGTCAGCCACTTTAAATGCTGAGCTATTTAGTAAATTTTTCGACCACGCTCCAATCCTTTTCGTCGAAGGTAAAATGTATCCTGTTTCCAAACATTATTTGGGAGATTCCTCAGAAGATATAGTAGACACCATGGTTAGAAGTGTTGTTCAATTGAACGTGGGTGAACAAGAGGGTGATATACTATGCTTTTTACCAGGTCAAGAAGAGATTGATAATTGTGTAAATATATTGAACTCGGTAGCTCCACAGCTTCCTAAAGAAGCACCAACAATTATACCATTGCCACTTTATGCTGCATTATCACCTGCACAACAACTGAAGATCTTTGAGAAAGTCAAAGGTAGAAAGAGAAAAGTCATCTTAGCCACAAATATTGCTGAAACATCCATTACTGTTAGTGGTGTAAAATATGTTATCGATTCTGGATTGCGTAAAGTTAAAGTCTGGAAGCATCAATTAGGATTATCTACATTATTGACAACGCCTATTTCACAAGCATCTGCTAAACAAAGAGCAGGTAGAGCAGGTAGAGAAAGTGTTGGTAAAGTCTTCCGTCTATACTCGGAAGATGTGTTTATAAATAAATTACCAAAACAGCAAGAATCAGAAATCATGAGGAATGATATTGTCTTACCAATCCTTACGTTGAAGAAAATAGGGGTTGATGACTTACTTAACTGGACTTGGATTGAACATCCTGGACAAGAAGCAATTTTGAGTGCATTGAACACGTTATATACTTTGGGAGCGTTAAATGATAGTGGTAAGATTACTCCATTAGGTTACAAAATGGCAGTTTTACCTTTACCTCCACAATTGTCTGTTGTATTGATTAGCGCTTTAGAAATGGGTGTTCTAGCACCTGTAATTGATATTGTATCATGTCTCTCAGTAGACAATTTAGTATTGAATGTCTTTAGTGGGAACGGTGAGTTAAGAGATGAGATTAATTTTAAGAGAAGAAATTATTGTCCATTAGGTAGTAAACTGGGTGACTTAATTGCATTAAAGGAATATTTCAACTATTTCAAAGAACTATATGATTCTAAGAAGATCTCAGAATTGAAGGCTTGGTGTAAAGATTTATTTTTCAGTTTTAGAGGTTTTAAGAATGTTCTCCGAATTAGAAATCAATTGAAGGAATATATGATTTCCACTATCAAACAAGACGATAGTTTGAACCAAAATCAGAGAGAAACTCAACTTAAAAACTTGAAAGGTCAGCTTGAAGCTGATGAAATCGATAGTGATTTCGAAAACGATGATGATGACGGTTTCAATAAAGATCTTAGAAAGCCTTTAAATGTTCCTGAAGTCCTGAAATCATTCTTGAAAGGTTATATAACAAATACAGCTATAGGTATGCCTGACAGATCTTTTAGAACATGCACCAATGGTCAATTGATCAGTATTCATCCATCATCAAATTTATTTGGTAAGGCTAACCTTGACGCAATTATGTACATAGAATACGTTTATACCGCCAAAGCATACGGTAGAAGCTGTTCAGCAATTGAATTGACCTGGTTACAAGAAATAGCTCCACATTTATTAGGTGGTGCCAAAGTTAACATCAATGAGTAGTTATTCTTATATAGCGTATATATTTATAGACAACAATTTTTTTCTGCAAGAAAGCCCGTACAGTTGTAGCCAATATTTTAGAACAACACCAATTTCTGAAAATTCATATACTACAGAGGTTCTCTTGATCCGAATACATTACATTTATTAAAACCTATGGATTACGATGAACCACTTCCTCTCATAGAAAGGTCTGAGGTGATAATATTCTCTGATGGTTCTCAAGAGCTGGCACGCTCACTTGCATTTTATGGTTATGCCATTTTGATTTCAAGTTGGGTATTGTTCTTAGTTACTTGCAATTCGTTGTTTAGTATTTGGTCTTACGTGATTTATCCGTTATCATTTAGACCAGAGTCATTGGATCTACATGTCAAATTGATCTCTATTTTTGAAACTATCGATAAATATGTGTTGAGTTGTTGGTGTATATATATTGTTGTTTGGTGGTGGTCAATAATATCATGGTGTGGTCTTAAATTATTCAGACATTCAAAGGGGATACAAACATCATAATTATTAAATTATTTATTCACCATCTTCACCTCTGTTTTTTGTCCACTCTGCACCACCGGTTTGTCGACCTTTTGAGGCGACAGGAGAAGTAAGAGTTGGCTTTTGAAGAGTCTTACCACTTAATTCTAAAATCTCTTTATTATGTATAAGGATCACTTTATTATATAAATGCATCAATTTTTCCGATTCAGTAGAAGCTGTTGAATCTATGTTTTCAAAATAATATTTGAGTAGTTTTTCAGAGTTAATCTTATTTATCACCTCTGAGACAAGTTGTAGATTAGAAATAGTAGTCGTTTGCGGAATTTTCTTATCTGAAACAGGTATATATTTATCACTTAAATCAATCATATAGCTATCATTTATACCAATCACCCAACTCATTTTTTTACCCCAGTTTTCGCTATATAACGTGGGCTCGTCAAATGCAGCTTCACAAGGATCAAGGTGGATCCATCTACCCAAATTGGAACTATAATATTCACACCATACATGATCTTCGTGGTTCCATATATATCGAATTCCAGCATCAGAACCTAATATAGCCCTCAAGATTAGCATGAAGCAGTTAACCCACTCACCACAGCGGCCTTCTCTGGTTTCTAAAAGCTTGGTGGGGCTATTGATTCTTGCGAAATCTATTGCTCTTCCACATTTTCTGCAGCGATATTTCTCAATTCTAGTAATTTCGTCGGGGTTGATCGGTGGTGGACCCACCATGCCTATAGACTCAACTTCCTTAGAGCCATCCTTACAGTTAGGGCATTCAGGAATTGTAATCCATTTGAAAAAATCATTTTTAAAGTAATGTAATAATTCCAAGACAAGGAAATCTTCGTAAGCAAGCTTGGAAGCACTATCTGGATTTTGAACCTTTTGCTGTTGTTCTCTTGAATCAACGCCCGAATAAATCTTTGCAAGATCAATAGTGTCAAGTACTTTATCCAAATCGCCGGGATCATTGTACCTATCAGTAATGTGTGATAAGCCAATTAAGTTCAGCAAGAAACGTTTATCGGTGTCATTGTACCGTCTGGAGGTTCTCGATTTAGCCGTTTCAATTGACTTCTTGAGGATTTGACCGGAATAGATAGTTAAAAGTCTATCAGCTAATGCTTGATAATCGTTTTGAAGACTCATTTCGTTGACCTATATTTGATTTACATGAAGGCGTTTATCAATTCTTAGATTTTATTTCTCGACTTAAATTCGCTATCGAAATACTGCACAAAATGTTTTTGATTTTTAGTCTAAACGATTTTTACGGCAAAAAGCTAACTTGAATTTCATACTCTATAGCACAGAACAATGTATCATTATTCATTAAATATATTGTGATCATACTAATATGATCTTCATAATATAATTTATAAAAAGAAAAAGAAAAAAAAAAGAAAACAAACTAAAAAAAAAACTATGTACAAATTAAAAGTTTAGTATTACAAAGAGTTAGACCTCTATCAAAAAGGCACCGGTGTCTAATATACAACGATAAAAAAACATCACATCAAATATCTAGATCAGTCAATAATTTCCATGCTTCTTGATTCATCCTTCATGTCCTGGGTCTTTCTGGTTTCTGCATCATCCTTGTCCGAATTAAGATCTTTTATTATTTCTTCTTCCTCTTCGGTCAATCCTGTGATATCAGGAGGAATCTCTTGCATTTGAACTGACGGAGCATGGGTGAGATATCTGATTTGCTCAAGAACTTCGAGCTTTACGCTTTCTAAGTATTTCTTTGAGTTTTTATTATCGATTCTACCTTCCAATTGAGGATGCAAAGAGAAATCGGGTCCAAACCAGTCATATGTTGGTAGATAGTTAGGAATCTTAGGGTCTATAGATAAATCATTCAATACTGAGGTTTCATAGCACCACAAACGAGAGACATTTCTTGGAGTATATCCCCCACCACCTAGCACTAGCATTGGTATACCAAAAGATTTGATAAATTTAACACACTCACCATGACCTCTGATATTTAAATTAAAACATCCCAATCTATCAAACCCAAGAGAATCTGCACCACATTGCTGAACAATACAGGTAGGTTGAAATTTGGTAATCAAGGGTTCCATAATCAGTTTAAATAACCGTATGTAAGATTCATCATCTATACCATCCTTCAAAGGTACATTGATTGCATAGTTCTTTCCTTTGCCCACACCTATTTCGTCAGTAGAACCAGTACCTGGGAAAAATTCCCCATTGAACTTATGAAATGATACAGTCATGACACGATCTGTTGTATAAAATGCTTCTTGTACTCCGTCTCCATGGTGTAAATCAATATCGATATACATAACACGAGGATGAACTCTTAGTAGGTTTAAAATACTAAGAACAATATCATTAACGTAACAAAATCCACTTGGCTCTGATTTCTTTGCATGATGTAAACCACCAGACCAATTTATAGCTATATCTGACATTCCACTAATTAATTTACGTGAAGCATCTAATGAGGCCCCCGCATAAATTGATGAATAATCGAACATACCATCAAAAACGGGACAATCATCCCCAATATTAAATTGAGAAAGCTTTTTGTCCGATAATCTAGCTGTTTTCTCGGGCGTTATACTTTGTAAGAAATTCATATAGTCTTCAGAATGGAACTCTAGTAATTCTTCTTTAGTCGCTTTTCTAGGAGTGTATAAATCCATTTTTTCGTACAATTTGTATGAGATGACCAAATGGTCAGTTAGCATAAGCCTAAATGGCTTCATAGGATGATATGGTCCATAATGGTACTGACTAACTTGTGGATTATAATGGTAAGAAACATTAGTTAAATTTGAGCGGGTATTTGGGTAATAGGACGGTATATTACTAGCCGTTTTATGGTCAGTGGTAAATGTTTCAGTCTCACTTACCGGAATTGCCATAGTGAGGTTCTATAGAGTAAACGAGTGTATATGTTGTTGTTCAACTTAACGAAGGATAAAAGAGTATGTACTTGACTAATTTGTCTAGAGGCTGGTTAAATTTGAAAAAAAAAAAAAAAAAAAAAAAAAAAAAAAAAAAAAAAAAAAAAAAAAAAAAAAAAAAAAAAAAAAATATAAAAAAAAAATAGAAAAACGAACCAAACACCCAAACACCATATTGTGCGACATTATCAAGATGTCGTACTCTAATAGCGACATCTCGACTTTTGGTGATTTTTTTCTGTTGCCACTGTATTTTCAAACAAAAGGGAAAAAGTGATAGTCAGAACAGAATCTTATTTATAAAATCTCTTATTTAATAAAAGCATTATATATCCCCCCAACTCAATCATAATTTTCATAATAACATGTCTGGTATGTAACTATCTTAATTTCAAAATGTTTGACTAGTTCAATTTACTAACAATGACTTTTTTCATATAGGATCAGCAGGGTTTGATAGACATATCACCATTTTTTCACCAGAAGGTAGATTATACCAAGTTGAATATGCATTTAAGGCCATCAATTCGGCCAATATCACTTCTATTGGAGTCACCGGGAAAGATAGTGCTGTTTTAATTTCACAAAAGAAAATTCCTGATAAATTATTAGATGCTGAAACCGTCAGTTACATCTTTAAAATCACTCCATCAATTGGTTTATTAGCCACCGGTTCAATTGCTGATGCTAGAGCTCAGGCATTGAGAGCTAGAGCTGAAGCTGCTGAATTTCGTTATAAGTATGGTTATGAGATGCCAGTTGAAAGTTTAGCTAAGAGAATGGCCAATTTATCTCAATTATATACTCAAAGAGCTTATATGAGACCATTAGGGGTTGCATTAACATTTTGTCAAGTTGATTTTGAAGATGAAGATAGAGGAGCCCAAATTTTTAAGTGTGATCCAGCTGGATATTATACTGGAGTAAAGGCAGTTGCAACTGGTCCTAAACAACAAGAAGCTACTACCTACCTTGAGAAAAAATTCAAAAAGATAGATCATATTAAAGGAGATTGGACAGAAACCGTTGAATTTGCTATCACATCTTTAAGTTCAGTCTTGGGTACTGATTTTAGAAAAAATGATATTGAAATTGGGGTTGCCACTGCAGAAGGATTTCGAATTTTAAGCTCTGATGAAATTGATGAGAGATTAATTGCTATAGCTGAGCAGGATTGAAGGTGTTCGACTATTTATGTACAAGTAGAAAAAAAAAAATATACATGAAATTATAATTGATTTACAAAGATTGTAATAGTGAGTTTTTTTATTAAATAAAGTACTTTTTTGTTGTGTAGAGTCAAACGAAAATGAATTGGAATGACGTTTTTAAGCTAAAAGGAAATGAGAATAGGTGATGGAGAATTTAGATGTAATTCATAAACATGAACTATAAGCTTACCAGACATAAGGAATGAACATATAAGGGCAAGCTTCCAAATATCTATCCCAATCTTCACCGTACTTTCTAGAGCATTTTCTTTGGTCTCTGTAAGCTCTGTGAACCAAAACAATGAAAAAGAAGACGGGGAAGAACCAAGGGAATGGAGAAGCAAAACCACAAATAAGGGCCCAAGTTAAGGATTGAATCCAATCAGCGGTATAATGCATCTTACGAGCATAAACATACCAACCATCAGTTAAAAGAAGAGATCCATTGGCGCATTCAATATATTTAGGATTAGTTAAATCAGAATAAGGTAAGTATGGGAAAGTTTTACGAAGATTGTTGTTACCAGACATAACTCTTCTAAAACTATTTTTTTGACGATTACCGGTATCAAAGAAATAATAAGCAGCAGTTAAAACAATGAATAAAAGAATATTATAAAAAATATTCCATTGATATTCAGAAGGTTCATGATAGTTTAAGAATAAAGTACAATGACAGTAAGTGAATGGGACACCAGCGATATTCCAAAAAAGTAACATGAAACCAAACTTTTCATAAGCCATATCCCAAGTAGGAACAATGAGTTCTTCACCTTTGGCACAAGCATTAGCATATAACCAATGTGCATATAAGACGAATGCAACTTGAGGAGTAACATAACCATAATCATCGAGTTGTTTTAAAGCAGTAGCCAAAGATAAGAAGAATAAGAAGAACCAAGGAATTCTAACTTCGAAGAACATTTTTAAATCCAAATATTTACCAATTCTTGGATTTAAAGGAGCACCCATGAATAAATCATAGATATGATTACCAGTCATACGATTATAATCACCAGTAACATAAACACAAATGATATATAAAAGTACTGAACCTGTCATACCATAAACAATGGCTACAGTCATAAATTCACCAAAATTATCGACAATATAGGGTAATCTAAATAAGTTAGAAAAATGTAAACCTAAAATAACAACCAAGGTAGTATAGAATGACCATTGGGCATTACAAAAATATGGTAATTGTTTGTTATTTAAATGAGCTAAAGGTTGACCTTTAGTCCAAATACCCGGTAAGGTTAAATAGAAGATACCTTGAGTAATCATGAAAGTCGTGAAAATGAAAATAGTTTTAAAAGATGGAACACCACCTCTAAGAAAGAAATCAAATAAATCATCAAAAATGAAGTCAGACCAGGATTGATTGGTTGAAGGCCATGCTGGTTTACCATTATAGAATTCAGCACTAATCCACATATAGTACATGAGAAGTGGGAAACCCAACATCATTCCTAATGCTCCAACTGGTCCTCCAAATTCCCATTCGATCTGGTCTTTTGGAATATACCCCTTTGGGGTTTCTTCTTGTGGAGTTTCGTCTCTATTGACAATCAACGGAGTTTCTTCAGACATTATTCAATGATTTGTAAAAGAAGAAAAGAAAAAGAAGTAGCAGAGAAAACAAGTACTTGTATTGAAAAATTTACCATCTTAAAATCTCCAGGTTAACAGAATGGGAAGATCGAGAGCAACGAAATCCAAATCCAAACAAAGTAAAAAAAAAAACACAGAAAACGAACAAAAAACGAATCAAAACGCGCGGTATTTTCTATATTTGGTTTGTTTCTCTTTTTTTAATACGTCAACTCGATGCGCATTATACGAAAGCTAAACGAGGCTCTGCCAAAATTGCAGCAGGCTGCTAAACGATGCTTACAAAACTACAAAGAGCTACAAAGAGCTACAAAGAGCTACAAAGAGCTACAAAGAGCTACAAAGAACATATGGGCATAGTACATGGGAGAACATCTAACAATGTTCCTCAACAATATTACTCTATTAGTAGTTTTTGTTTTTATTAGTGTTACTAAATGTTTTAGTGATTATGGTACAGGAGAAACCTAAGCAAATGGAATGGTTTCAATTTCACCAACAATGTCTCTAACGACTTCGTCGTTGAATTCATCGTATCCTTCATCGAGTTTACGTTTCTTTCTAAGTTTAGCCTTTTCTCTAAATTGGGTTAATCTATCCAATGCAGCCAAGGAACTTCCATTTCCTAATTTAACCAATCCCAAAAAGAATAATTCAATTTTTTCAAAATCAATTTCTCGTTCAACTAAACCAGCACATATTCGATATGGAGTTTGAATCATAATACAACGATTATTAAATAATGGATGAGGTAAGTAAAAATGAGTACTTTCAGTTAAGATTTTACCTTGATGAGATAATTGTTTATACATTTCTTCATTATCTTCTTTCTTCTTGATGAAAAATGCACTATCCATTACTGCTCTAACTAATTCTTGTACTAATGGATGTTTATATGGTAATTGTAAAAGACCTGGAGTTACCATGATTCTTAAATAAATTGAATCAACATGAATTTGATGAGAAAAATCAAACCACGAATGATATAATGCATTACCATCATTATCAACCGATTCAGCATAACCAGCTGGTGGTAATACTATTTTACTCATTGTTAAACGATAATCAGGATGAGCTGGACTAGTTCGAGGAATTATATATGATTTTTTCTTCACTTGGGGAGCAACTTCAGATTGTCGAGCTGCAAATACCAATGAAACCAATTTTGCAATTCGATTACTGGATAATTGTTTGCCCGGATGATTACGTAAGGATTCTAACGTGGTGGTTAATTCCTCGATCAAATAAACGTAACTCATACAGTATCCAACGTATAAGTTGAATTCATCCAGTACCAGATTACTATCAGGATACATAGATCTCAAGTGCATATTCTGCGTCGGGTAAGATGTTTGAAGACCAATACGAACCAAAGCATCATGATATTCGGGATTGCTCTTGATATTGAAATGACCCGTATCTAAAAATATAATCTTGTTGTAATTATCACTAGCATCATCTTCGCTATCGGTACTCATAATATCAGGTTTATCTGGGCTGTCGGTACTTGGACTCGATTTCTTGGTTTTACTAAGGGTCCCACCCAATGGTGTGTAGAGCCCTGCAAGTGATTCAATGGCGAAAAACCAAATCTTAGCCAATGCTAACCCTCCTGACATGTATTGGCTATGAGAATTAGCTGACTTGGTGATCTTACTATAATTCACCAAAAGATCTTTGGCCCCTCGTAAATGAGTTTTCCAAGAACTTAATAGATTATCTTTTTGAGTATATGCACTAGCGGTGAAATTTGACGTAAGAACTAAAACCGTTAAAAGTAAATTTTCAATATCGTTTGTTAAATGAAATGTATTCCGATCAAGACCTCCATTACTGGCAAACGCATCACTTAATGAACGTAGACAAACTGATATATATTTTTGACGAGTTAAATCATGTACTTTTTTCCCTGTTTGATTGAATTGGAATGTGGCCAGTATAGCTAGTAATGATGTCAATAAATAAGGACAATTTTTCAGGTACATTAATAACAATTTTACTGTTTCATTTGACTCTACCGATGATGCAAATGGATACAAATGATAGGATAAATCTGTGGTAGAAAGTGTTTTCAAATAGGTTATGTGTGGACCTACCAAGTTATTTTGTCTTATAGTTTCTTCAATAAGTTGACTGGTAGATAGTTTTACTTCTTCAACAATTCGATTTTGAAAGCTGATATTATCGTATTGATCATTGATTTCGTCACTATGATTATTGATTCGACTTGTAAAATCATCAATTTGAAAATTGTGTCTTTCAAATGTATCACTTCCAGATATTGACACCGAACTTCGATGACTACGAGCTGTCGGACTAACACTACCAGTCACACCACCTGGAATTGATGCTCCATTGGCGTTAGTACCAGGAGGTTGCATTTGACGTTGATGATGCCTTAACATACTTTCATCAGAAGTATATAAATTATGATTTTGAAGGGCCAAGTCAACGGAAACTAAATGATTAATATCACTAACTAATAAACTAGCTTCATCAAACAAATTTTGCATATCTTTACTTTTCATTAATTCCGGACTGATTAAATCAGCTCCACCAGTGGCACCATGGTGCAGGATTGTACTTTCACTAGGAGTAACTATATCGGTAATATTATTTCTAAAAGATGATTTTGGAGCAGTTAAAGGTGGAGCAGGACTATTGGCACGAATCGATGGAAATGATAATGAAGTCATAGATGGGAAACTCATTTCTGGAACTCCAGAGGTATGGGGTGGTTGTGGTGGATGTTGTAAAACTGGAGGTGAATCAGTATTAGGATTAAAATTACCATTATTATCTGTATTATGACCTTTAAGATCTATTTGTTGCATATAACGTTCCAGAGGACTATGAGAATGGTGAAGGACTGGAACTGGGACTGGGGGGCTAGTCATATTTGAAACACTCATAGGAGAACCATAAGTATTTGATCTGTCTAACTCAGGACTATTTTTCACCGTCAAATATTTTGAATCCTTCTTTGATAATTTCAGTTGATGATCATGTTGTTTTTCTTTATGGGGATCTTGAGGTTGAACTTCACTAAATTTAAATTTTGATTTATTTTCATATATACAAGTTTTATTCAAACGAGTACAATTATGACATTCAGGTTTTTCTTCCAGACATTTAATTTTACGTCGACGACATTCATTACAACCTCCTCGACTATATTTTCTCTTCTTAATAACTTTCTTGTCCCCATTATCTGATTTCCTGCTATCATTATCAGATGAGTCTTCATTTGATTTTTTCATCGTGGTCTCCACAAATTTAGCGGACTCATTCGGTTTTAGATTCAACTGCTTCTTAGCCATATTAGAATTTAGAATTGATGATTAAAGGTACTATATGCTTGGGATGAAGTTATAAACTAGAGTCTCTTCCCAGTTTCACAGTTTCACAATTTCTCTCTGGTGGTACGGATGTTGACTTGAAGGAAATATAAATATATATATATATATGTGGTGTAGAATGAGGGGTCGTGTCAATTAGGTGCCTGTTTCTACTGAAGAGAAACAGCGGAAACAGTCCAGAAGTAGCACTCTTAACTCGGTGATGCTGTGAAAGAACAACAAGTCAGGCGTGGAATATTAAACGAAACCTTCTTTACTTCTTTGCTTCTTTTCTTTTTTTCTTTTTTTTCCCTTTTTTTTTTCTTTTTTTTTTTTTTTTTTTTTTTTTTTTTTTTTTTTTTTTTTTTTTTTTTTTCTTCGATTTTTTAGTGCGGGATGGAATAACCTTATGAGATGCGCACCTGCCTTTCCTGATGGGCCGTCGATTCACCGAATTGAAAAGTATGACTTGTGGTTATAGCATACTTGCAGTTACAGTTATTACGAAATTAATAATTAATAAAAGATAAAGGATAAGTAATATATGATAAGGTACGATGGAATTATTTGGAATAAGAAAAAAAAAACTAAGAAAGAAAGTCAGGAGAAGTATATATAAGAAAACAAAGATAGTATACAGCCTAAAATACAAAAAGACATGATTCACTTATTCACATCATGTAAGCATGAAAATGGAAAAAATGGGGGACAGCAATCAATAACACATTAGAAAAATGAAAAAAAAATAATTAGAAATAATAGTAAAAAGGCAAAATGTGAAAAGAATAATATAATAATAATAGTAGTAATAGTAGTAACATAATTATAATTTTTAATTAATAATAATACTCGAGTCAATAGGGTTTTGAAAAATCATTCAATTAAAGAATACTTTGAATCTTAGTCATAATACGTCTACCATGAGGAGTATTTTTAATGTTTGGTAATAAAGGTTGTAAAGCTAAAGATAATTTACCCAAATCTTCTTTACTAGCAACATCCAAACTAGTTTGTAAAACATAATTACCAAATGCATCATTTAACATTTCACCAAAACGATCTTGATTAAGTAATAAAACTTTAATTAAACTATCGGTTAATTTATTAATTCTTAATGATTTTTCAATAACATTAGAACCAAATTTATGTAATGATAATGAAATAACATTTGATTTAATATGATCCAAAATAATTCTAATTGATTCATCATCACCCCTTGATAAAACATATTGTACAACATAGTTTCCAAATGGATCCAATGATAAGTTTGTAGCATTTTCTGCAACTTTTAAAGATAATTGTTGACGTTGTTCAATACTACCATGATCTAAACATCTTTGTAAAACACAACAACCATGTCTATGAGTAGCAATCTCATTACAATGTAAAGAAGCAGTTTCAAAAATAAATTGATTATCTTCTGGTTTTAACTTTTGTAAACATTTTTGAACAACATGATTACCATTCAAATCTCTTGATAATGATACAATATGAGGAGATAATGATTCAATAATTAATTGTGATTCTTCTTCAGTAGAAATACATTCAACCAATTTTTGTAAAGCACGAGTTCCATGAGGATCTAAGGCAATGCGAATAAATTCTGGAGCGGCATTTTTTACCAAAATAATCCTTTGATCGTTTGAAACATTTTCAAATAATTTTTGAATAAGGTAATTCCCAAATGGGTCAACCATTAATTCAATAATTTTTAAATAAATTTCATTAAAAATCATGGTAGCAGCAATATCATTGGTTAAAGCATTTGGATCATTGGTAGCTGCAGCTTCACGACCTAAATCCAATTGGCGTTGTAAAAAACGGCAACCATGTTGATCTTTACATAAAGAATAGAATTCTCCTGTGAAAACTTCCAATTTGGCATTTGCATACTTCGAGGCGTCATCACCTTTTCTTCTATGATTATTGTGCATTTTACGGTGGACATTCATACCATTGTTCATACCGTAATTATTATTATTATTATTACGGTGACGTCCATTATTATGGTGGGGAGGATTTCCGCCACCATTGAAACGATTGGACACCATACCTCCATTAAATTGAGGTCCTCCAATGTGTTGACCAGAACTATTTAATCTATTATCATAACCTGGTTGACCTGGCATAGAAGGATGACGATGGTTACCATTCAAAATTGGGTGTTGATTCCACATACTTGGACTTCCACCTTGTGGAGGTGGAGCCATGGTCATAGGAGGTGGTATTGGCATAGACAAATTGTCGTTGAAATAAGTGTTTTTAGAACCATCTCCAGCAATACCTAATGGTGGCATACCAACTGGGTTGGGTGATCCATTCATAGGATAATTTCTAACAGGGAAAGGTTGACCAATAGGATTAGCAGAATTGTTTCCTGATGATTCATTGGAAACACCCGCATTAGATTCTGAGTCAATCCCACTACCACCATCAAACCCACCATAGACTGAAGGTTGACCAGCAGAGTTGAATTGCATTTGTGAATCTAACACACCACCAAAAACTGGAGGTGGAGGAGTTGAAAATGGAACATGCAAGTTGGGGATACTATGAGGCATTCCACCATGATTTGGAACAGGTCCCGATGAATTTTCATTACTAGCATTTGGGGCTGAATTTGAAGCACCACCATTAGTGGATGACTGTTCCGATCCAGATGCATTGTTACCATCCTTTTGATCATCAGGGAGTTCAAAAGGTTTAACGGAACTCAATTTCAAATCATTAGGATTGGAGCCATTACCATTGGCACCATAGGCAAAAGGTGGAGCTGAAGATGGAATGAAATTATTACCCCAAGTGGTAGAAGGAGTACTGGTTGGACCAAAAGCAGATGGCATGAACCCACCAGCGGAAGGATTTGGGGTTAAAGAACCTTGATGAGGAGCGTGATAAAATTGTTGATAATAATTACCACTGGCGGCATCAGAACCTGGTGCACCTCCATAAAAAAAATGTGGTTGTTGGTGGAAAGGTGCTTCATGAGAATTATCATTGGCAGAAATTGCATTACCTTCAACAATTGGATCAGTAACATTTGGAGCAGCTGAATCTTTTGGTAATTCAAAGTCACCATCCAAGTCGAGGTTACCTAAAGCTCCAACGATATCTAAATCGGTAGATGTGGTACCAGCTGGAATTGAAGTTCTTGAATTAGTGGATGATGATCCAGCGTTGGCCCCAGAAATAACACCAGAACCAGTACCCTCATTTGAAGAGGCCCCAGAGGATTCTTGAACCAATTCATCATCCATGGAATGGGTTGAGGTATTGGCGGCATCAGCGGACTGGTTAAAGAAATTGGAAGTATCCTTGTTGAAAAAACTAGAACCAATTGATGCAGATCTCAAAGAGTTGTTGTTTTTAGAGGCAGAAGCCTTCAACAACGTAACCGGTTGGTTATCCATGGGATTGGACATAGATGCAGAACGTGATTGTAAATTAGCAGTCATTAGAAAAAGTTTTTTCTTTTTTTTTTTTTTTTTTTTCAAAAATTTTCGTTCAAATTTATGAATGCAGGAATATTTTTATATAACACAAGGAGTTAAGGATAATATACAAAGATTGGGAGTCTTTTCAAAAGGGTTTTTGAATTTTTTAATTAGTTTTTTCAATCTTAATTTAGATTTAATGATTGTCTGAGTAACTAGTAAGATTAAAAGTTTTTTCTGACCTTGATCTGGATATAAATTTGAATTGCAATTAAATATGACTCTAATAACAATTATCAAGATAAATATGCATATACAAGAACTATGACTTTTGAAATTAGTAGACTTCTCTAGGGAACAAAAGAATCAAGTTTCGGCAAAAAAACAAGAGAGTAAAAGGGAACTAGACAAAAAAAAAAAAAAGAAAGAGTTAACTGTCAGTATGAAGAACAAATTAAATACAGAGAGCCAAAAGGAAAAAAAGGAAAAAAAGGACAAAAACAAAGAAGAAAGAGTCAAAGTTTAAAGGCTTTGGTAATAATGTACACTAATGTAGAGAGTTAAAGAGGATGAGTTAAAAAAAAGAGAAGAGGGAGAGATAAGAATGCAAACGAAACGAAGGAAGTTGGAGGAAGACAAGTTTATTGGTTTGTAGTGTGTAAATGACGAGCAGAATGGTATGAGGTAAGATGCTTCACTTGTTTCTTAAAATGCTGAGGGTCGGGATGGAAATTAGCTGAAAGCTTATTTGTAAGTCGGGTGGGACAGAAGGTTGATAGAAGTTAACCGGTGTTCCTTAATCGAAGTGGAGGAATAGGAGTGTTCTCTTTCTTTCCTTCCTTTTTTTTTTTTTTTTTTTTTTTCAGTATTTCGTAAGCGCTGAGCCCTCAGTAAAAATTGATCTGTTAGGTTCTCCAAGTGAGAAAATTTTTTGTCTTTCTCTCATTTTTTTTGTGTTAATTTTAAATTTCTATGGTTTACACACGTACAGAGTACGTTTTCAAGGGTTAACACCAAGGTACCAGGTGATGTGAATACTATAATAAGTATAGCTAAATGGCTGTAACTACGACCTTAATGTAAACGATCATCTTGTTAAGCTTGAACTCTTTGATCTATAAATATCTAATACGAACATGTTATCGAACAGTCATCCGAGATAAACAGGAGTTTTCGCTGCAAGATCAATCGCTTACTTGGTTTATGGTATGGTATGTACATGATCTAAAGGAAAAAGAAATTGAAATCATATGTCTATTGTATTATATTTATATTTATAACTATGTTACACCAGGTTTGGGGGGTACAAATTCCCCTGATGGCCATTTGAGTATTGCGGCATTTGTAAAATCACTATAAATATTTGAATCCGGAATTTTGCGGCCAAGTCTTAAATAAATAAGAATGTTCCCTTCATCATCTTTGACCTTGCCGGAATCAATAGCAGTATTAATCATATTGGTGATCAGTTCTGATTTTTGAAATAATTGTTTCAAATTCACAGAACTGACCTTGTCACCCACATACCGTTCGAGATCATTTACCAATAATGAAACCAGTGTATATTTCCGACCTGTTTCACCATCACCAGAAAAGACATCAGCCCATGATAATACACCAGCGGTCTTGTTGAATCCCAAAAATTCTGGTGGCATAATCTTACCCGTAGGATCATTTCTATTTAACGAGGCAGCAGTTTCTGCGATGGCTGCAAGTCCCCATCTGGAAACTCCCGATAAGAATAAACCTAACAATATCCCTTGGAACATTATTGCAGTCCTACCACGCGTAGAACATCCTGGGATCAATAACAATGCCAATATATAATGATGAACTCGAAGTGTTAATCCTGGTAGTTGTGCTAATAACACCAAGCTTAGAATGAAGATAATATATGTCGTAATGTATTTTTGAAACCTTCCCGATAACCAAATCTTATAAGCTTGGATTATGGCACATGAGAAAATGGTTAATGTAATACTACCTACGGCTATAATACCACCTGGTTGCCTCTTTAAATCTTCTATGGTTAATCGATCAACTGGTAATCTATCAAACGTGACGTTGTTTAGAACTCCAAGCCAGAATAAAGGGTACCATAGAAATACCCTGGTTAATGGGGAATGTTTCATACCTGATTCCTCAGGAAAGTAATCAAATGTACGTTTTGCTGATGTATGCCATAATACATACAATATAAAGCATGTTGGTAAAAATCTCTCCAATCCAATCGAGAGTAAATGTGCATAACTTTCAGGATCCATGGCGTCAACACTCACGGGTGGATCGGTTGCCAAACAAATTGTCCAAAAACCAACAATATTAACTGTCCAGTACATAACGCACCCACTAGCAAGGTACACAACTGGCAATCCCAAAATGATATTAATCATAAGAATCAAAAGTCTGGGGTCATAACATCGACTGAACCTTTCATTTGATTGTAGTTTTAGGGTTTTGAAAAAATAAGATGCTGGGAAAAATGAATCAAAACCAATTGAATCACTTACTCCGTAGTGTCCCTTGGTAGAGGGGAATTCAGACTGTGATTTACTATTGAAAGAAACTCGAGCACAACCTCCAAATAATGGCGAAATTAATCCAGCGTGTACTCCTGCACCACATGGGAACGAGTCGGCTCTATAAGGATGACTCAATTGGTCCTTATTTTCTTCATCATGAACCTCTCCACCACCAACAAAGTACCCTCTATATCTGATACCTTGGTCACCAATTGGTGCTAAAGAGTACACCCAACTACCACGATCACAAAGTGCCGGGCATCTAAAGAGGACATCTTCTCCATTATCTATTGAAGGACATAATTCACCATTAATACCGCACGCAGCATTCTTCCCGCGCCAAAAGGCAGTACTGGATTGACATGATAATGCTAAGATGGGTGGATCCAGTGAATTTGGGGATTGAGGAGCTTGTATAAAATAAGGTATTAGAATATTATAACATAATCCAAACCAAAGTAAAAGATACAGTATCAATGTAAGAAGTCGGACCTTTCGTGGGACATTTGAATTAATACGATCCGGAAGTTCTTCTAATGGCATTAAAACTTTGATTCTTGAGGCCGGCTCATCAATCGGATTGGTAGGACCATACCATAATTTATATAATACTCGTTTTATTCTTCCTTTAACCGAAGTATCGAATATATAAGCTTCCAAGTCTTCATCTTCTTCATCGCTCAAGTCGGAATCATGATTGCTGTTTTGACAATCGTGGCTATCGTCATTATCGGAAGATTGTTCTTCGTCATAATCACCAAGAAGTCTGTTCTGTGTATCTTCATCCATTGCAGAATGTTTGGTTGAGTTACTAGTATCATTCAGAAGTGAATGGAGAGGAATTTCTTCTGTATACTTAGTGCTCAGGGGGTCAACCATTTTCGTTTTATATGTAGGCACCTAAGCTAAATATTTCCCTTGTTCGGGCTATCCTTAAGGAAAAAAAAATTTTCAAGATACTGAAGAGGCTTTGTCCGGAATATCGTCGTGTGCTACGAAAGCGAGTGAAGTAGCAGGTCACCAGAGGGATGGGAAGAGTTGGTCAACAGTTAATTTCAAAAATGGGTTTGATGGTTAAGGAGGGCTATAAAGCCTATTGTAATGAAGAGAGATCATATATATAAATTCAAGAGAAGTTCAGTATTTTGATTTTCGTTGTCTTTTTCAAATTTGCAGAACTTACTGCCCTTTGTTTTTATTAATTTTGATTTTTCTTGTCTTGTGCTTGGGTCGGCGCGCTCGGCCGGCATTAGAAAAGCAATTTAGGCAACTGCGACTGCAACTCATTTCTTTAAGTAGCAAAAAAGGGCTATCGTTACTACCATCAAAGTATTATAATGAATTAACTTTATTTATTTGAAAACTATTTGTGTAAGAAGAAAGAAGGAAAGACATAAAACAAATTAGAAATTACCCGTAATGAAATGATCTAAAAAAAAAAAGAGGAAAAATGAAACAGAAATTGAAAGGACGTAATATACATAGTCAAAAGACCAAAAGATAGTATTTTGCTTTTTAATAACTAGCAGAATAGTTTAACCAGAACACATAGTACAAGATTCTGGGTTGTTGATGGCGCAAGCAATAACCTTAGAACTGAAGATATCGCCTTCTTCATCTCCTTCGGCTTCACCTTCGGTTGATTTTTCTTTGTCTTCAGTTGGAGCTGGTGCTACTGGTGCTGCTGTTGGAGCAGATTCTTCAGTGGCTGGGGTACTTTGCTTACTAATATCAGTGATCTTTAAGTCAGCAACAGAATTTTCTAAAGAAGTTGGTTCAGTTGAACCAGATCTATTGGAGAAAGATTCATTATCACTATTGGAAGCATGAACTCTTGGAATATATTTTCTTTGGTTAAGTTTTTCTAAACTAGCAGTTACTTTACCAGCAGCAAGAACAGAGTCTTTGTCAACAGTGAATTGAATTGCTGCGGCAGCGGCTTGGGTTCTTAAGTAGTACATACCAGTCTTTAAACCTTTCTTCCAACCATAGAAGTGCATGGAAGTTAATTTACCCATGGTTGGATCTTTAATATGAATATTTAAAGATTGAGATTGATCAATGAAAGCAGCTCTATCAGCAGCCATATCGATAATATGCTTTTGAGAAATTTCCCAAACAGTTTTATATAAAGCTTTGATTTGATCAGGAACATTTGGTAAACTTTGAACTGAACCATTGTTAGAAATAATGTTATTTTTCATAGAATCATTCCAAATACCCAAATCAACTAAATCTCTTAATAAGTATGGATTAACAATTTGGAATTCACCAGCTAAAACTCTTCTAGAGTAAATATTAGAAGTGTAAGGTTCGAAACATTCATTATTACCTAAAATTTGAGAAGTAGAAGCAGTAGGCATAGGAGCAACAAGCAAAGAGTTTCTTAAACCATGTTTAGCCATTTTTTGTTTTAAAGTGTCCCAATCCCATAATTCGGATGGTTTTCTGTTCCATAAATCAAATTGTAACAAACCTTTAGAGGCTGGAGAACCTTCATAAGATTCGTAAGCACCTTCAACTTCAGCCAATTCGACGGAAGATTCAACAGCGGCATGGTAAATAGTTTCAAAAATTTGAATATTTAATTCTTTAGCAAGTTGAGAATCAAATGGTAATCTTAAAGCCATGAATGCATCAGCTAAACCTTGAACACCAAGAGCAATTGGTCTATTTCTCATGTTGGATCTTCTAGCTTCTGGAACTGGGTAATAATTACGGTCAATGATTCTATTCAAGTTACGAGTAACAACTTTAGTGACTTCATGTAATTTTTCAAAGTTATACCAAACATTGGTAGCATCTTTTTCAACGAAAGAAGGTAAAGCAATAGAAGCTAAATTACAAACTGAGACTTCTTCAGGGGAAGAATATTCAACAATTTCACAACATAAATTAGAAGACTTAATAATACCCAAATTCTTTTGATTGGTCTTTTCATTACAAGCATCTTTATATAACATAAATGGAGTACCGGTTTCAGTTTGAGCTTCCAAAATAGCGTACCAAATTTTTTGTGCCTTAACGGTTTGTCTACCACGACCTTCTCTTTCATACTTTTCATATAAGGCAACGAATTCATCACCATAAACATCTGGTAAACCTGGAGCTTCATTAGGAGAGAATAAAGTCCATTCACCATTTTCTTCAACTCTCTTCATGAATAAATCTGGAATCCATAAAGCTGGGAATAAATCTCTAGCTCTAATTTCTTCTTTACCGTGATTTTTTCTGATATCAATGAAATCAAAAATATCAGCATGCCATGGTTCTAAATATAAGGCGAAAGCACCTGGTCTTTTATTACCACCTTGATCGACATAACGAGCAGTATTATTAAAGACACGAACCATTGGAATGATACCATTAGAAGTACCATTGGTACCAGCAATATAGGCACCAGTTGAACGAATGTTATGAATATGTAAACCAATACCACCAGCAGATTTAGAAATCAAAGCACAAGTTTTTAAAGTATCATAGATACCATCTATAGAATCATCTTTCATAGCAACTAAGAAACAAGAGGACATTTGAGGACTTGGGGTACCAGCATTGAATAAAGTTGGAGAACCATGAGTAAAGTATCTTGATGACATCAAGTTATAAGTTTCAATAACACGTTCTATATCTTCACCATGAATACCAACGGCAACTCTCATAATTAAATGTTGAGGTCTTTCGGCAACTTTACCATCAACTCTTAATAAGTATGATCTTTCTAAAGTTTTAAAACCAAAATAATTATAGTTGAAATCACGATCGAAAACAATAGCAGAATTTAATTCATCGGCATGTTTTTGAACGATATCATAAGTTTCTTTAGAAATCATTGGAGAATGTAAACCAGTTCTTGGATTGATATAATCGTATAATTCTTTGGAAACTTGAGAGTATTGTTTGGTAGTTTGTTTATGTAAATTAGAAACGGCAATTCTAGCAGCTAAAATGGCATAATCCGGGTGGATAGTAGTCATATAAGCAGCAGTTTCAGCAGCCAAGTTATCTAATTCAATAGTATTAACACCTTGGTAAACACCAGAGATGACTCTTTGAGTGATGGCAACAGCATCAACATGTTCAGTATCTAAACCATAACATAATCTTTGTACTCTAGCAGTAATTTTATCGAAGCGGACTGGCTCTTTGTGGCCATCTCTTTTAAAAACGTACATATTGATATGTTATTTTAAGTATAAGTAAAAGTTAAAGAGAAAAAAACTATAAAGTATAAAGAAAAAGAGATCAATATTTGTAAAAAGTGGGAATCAACAAGTAATTATATACCACGTACGCGTCTGACAAATCCTAAAAATTTTTCTTTGCAAAAAATCAAAACATTGCGGGTAACACGCTTCTTGCCTCTACATTTTTTTGTTTTGTTTTTGTTTTTTTTGTTTTTTTATGTGTATATAAAGCGCGTCTTACCAAACACGCCATACATTTGTATGAATCTTTCCAGTACTAAGTATAGTATACAAAACAGAGTATGAATCACAAACACCTAATAAAATGGTATAACTGAAATTCATTAATAATCATACAGACCATGGTTTGGGATGAAAAGTAAACAGGTTGGTATTAGATCTGGTGGTAACACGTCTTTCATCCTATTTGTTTGCCTTTACCGTATCGGTATAGACTGTTGATTGGGGGGTTACATAGATAAAAGATAGCAAGTAAGATTGTTTATTGATCAACACCGATAGGGAAAGGGTTTATTATTAACCTGTGATTAGGTTTTATGTTCGTTTGAGAGATGTGATGACGGTTTTGATATCTCGAAGTCTTCTTTAGGCTTCAACTTCACGTGGAGCTGGATTTAAGACGTGTTGGTCATGTTGAAATAGGACGTGTATCGAACGCGTTAATAAAGGTGATTTAATTGTATTGCCAGTCTATAAACTGTCAGGGCACTAAAGTAAAGGTTCCAAGTGTATGAATGGCTGTCTATGTCATAAGTGCCAGTTTTGTGAATTGGCATTTCAATTCTTTATCATATTACATGATATACCCAAGCTAAGACCTGGTTTTTATTATTCGTGGTAGTCTGTTATCTTTGGCAAGATGTGCTTTTCTATTCCAATAACAGGTTGCAAAATTTCAATTTTCCCAAGTATCTGTTATTTGAAATTAGAGACTGCTTACGGTTGAAGGATTCAGCAAGCCACATCTTGTTACATGGCCAGTATTCAAGAACAGTTCTACCAAAGGTGAACTTGAAATACCTAAATTGTTTAAGGGCCCTTCTTCTGTCGACTTGCAGTAAATTGTGGGTTTTCTAGTTGTTGTGATTTTTTTTTTTTTTTTTTATGGTTCAAATTTTGGTTGTGCGACCAAATTAGGCAAGTATAGTACTTGTTTGAGAGCAGCAGCCATAGTTTATAGTTATCTACGAATGAATTCGATATACTCTACATGAATTTCAGTATTACGAATAGTTAATCGGTGTATATTGATGAATTGACATATATATATATATATTTAAGTCTTTTTGTTTAAGTCTCTTAGTTAAATTCGTTAAAAAATGGGGCAAACTTATTTGCTTTCTTCCTTAGATAAATCGCTACAAAAAAAAAAAAATGTTAGTATATGACTTTGAGCCAGCAGTGACTCGCTTCTTAGGTATTCTTAGGGTTTTATTACAAATAACTGGTGGGGGGGGGGGGGGTCTCCCAGTCAGTTTATATCTTTAGGTATACGTACTTGAACCATTTTTCCAAATCGAAGTCATCTTCCTTCTTGGTGGCTGGAATGGCTGGAGCAGCTGGGGCTGGGGCGGCCTTCTTTTCACGAGGCCAAGCAGCAATGGCAACAACAGAAGATAAAGTTAAGATTGAAAGCTGTGTAAAGATTATTCGTTAGTAAAAGCGTATTGTGACTGATTTGATAGAAATCGTTCTGGTCGTTAATCAATGGTACATACAACATGGGCTGGAACTTGTTTTCCGAAAATAGTATATGCAGCAGCCATGATGGATATTGGTTTTGTATATATATAATTGATTGAGTGGGTGTATCAATTGAATAATTATATTCGTAGTAACAAGAGTGATTCAATCTTGACATTTTTCTTTCCAATTTCGAGTTCAATCATTGATTGGTAAGTAGCAAATCCGATTTCGATTTGCTGTGAGAAATCGAATTATGTAAGCATAAACTTCCGTACATTTGGTTTTAAGAGTGGTAGAGGGGAGGAGGGAATACAGCACCAATCTCCGACTGCCCTATATATCATTTACCAGATACTCAAGATCATCATCAAGAGAAGTGATAATTTGTATTCCATGTAGACAAATAGACTTATTGGTCTACGAGGGTTTGGTATGGGATTTGATGATAAAAATGTACAATTTTACACAAAGCCAACAATATCATTGATTGGGGCAAGTCTTCTTACAGAAACAGGAGCATTTGATATTGCAAAGAGAAGTATATATTGAAAGTATAAGTATATTAAGAGACATTTTGAAGAAGATATTACTCTTATATTCAAGTTCGAAGTGTAATGGTGTACTATTGGTTTTTGGCAATTGTTGCACAAATAATTTCCAAATCTGCAAAAATTGCGAAAAGATCGATCTAATTTTTGTTTGGTTACTGAGTGTCTTATAAAAGATTAATATAAATGTACAGCAAATGAAGCGTTTGAATTTAATAAAATTTATTTATCTATATGCATCTATGTACTTGTATTGGCCTCGCGCCAATAGTTTTCACAACCAAATCGTTTCAATATTAGGTAAGCATCGTCATCATTCTTTGAATGCATAACAGACCACTTCTTGAAATGAAACTCTTTCAACTGACCTTCCCACAATAACTCACAGGTATTGTCTTTTAAATCTTGAGTTGGCTCTCCGTTCTTGGATGGAGAACTTTCAGTCCATTTAATTCTTCTATTCATAAGTTTCTTATAGAACTGAATGTTTTTTATACCGCCTTCAACAATAACCAAGTTGAACTTTGGATTGAGTAAGATTATTCCAACAAAGTCAAGTTGTTTGGCGTTAATATCAACTTTGAAGAAATGTTGAGGATCTTCTAAAGTCTTTATTTTATATACGGTTGTGAAAAATCCTTTTTGTAAATCTTGTTCGTGTTGTTCTTTAATTTTTTCATGTTTTTCGTCTTTTGTTAGCCTACGATCTTCATTTTCTTGAATATGTTTCTGGTATCTTTCTTCTACTTCTTGTTTTACTCTCATTTCAACACCAGTAGGATCCTTAATGGCCTCATTGGTTAAAACATTCATTAAATTTGATAGTTTCACTTTTGGTGGTGGTGGTGCATCCAAACCAAGCCTAATTCGATCTTGTTTATCCTTATGACGTTGTTGTCTATCGTTTCGCCTTATACGTTTCATCTCCTTTTTGGTCAAGTACATTGGCTTTTCTTCTGAAGATAAATGTTTTTCCCAAGTGGGTGGTACCAATACTGGATGTTGAATATAAATAGAAACAGGCGATTCATCACTATTTAATACTAATTCCGATCCATACTTGAGTTCTTTAAGATAT
Organism: Hyphopichia fennica; assembly: GCA_030444945.1. Taxonomy (NCBI): domain Eukaryota; kingdom Fungi; phylum Ascomycota; class Pichiomycetes; order Serinales; family Debaryomycetaceae; genus Hyphopichia; species Hyphopichia fennica. The sequence continues at coordinate 20,654 of JAJMOB010000033.1, read as the reverse complement.
GATCTATCCCACCATTCAACTACTGGAGGATATTCTGGCTTATAAAGGTGTTCTGCTAGATTTTCGTCTGGTAATATACCTTTTAGTTTGATCTCTTCAAGTCTTTGACGTTCCAATTGTTCTTGTTTGAGCCTCTCTCTAAATTCATTTGCTTTAGCTATATGTTTACCCTGTGGATTGAATTGTAAAGGTCTTGGTTTATGCTCTAGCTTTTGAGTAGCTGCCATATCTGCTTGATTTAAATATGGATTGATAGCTGTAGGATCAAACCACCGGCGAACATTTTGTTTCAAAGGGTTATGGTTTTTCGGTAACGATGGCGCTTGACCGATGTTTCGTAGTAAGGGATGAATTTCTACATTGAGACCACCTTTACCTTCTTCTAAAGTGCTTTTCGGAGTTGGTCCATTCTTATTGGCTATACTCAGTTTTTTAACATCACTGATACTTGGGCCTTGTGGATTTTCACTCGTGTTCTTATCGGAGTTGATGGCATCATTTTTTTTAGAAAGTAATCTTGCCTTTGCTTTTGCAATGGCATCCTTGGTATTTATTGACAGACTATTGGAAGAGTTGAATGCTGGCTTTTTAGACGGCCCTCCAGAATTGCTATCATTTGTGCGTTTCCTATATGACATCTTATCCTAGTTGACAGGGTTGATATATGTTATCATGGCAAAAAGATGAGCCGCATCTTACTAGCCATAAACCCATTAAAAAAAAAAATCTAATAAAAATAAAACCGAAGGAAAAAAACAAAATCTGACATAAAAAGGTGTGTGTGTTTGTACCAACTAAAATTCTCGCAATTACAAAGTCATCATATAGCAAAATGTAAGAACAAAAAAAAGGGCAAAAAAGAAAGCGTACAAGGTACATTTTTATCCTTTCAATATCATTATTTAACGAACTCAATTGTTGTTTTCCAGTACATTGAACGTTTGCCTTGTGGAATCAATCAATTATAAAAGTATCTGATTGAATTAAAGCGAATAGCTCATTTGTTTTTACTGACTGTATCTTTAAGAAAACACAAATAAAAAAAAAAAGAAAAAACTCGATTCCATAACTTACAAATCAACATTTTGAATAACTCCATTTGGAGAAAACTGTTAAAATCAAAAAAAAAAAGTAAAATATCACTTACTGCCTTAACTTCCATCATTATATTTTCTTCTTTTATACTGTCATTATGATTATTTCAAAAAGAAATCATTTGGATAAGCTTGAAATGGCAAGACCATTGAAATCCTTACTTGATGAATTATCAGAATGTGATGAAAATGTATTGGCCGCCAAGTTGTCAGATAACATGAGTTGGGAAAGACCAAGAGGTGACCTCTTCCATTGGGTTCCTCTATTAAATAGATTTGATCAACTATTCGAACACTATATTTCGGAGTACGGTTTAGATCAAGAATTTCCAAAATTACGCGAAATGAAACAAGAACATGCTGATGTGTTGGTAGCATGCTTAAAATTTTCATACCTATTACTTGACCATTGTGCTAACAGATCAATCTACTCCAGTTCTGATAGAATCTTTCATTTGCTCAATACCGCAACCATCGATGTTAGACTACACGCTCTTTATGTGGCTGTTTCTCTTGGAGAAAGATATGTCCAAACCAATTCATCTAAATATTCTGCCCCCAAGGCAGTGAAATTAAAAGTTTTACAACTCGCCAAGTCATATCCTTTACCAATTCCACCAAATTTCAATCCTAGAAGTAACAGCAATGATCAAGATAATGAACTTGATGACAATACATCTTCTAACGAGCATTTAAGCTTGCTTGATACAATTACAAATAAAAAGAAGTATCCTTCGAAATGGAGACTGCTTCAATTTCAATATTTCAAATCAGAACTTCCAGCATCTCAACCACAAAATTTAGGTGGCAAAAAGAAATCCAAAAAGGCCACAAAAAAAGAAAAAAAGCAACCAGAAAACCAAGTACCCCAAGAAGGTCTTGCAGAATTCAGCTTATCGGAAGAAGCTGTCAGGAAGTTGTCTTTAGAACAAATTTACGACAAGGCCAGTGAAGTTGTCCCCAAAGAGTTTTGGTATGAATTTTCATTGCATGCACAAGTAGTGAAGGCCTTCAACACAAAGTCCTATGATTCAATGAGATTGCGTGAACAATTGGTGCGTACAAAGTGTTTTGCAATTGCATTTGTTTGTTGCGTATGTCCATCTGATTTCACTGGACCAAGGTTGCTCGAATCTGAACCTTATATCTTCAGCTTTTTAGTGGATTTTATACAGCCAGACAATTCAGATGTAGTTCCCAGAGATGTTTACTTTGGAGCCATCAAAGCTTTGGAATGTATTTCAATGAAAAGAGTCTGGGGTAATGAAATAATCAGATGCATGGGAGGGAATGTCAATCACGGAACTTTGTTCCAAGTTATTAGGCATATTAACAAAAAGGTTCGTGACGAAGCTGATGATATATTCGAAAAGGGCTACATACATTTCTTCAACATGTTGGGCAATTTGATAGATTTTAAAGTTGCTACTCCTAGATTAACTGCTGGAGGAATATTAAATGATTTAATGCTGTTTTTGGAAACTACATCTAAATATAGATGGACATGCTCTGCAGCAGTACACTTAATCACAATTTATTTGAATGCTACACCCGAATCCTTCCCTGATTTCGTGTCGAATAATGGTTTTAATAAATTAATAAACACTGTTAATTATGAAGTTGATTTCGCACTAGAAAATCCAAATTTTGGTGGTGGTCCACCAAAGAAAGCGTTGGTATACTACAGTATAACTTTCAGACAAGCAAATTACATCAGAAACCTTTTGAAACTTGTATCACACTTAATCCAATCCGAATCGGGAGATGTTTTACGTAATTTATTTGACTCTTCTATTTTGCAAAGCTTCAATAAAATCTTGATAAACCCAAATGTTTTTGGTCCACTCATTGTATCTGCGACAATTGATGCTGTTTTCTACATAATTCATAATGAGCCAACCGCATTTTCAATTCTTAATGAAGCTAATGTCATTGACACTATTCTAGACAACTACGATAAATTATTTATCCCTTCTAGTGATTTATTAATGTCTTTACCTGAAGTTTTGGGTGCCATATGTCTCAACAATGAAGGTTTGAACAAAATCATAAAACAGAAAACTATTTCAAAATATTTCAAGTCTTTTTATGCCTTGGAGCTTGCCAAAGAGCTAGTACGATCTGACATGTCAACAAATCTTGGTTGCTCTTTTGATGAATTAGGAAGACATTATGCCTCATTGAAACCTATTATTATGGAAGAAGTTGTGTCTTTATTGAAAAATTTGGCAAAATTCAGTAATGATAAACTCAACTCACTTCGCTTTTATGATTCACCCAATGGTTCCCTATATAAAAGTAAGGATGAAGATCCAGAAGAAAAAGCTTCAGAAAACCCTCAAGATAAAGAGGATATCGATATTTGGGAAAGCTCAGATATTGCTTACATTCTTGATAACTTGTTTTTCTTCCTAGGTGGGTTATTGCAGGACAGTGGTCAATGGGGGAATGATGCTATCGAAAAGATCAATTTTGAAATTTGGACGGCATTTTTAACCTTGGACAATGTACCTTTTGATTATACCACTTCAAACGGTCTCTCAAGCTTAATGGGCGTGTTAAAATATTTTGACGACGAAGACAGGACCTATGGATTACCTGTTATATTTCGAGTTTTCAAAACCCAGCTTCAAGACCCTTTGCTCCAAGAATTCATGAATTTTGATAACACAGATAAGTCATTCTTTTCAAAGTTTAACGATGACCCGGAAGCCGGATCCAAGTTTCTAAATGAATTGAATAAGCTCAACACACTTATGTATACCATAACCGAAATATATATTAACCAATCGCTATTGTTTCCAGATAGGTATGTCCAAATTGCTACATATTTTGGTGCAGAAGGTTTGGAAGTGATTGAGTATATGGGTCTCATTTTGAGAAGATGTACACAAGAAGAAATTATCATTCGTTCTAATATTCCTGACTCAATTGCTAGAAAAACTGCACCTGTCTGGGATATCAGTAACAATTATGTCCCCGTCCAAGTTTTCACTTCTAAGCCAGATGCTCAGGAGAAACAGGACATTTCTATTGCCAAATTTAAAAACACTTTGCAGATCAGATTCCTCACTTACCGAGTTCAAAATCATATTGCCACCATTTTTGCTTCCATTGGCCGTGTATGCATGATGAGAAGACAAGACTATAGCCAGTATATATTCAGAAGGAGAGCCGTTGATATAACTAACAAACTTGCCAATGTCATGACTCTCGCTATTGATGCTGACGTTGCTGAAGGTATGAAGCTGAACTATGTTTTGATCATGATGAACATATTTTCGACCATTATCCTCCATAAGGAAAGAACTAAATACCTTGCTCAGACTTCCTTGGTCATATCTCTCATCGATGCGGGCTTCTTTGAATCTTTGAAACGTTTAGCCTCCGAACTTTGGGATAGAATGTTGACAATTGATCCCGAAACTGTGAAAACAACCGAGAAACTTGAATATATCAGTTCGCAAGAGGCTAGCATTGTCAAAAACGCGTTAAATCAAATATTGACAATTTTCACCAAAACTACAAACCTTGATTCCTACCCTGCGTTCCCTAGTTGTGATCTCTATTACCAATATGGTTTTGGAAAACGTGCTGAAGTTCAATTGTTGCCTACAATTTTGGTGGAGGTTAGAATAACTGCTATTGAGTTATTATTGGACTGTATCGGTACTCAGTCGAAGTTATTTGACATCAGTGACGATGTACACCCTAACAATATCCCATCCGCTGTAATCGAAAAATTGGTATCCATCTTTAAGATGGCATGGTATGCTAACCATGAAATCAATTCCGATATATTTGTTCCCTTACAGCCGAAAAATGTGGTCCCATCCACTCAAAATATTGAGCAGTTGGAAGGTTTTGGATTAAACGAAGCCCAGGCAACTCACTTATTCAAACACGTTCATTCCCTCGAAGAAATTGTTACAACAGAGTGGCCAAATTGCTCTGAGATTGGTATTTCTGCAGAAAAGTGGAATGACCTAAAGAATAGCGTGAGAAAATCATTTGATAGTTACGAACCAAGAACATTCGGGACAACTGGTTCCAAACAACTTCATAAGTATCGTCTGGAAAACGCAAAACAATTTCAAGAAAATTGGATCAAGATCGTGGGATTATTTCCAAAGAATGCTGATGACATCGCAACTATGTTCAAGTACATCACATCGGATCTTGAGGCCACCCTTGGTGATGTTGTTGATTATATCATTGATCTTTCCCACTCAAAAAATGAGAAAGGCCTTGGCGCAACAATCCATTTGTTGTGCTTGCTTTTACGCGATGGTGTACAAATAAAAGACAAGTCACAAATCTTTTATCAGTTTAATTCTTTCTTTTTGAAAGAAATTTCAAATCACCCAAAAAATTTGAATAAGGATTATTTCGCGTATGGATTACACGTTATCGCTCAAATGATGAGCTACCGTGGGATACCTGATCCAGAGGAGGTTGACATCGATATTGGCTCTGTGGAACCCCAACCTCACACATTCGATGATGAAGATATGGATTCAATTTTTGATTCAATAATGAAATTGCAAAATGTTAGTGATGTGAAATCAGCCATTGGCTTAGGAAAGATATTAATTTTGTTCGCTAAGGAACCGAAATATACCAGCAAAGTCACAAAATCTCATTTGTTGAAAGAATTGATTCTTTTAACCAGGTCCCGAATGGATGAAGAGGATAACTTATTTGACCTTTACCAACGCATTATAACAGTTTTAATTAGAACATGCTACGAAACTAAAGAAGTCTTGAGGACATTTTTCTCGGCTGAAATCACAGAACATTTTGCGTCTAAATCTAAGAAGACCAGCTTGCATTTTTTGATAACCGTGTCTAGCCCACTTATTCACAGGGACCCTGAGCTTTTCGTGGAAGTATTTTCTGATCTTGTTAGATTCTACAATTACGATGGTAGTTCCCAGAATATGGGAAATTTGACTGCAATGTTGAGAGATGAAATGGTTAAAGCAGGTGTTTCCTCAGAAAAGAATATAAAATCTGGAGATAGTGAAGGTGATATTGAAATGGAAAATGCAAATGATGATTCTCCTGCGGATGATGTAGAGTCTAAAGTCATTCCTGAATCTACCGGTATCATTCATATTCTCTTGACTGAATTGATGGAGGTTAGTAAGAAGGATTGGATATCTACCCCAGAAGCATTCAAAGAACAAGAGAAGAACGCAAGTGAGAAGGATAAAAAGAAGGACAATGATATAGTTCTTTTGATGAAAAATACTAATTTTGCTTATGCATGCTTTCTCTTAAAGATTATCACTGAACTCGTCGGTTCATATAAACAATCAAAACTTGAATTCTTAACGTTTTCCAAAAAACTATACACTGACGATAAATTGAAACCGCGTTCAACTTCATTAAACTTTTTAACGCATCAATTAATTCCGACCGAGTCACTAATCAAATCAAGCGGTCCTGAATTTGAAAGAAGAAATGCCATTTCTTCACTTGCCAAACTATCCAATTTGGCTTTGTTGTCGACGCCAGTTATTGAAAGGAATCAAGTTGCCAATCCGAATAAGGAAGATGCTGACATGGCTGTTATTCGTAAATTCTACGTTGATGTACTTCTGAAAACCCTTAAAGAAGTTTTGGCGTTACCACAAGTTGCTTCCATTCGTTACAGTAAGTTGGTGGATATTTTCAATTTGGTCGGATCCCTTTTGAATCCGAAATTTCGTGAACTTTCCGGTCCTCTTTTGAATAAGAATGCTACGAAGTATGACAGTTACTTCATCACTAAAGCGTTAATCGAGAAGCAGGTCTCAAATCAGATCACGTCCATTCTTTCTGAAATTGACCTCAACTATCCAAATATCCATAAAGTTATCAAAGCCGGCTTAAAGCCTATTAACTATATGGGAAAAGTGAAAACAGACTTTCAGGATCTTTTCCGTGCTGGTTATCAAGGGGACAAAGATGATGAGGATATTGTGCCAGAAGACGTTGATGACAGAGATGAAACTCCAGATTTATTCAAGAACTCAACATTAGGAATGTACGATGTCGACTTCGATAGTGAAGAAGACGAAGGCGATTACTACGACGATGAAGGCCCATTAGAGGTGTTAATGTCTGGTGAAGATATTTCAGAGGATGGAAGTGATTTGGATTCCGAAATGGAAGACGAAGACGTTATGGATGATGGCTATGATGATAGCGATTTGGGTGAAGTAGAAGATGAAGGAGAAGACTTTTCCAATGATGATGAGGATGTTGATGATGGAGGTATTGAAATAATTGATGAATTAGATATCCATTCACATGGTGAGTCTGGGGCCGATTCAGATCACTATATTGGATCAGATGGTCATGATTTTTACGATGATGATGACGAAGATGATGAAGGATTAGATGAAGCAAGTGAATATGGTGAAGACGAATTGGATGGTTGGATTGAAGAATTTGAGGATGGCGAAGAACCTTCAGATGAAGCTGGAAGCGAATCTGAGGCTGAAGCTGAAGATGAGATTGATCGCAGCATTGGAAGAATTCATAGGAACCGTAACGGCTCCATCGATCCTACAACCGAAGATGATCCTGTCGATGTAATGAGTGAGGATGATTCTGAGATAGAGGACGATCCTGAAAATTCAGGCGCACTCCCTGCTTCAAGAAGACGTGCTCGAGACTTCGCCACGTCATTCTTCGACGCTTTAAGACCAGCAATGGGAAGATCTAATATTGCTTCATTATTTGGTGGATTGTTTAGTACTGCCAATGACGATTATCAGCTTTTGAGAGGCTCCATTCAAATTGGGGGTGAACGCTCGAATGGCATTCCAAGATTTGAAAATGCTTTGGACTTTTTACTGGGAACCAGACATAAAAGTGACGTTAATGACCCATTAAGTAGTATGTATGTGAAATCCACAAGAGAACGTTGGGATGAGCTTCTCGATATGTTCTTCCATCTCTTGAACAAAGACCGTTTTTTCAGTATATTCCCTGCTCTTCATAATAGAATCGCTGATGAAAGTCTGCAACTTTACAAGAAGAGAAAAGAAGAAATGGAGAAGGCTAAAAAGGAAAAAGCTGAAAAATTACGCAAAAAGGAAGAAGAGGATCGTAAAAGGCGTGAAGAAGAAGCTAAAGAAAGAGAAGAAGCTGCTGCTGCCGTGGCAGAAGAAAATAGCCAACCAAGCTCCCATCAACCAGTTATGGTTCGTATTGGAGATCGTGAGGTTGACATTGGTGGAACTGATATTGATCCAGAATTTTTTGAAGCTTTACCTGATGATATGCGCGAAGAAGTTTTCACGCAACATGTCAGAGAAAGAAGAGAGAATGCTACAAACAGTGGAACCGATGCTCGCGAAATTGACCCAGACTTTCTTGATGCTCTTCCTGAGCAAATTCGTGAAGAAATTTTACAACAGGAATCAATGGCCAGAAGATTTTCTGCATTTGAAGATGAAATGAGATTCGGAGACAATGAAGACGAAGAGGAAGATGAAGACGACGAAGATATCATTGACCCCGAGGAAGAAAGCGACCTATCACCACTTGATCTTCCTATCTCATCATCGTTAACAAGAGAACCTAGAAATGATAATGGTGGTAAAAAGTCTAAAAAAATATTTTTCACACCGCTCATTGAGCGTCCTGGTGTTGCTTCTTTGGTGAAGCTACTTTTCATTCCTCAACCAACCACCCATAGAGAAAGCATTCATAATACTTTGCAGGCATTGTGCTACAGTAAGCAAACAAGAATCGAAGTGATGAACTTATTGATTGGAATTCTTCAAGATGGCCTTCATAACCAACGTTCTATTGAAAAATTGTACCATCAAATCTCCATAAGAGCCACCTTATCTGCTGGTAAGAATAACGTTAGTGTTGGGAATAACAAGACTAATGTCTCGCAGTTCCCTATTGGTGCTACTCCTATATTAGTTGGTACTCAGATCATTGACGCGATCCATTACTTATTGGAACATAATAACCATATGCGTTATTATCTTTTAACCGAACATGAGAACACTTTTGTTGCCAAGAACAGTTTTAACAGAAAGAACAAAGCAAAGATTTCATTAGGTAAGGAAGATAAGTATCCAATTAATTATTTATTGAAATTACTTGATAATAGTCTGGTAAGAGATGAACAGGTTTTCATTGACATATTGGCTAGAGTGTTACATATCGCTACTAGGCCGCTACAAATATTACATAAGCCTAGCAATGGGAACCCTCCACCGTTTGCTTCCCCTGTTATCCCTGACCATAATTACCGTCAATTAATAAAAATTTTGACCTCTAATGACTGTCCAAATAATACTTTCCGAAGAGCTATTAGTGCTATGCAAAGTTTATCAATCTTACCTAATGCCCAGAGAGTGTTCAGTATTGAACTTTCAGATCAAGCCACAAGCTTAGGTCATACTATAATTAGTGATCTTAAATCTCTTACCAAGGAATTGAGTAATGCAAATGATTATGATACTGAAAATAAATCATTTGAAAGATTCAGTGCCTCAAGCTCTGACCAGGCAAAATTACTAAGAATATTGACTGCATTAGATTATATGTTTGAGTCAAAAGAAAAAGAAAAGGATGGCAACAAGGAAGAATCGAAACCCGAAGATGAAAGTGCCATTGCTGACGATGAAGCACCTTCTCCCAAACCAACTAAACCTGTACCATTTAGACGAATGAGTATTGATGAAATTGAAGAATTGACTGGGTTGTATAAAAGATTGGCTCTTGGTACTCTCTGGGATGCATTGAGTGATTGCTTAAGAATCCTTGAAGAAAAACAAGGAATGGCGAACGTTGCTACAGCATTATTGCCATTGATTGAAGCACTTATGGTTGTTTGTAAACACAGTAAAGTTAAAGAACTTCAAATCAAAGATGTTGTCAAATTTGAAGCCAAAAAGATTGATTTTACAAAAGAACCAATTGAGAGTTTATTCTTTTCATTTACAGATGAACACAAGAAGATTTTAAATTATATGGTTAGAACCAATCCAAATTTGATGAGTGGTCCTTTTGGTATGTTAGTTAGAAACCCAAGAGTTTTAGAATTTGATAATAAAAAGAATTTCTTTGACAGACAGCTTCATCAAAATAAGAATGGTAACAATAAGTTACCGATTAATATTCGTCGTGATCAAGTTTTCTTAGATTCATATAGGGCATTATTTTTCAAATCGAGAGATGAATTTCGAGATTCCAAATTAGATATTAATTTTAAGGGTGAATCAGGTATTGATGCTGGTGGGGTTACTAGAGAATGGTATCAAGTTTTATCAAGACAAATGTTTAATCCTGATTATGCATTATTTACACCAGTTGCATCTGATGAGACAACATTTCATCCTAACAGAACATCATATATTAATCCCGAACATTTATCATTTTTCAAATTTATTGGTAGAATAATCGGTAAAGCTATTTATGATGGTAGTTATTTAGATTGTCATTTTAGTAGAGCTGTTTATAAAAGAATTTTAGGGAGACAAGTATCATTAAAGGATATGGAGAATTTAGATTTAGAATATTTCAAATCATTAATGTGGATGCTTGAAAATGATATTACTGATGTTATAACTGAAGATTTTCTGGTTGAAAGTGATGATTATGGTGAGCATAAGATTATTGATTTAATACCGGATGGTCATAATATACCAGTTACTGAAGAAAATAAGAATGAATATGTTAAATTAGTTGTTGAATATAGATTAACTACTTCAGTAACGGAACAAATGGAAAATTTTATTGCAGGATTTCATGAGATTATACCAAAAGATTTAGTATCAATATTTGGAGAGCAAGAATTAGAATTATTAATAAGTGGATTACCCGATATTAATGTTGATGATTGGAAGAATAATTCGACTTATAATAATTATTCACCATCATCGATTCAAATTCAATGGTTTTGGAGAGCTGTTAAATCATTTGATAATGAAGAGAGAGCCAAATTATTACAATTTGCCACTGGTACATCCAAGGTTCCATTAAATGGATTTAAAGAATTGAGTGGAGCCAATGGTACTTGTAAATTTAGTATTCATAGAGATTATGGATCTACTGATAGATTACCATCATCACATACGTGTTTTAATCAAATTGATTTACCAGCATATGAAAGTTATGAAACCTTGAGAGGATCATTATTGTTGGCCTTTACTGAAGGACACGAAGGATTTGGTTTAGCATAAATAAATATATTGAAGTTTATAATAAATATAGTCTAAGTTAATCTAAATTTAAGTTAAGAAGTAATAAAAGTTAAGAGGTAGAAGCTAGTCAGATAAGATATGACCAAATTTTGAAGCAACATCCTCTAAATCATCGGTCGAACTCATATAATTAACCAATTTATAGTATTCATCATTTAATTTAGCAACTTCATCATTATACAAGCCACAATCTTTAATTAAATCGATTGGTTTAATAGTAATTCTACCATTTTTCTTAAAGACATACTTTGTAATACCAATTGCACATAATTTTTCACCATTTGAGGATGAAGAATTAGATGGGATGATAAATTTTGAAAGAACAAATAACCATTTATGATCCCAAGCCAAAACTCTTGATTTAATTTGATAATATTTAAAGAGAGTTAATTCTTTTTTAAAGATACATTGAATTGAAGCTACTGGAATATAAGGAAAATTTGAAATTTTACCAGCTGATTTAAAATCACCATTTTCATTATCGAAATATTTATAAAATAGTTTTTGAAAGATTTTTGTTATTAAATCAGTTCTAGCGATATCTAAATCAGTTAAATAAGTTGAATTTGATTTATGTAAATACATATCAATTTCCATTGGAGAAACATAAGTTGAAGCAGTAGTATAATGAAATAAATCAAATTTTGAATTTAATTTATTAATACTGGTTGAATCCCCCGTTATACCAAAAGTATTTTGTTTACCATTTTGAAGGTATTTGAATCTGGGTAGTACCAAATTGATAACGATTCGATAGTAGAATCTCACGAGGTACGAGAAAGGAATTGACTTGTAGTTGAGCACAAGAAACACCGCTATAATTGACTTGATCACTGAATTCATCTTGATGATGTACTGATATTCATATATTCATACATTTATATATGTATATATATTTGATAGGATTGAAACAACACATACACCCGTACACCACAACATACATCACGTGACTTTCTTCAACTTAAAATGAACTCCGATGAAATGAATAAAGTTGCTTAGTACACATGAAATTACATTACTAATTCAATGGGTATTCAATACTTACTAGTTAGTACTTAGTATGACGGCTCATGAAAACATCCGAAGTTGTACTACTCGTCGGGTGCGGCGGAAGAGCCAAAAAAATCACAAAAAAAGACAAGTGAAAAATGACAAAACCAGGCGGGACTTTAAATTTTTAAGTTTTGTAGGAAATAACCCCGGAATACGACAGTTTAATCCGATGGCCGATTTTAGCCTTACGTCTTATTACTTCAACTTACAATACAATATAAGATAGTTAATCATATTAGTCACTCCGGACTACCCATGTAATAAATAATATACAAGAACTAAATAAACCTAATTTTTATTATACTCACCAAATTCACAATCATTTGATTCAATATGATTGGCAAGCCAATCATCAACATTTTTAAATTGAGCATGACACATTCTACATTCACCAGGAACTTTATTACGTTGATCTTTCTTGGTACCATTTGGATATTGGAAATGAATTGCTTTTAAATGATTTTTAAAAGTATCACATCTACTAAAAATTCCACTTGAATGACAACAATAATCACCTGGTGAATGATGTTTAAAAGGACATTTAAATTGACCTTTATCAGAACCAATTTCTTTCCAATGACATTTAACATGTCTAAATAAATCATTTGGTCTTGCAAAACCTCGATTACAATATTGACAAATATGAGGTCTTGAAGTTGGTTTTAAATGAGTTGATTTATGAGTAGCTAAATTTGAAAAATATAATTTACATTCTGGACATTGTCTCTTCTTTCTTGGTTTCCACTTCTTATCAATTGAACTTGAACTAGTTGAACTAGTTTTATTAGCTACATCAACAACTGAATCTTCCACTTTTAATTCTGGTTCATGTTCATGTTCATTTTCATTTGAATTGGTTGGACTTAATGAATTTGAACTTAATGGACTTAATGATTCTAATTTTATACTAACGGGATCACTAGAACTTCTTGATCTTGTTTCTTGTTCGTGTAAATTAATATTAGCAGCATTTATTAAATGATTTAGATTACTAAATCTTGGTGGTGATCCACTAGGTGAATTAGTTAAATAATTTGATGAATAATTGGTATAAGATAAATAATTTGATGGATTTGAATTATGATAAGTTGGTATTGGTAATAAATTATTACCACCGGGTAAATCCAACAGTAATGAATGAATGGATGGTAATTTTATTGATTTGGTCTCTTGGGTTTGCACTGATGAGTAACTCATTTTTTAAATTAATATTAGTATATTATAGTATATTATATTATATTATATTATATTAAAAAGTTAATATAAAATAAGTAGACATTAGTTTATATATAAGTATCGGGTACAAATTATCCAACCGAACAACTTCTCCGGATATTCCACGTAGAAATTAAAAAATGCCCAGTTTACTCCTAAATATAAATCTTAGATTAAACCGTAATATACACGGCTGACAAGAATCATTTGTGTCCCGATACTTTAAGTAAGAATGGCTGAGAATTTTTAGTGAATTTTTTGAATTTGTCTTTTTGTCTTTATGAATTTTGAATTTTGAATTGGTCCTTTGTGTATGTGTTTTTATTGACAAGCCCCATGTTATCCGGTGAAAGATCCGTCTTACCAGGATTATTAATAGATTTAGGGGTAGGTTTAGTTAAGTGAGCCTGGTCGGCGCGATTTTTCTGATGCCGTTGAACCCGACCCTTCAGCCGTGTGTACGTATAAGTATACTAAGTGTACGTAGTACACTTAGTATACTATACTTAGTATACTTATACGTACTGTACTTATAGTACTTACGCTGTAGTGTACTTTCAGTATAGTGGACAAGTACACTCAGTACACTCAGTACACTACACTCAGTACACTCAGTACACTACACTCAGTATACGATAATCTCATCACCCCACCCGTGGTAGCAGGAATAGGGGTAGCTTTCAAACAATCCGCAAACAGAAAAGTTAAGCCAAAGAACAAAAAAAGAGGAAAAAGGAAAAAGGAAAAAGGAAAAGAAAAAAAAAGGAAAAAGGAAAAAGGAAAACCACAAACAAAAAAAAACACTTCCGGTTTCTTTGTCTTTTTTTTTTTTCTTTGTTTTTGTTTTGTTTTTGCTGTTCACATTTCCATAAGCCGACATCCGTACATCCCAATTCATATACAGACATGTACACACCGTACACCTCGAGCCGTAAAGTCCGGTATTTCCCGCCGGATATCCACCTCAGCCTTACCCGCTTTACAGTCTTATATACGCAGCCTTATATACGCATACCGGCCGTATCTCTGCTGCAAAATATACTTAGTAGTATACTTAGTATAGTATTCTAAGTATGAAGTATATTGAGTTTATTAAGTATGAAGTATTAAGTACATTATAATACATTATAAGTATTATAAGTATTGTACTTATAGTATACATTGTATGTTTGGTACAATGGGATTAATGCGGAGGGCTACACTTACGTAATACATTGCTATTATATTATTAAATTACGAATATGAATATTCTATATATGAATATATAGATACATATATGTATTGATCAGTTTGATCACTTGATCAGTTTGATCAGTTTATACTTTTCTTGATCTAACCTTACCTTCAGAAGAAGCAGTAGCAGTTGAAGTACCAGTAGAAGTATTAGTGGAAGTAGCAGTACTGGCAGCCTTTGATTTTTTGGTACTATAAACCTTGATATAGAAAGAAATGAATAAAAGTAAATAACTAGTTAAAATCAAATAACCATAAAAAGCTGCTAATTCACTACCATAACAATCACCAATATGAGGTAATTGAGGGAAATAACGATAAGCATAATGAGTATAAGTAGCAAAATAAACAAATCCTAAATCTAATACGAATTGAATAATTTGAAATCTAGTAACCCATTCTTTCCACCAAACTCTAATACCTCTAGCACTTAAGAAATAATACCAATACATAACAACATGAACGGCTAAATTTAATGAAATTGGTACCCATTCAACAGATGTTGAACCAGTTAATTGAGTATAACATAATAAAGCAGTTGCTCCATGATGATAAGTATGTAAAAATAATAATTTTTTCTTTTTTAATACCAAAAATACCGTATCAATTAATTCTAAATATTTTGTTAAATAATTAAGATAATATAAAGTAATTAATTTTGGTGCAAAAGCTTTTTCATCACAAATTGCATAAAATATACCATTATTAATTAAAATTGGTAATAATTGTTCAAACATTAATAATAATAATGTTAAACTAGCTCCAGTTAAAAACAAATTATGTAATTGAAATAAAAAATTTAATTTTAATGGTGGTAATTTTAATTTAGCTGATAATGATCTACCTCCAAATATAATTATATAATAAATTATAATTATTCCAATTGCATGATATCCATTTGCTAAAAATGTTTGATGATAAATAAATTGAAATTCTTCAGCTGGATATCCAATCAATTTTTCAAAAACAAATGAAAAAATTGGCCATAAATGTAATCCAAATGGCCTTTCAATAGTTGGCCATCCATATTCAATTATTGATTGATTCGTATTGAAAGTATCAAAGATTCCAGACATTCTTTCGTTAGTTTTATCAACTTTGATTTAAAAAGAAAAACAACTAAAAATTTTAGCTTATGTCTTTTTTTTTTTCTTCTCTCTTCTTCTGACTTTGTTTTCGTTTTCGTTGCTCGCGCGTTGTCGAGTTGTCGATCTTAAAATTTCACCTCCAACTTGTTTTTTTTTTTCACTTGACTCGTTAAAGGAGGTACGGATGTCTTGATACGTTAACGTATACGTAAACGTATACCCGTAAAGGAATGAAGATTCATATACTAAGCCTTTGGTAGTTATCACTACCATTATTGCAGAAGAAAAATATTCACTAAACTGTAGCAGCGTCATTTGCAGCAAGCTGAATTGGAACATCCAATTTAGGATTTAAAGTCTGTTGAACCGTCTGTTCGCATATGAAGGGTATTCATGCTTCCAGACTCAGTTGTCCTTGTTCGAACAAAAAGTTGTCCGACTTTAACAGAAAGTTGCCCGACTCAACAGTAATGATGTAGGCTCTTTCGGACCACAAGGAATCAAACAGAAAAGTGGATGAAAAGGAATCTTTGATGACCATCGGCTTCGGCGTCACCCCCGGCGCCGACTAATAACACACACCGACCTACCGAAAATAACAAACTACACGGTTGATTTAAATGAAAAGGTATAGTATAATTAGTAAAAAAAGAAAAAGAAATTGCAAACGTATAAACAGAAGTCATTAAATTAAATTAAAGAGAAAAAAAAAAAAAGGGCAAAGACAAAGACAAAAGCAAAAGACAAAGTAAAAAAAAGTAGTAGTAGCATATGGAATAACAATGTTAATGATAATTAAAATAATTTTTTTAAAGGAAAGAAACAAGTTACTTTTTGGGTTTTGGTTTCAAATTTAAGAAATCAATTGAAACAATAATGTCATATCCGTTTTCTTCACAAGCATATAATGCTTCATGTTCATTCAGATGTAAGAATCTTATATTTTCACCAACTAATGCTCTTAATAAATTAGTTGATTCTAAATCTCTAATTTCAATAAAAGTAGGTTCAAAAGCTAATAAATATGGATAAAATAATGCAATATTTTGTGGAGTACCTTCCCAAAAAATCCCCCAATTATGATTAGTTCTCCAACCATTACCATTAATCAAAAATGAAAATTCACTATAACTTAATAAGAAATTGGTATCTAATCTATGAATGGCTAATGGAGTAACACTTTCACGTTGAGTTGCAAAATCTAATGAAGGATCAGCTTCATCTAAAATTGATTCCTTCTTACCAGCTTCTAAAGATAAAATTTCAAATCCTTTTGTACAACCAATACATAATTTGGTTTTTAAGAAAGAAATTGAAACTGGATCTGATGAAAATATAATTTCTCTAATATCATAAGATTTTTTATTCTTATTTTTATTATTTCTTTGATCAAATGGATTGGTGGGTTCAATTATACTAATTGAATGAGTATTACCTGTTTTAACTGCACAAACTAATAATCTACCATCACATATACCAGTTTTGAAATATGATACATGATTCAAGATTAATTTTCCTGATCTGGTATTCTTCATATGATCTAAAGAATCAGTACATGATAAATCAAATTCATATAATGATTTTTCACTCAAAATTAATAATTTAGAATATTCAACTAATACTTCAATTTGACTAACATATAATTTACTTATTACCAATGTAGGATCAGAACAAATCTTTTCATTAGATGTAGCACTAATTGAACGAACTGTTGATACCCATACTCCTGAATCAGTACCGTATAATAATTTTTTACCACCATAACAAGGAACAGCACAATTGATTTTATTATTACCATGGAATCTTCTGGTTTCATATTTAGAAAGTGAAAAAATATCATGTTTATCAATTAATTTCTTTTGTTGTGAATAAATTTGTTGTAATACTTGATTTTGATTGGTAACATCATCGGCAAACAAAGTTGCATGAACTTGATTCTTACCTAACCCAAGATAATTAATTTGTAATTTTGGAGCTGAACTACTAACAGCATTAATATAATTCGAAGATTCAGTACGATTTTTTAATCCAGTATCAGAAACAATTGATCCATCAATCCTATGAGGAATAACTGATCTAACAGTTGGAATTTCATAACCACTATTAACAAATAATAAAGGTAAATAAATTGGTTTTTCAAAAACCTTATGAACTTCACGTTTATTTTGGATTTTATGTTTAACCAATAATAATGCATGTTCAAACAAATATAAATCAATTTTTTCATTATCTCTTTTACGATTAAGAGTAACTTGATAAATAATACGATTATTGTAGGATAATTTGAAATTAAAACGTTCTTCCAAAGTTTGTTTACCCAATAATCTATGCAATACCATAACCTTATGACGATCAGTACTTTCACCAGTTTGAATATTGATTTTAACCAAAATCTTTTCAATTTTTTCTTTAGCTTTTAATAAATTTTTATAATCTGGTGAATCTTCTTTAGTATTTTTAATAATACCATTTAATAATAATTGATATCTTGCCGGTCTTTGAACACCTTTAATTAAAAATGATGATAAATCTTGTTTCCTTGATTCTGGTTTCTTTTCAATTGCATCTAAGAACCTTGCATATTTCATATTAACTTGTTGTTGTCTCTCATGCTCAAAACTTGCAAAGACTTTATTACCAGAGTATTTGATAAATGGATCGAAATTACCAACATAATCCAAGAAAACGTCAGAAAACGTTTCAATGACAGGTTTTTGTTGCTGTTGTCTTTTAGTTAATCCTTCACTCATGGCTTTAGCTAATCTCAATAAATCATTTACACCACCGAACACAGTTCTAATAAAAGCCTCACGTTCTCGTTCCGGTATAATATTATTGGCTGGATTACGCAATGGCATAATATAGAAATCAGTCATGAATTCCAAATCCTTAACATAATCACGTTCAGTATAAATAAATTCGTAAATCAATTCTTGTCTCATTTTTTCTTTCTTATCCAAGTTATCTAAAACTGATTGTGGTACCGTTTCATGCCATAAAGTTTTATTGGTTTCAGTATCATGCAATGATAATCTTGAAACAGCCCTTTGTAAACCACCTTGGGGTTTCAAGTTTAATCTTGCTTGTTGTTCCAATCTTCTTGGACATGCTATAGAGTAACAAAGTTTATTTCTGGTACAAGTAGGAGAATAGCAGTCCGTCAAGATTGTGAAAACTCCATTAACCCCCGTTGAACCATCTTTCATATTATTCAAAGAAGTATTTGAATCATGAGAGAATGACATACCCAAAGGGGTTGATGGTTGGGGTAACTGAACTCCTTCCAAAATTTTTGATTCATCTTGAAAAAATTCCACGTCACTATAAATATGATTAAAAGCATAAACTTCATTAATTGAATCTCTTAAACGATGATTATAAGTTACATCTCTGAAAAACTTTTGAGCATCTAATGATCTACCCAACAATAATGCCAAATTACGATCATTAGTTCTGATAATATTACATAAAATATCAACAGCCATTTTACCAGTAAAAGTATCATGATATTCTAAGCCATCTTTTGTATTAATTGATAAAATGATTGATTCTTTAAAAACCTTAGCCACTCTTGATAGTAATGCAGGATAAACAACTGGTCTTTTGGGGACAACAGTTTTCGTTGAAGTAATAGATGTTGATGAAGGGTTTCGATCAGTTTTCAGTAAAGATGCACTTGAATTATATTTTTTAGTTGATAAAGACGATGATAATTTACCTAAGGAACTGAACGATCTCGATTTAGAAGAAGTTAATGAGAATGTATGTTGGGATGAAGTGGTTGAACCCGAACTGCTTGAACCAGGTTTATGATTATTAGATTGTTGTTGGGTTTGTTGGGGTTGTTGGGGTTGTGGTTGTGGTTGTGTTTGATATTGAGCTACTTGAGGTTGACCCTGAGGGATTGATTGCATTCTTGGTTGAGATTGTTGCTGTCCGTATCTAAGAGAGGTCGACGATAACGACTTTGTTCTTAAATCATTTTGATTCTGAGCTGGATAACTGTTAGAATTGGCATATGAATAAGAGTTATAATGGGGGACACTGGGGGAAGAAACAATACGTCTGCCATCTTGAGGATAAGGGTAGGGCTGCGGTTGTTGTTGATGTTGTTGTGGTTGAGGTTGAGGCTGTTGTTGTTGTGGTTGTTGCTGTTGCGGCGGTTGTTGAGGTGGAGGTTGAGATCTTTGGAAAGGGCGGCGCATTTCAAAACTGTCAGTACTACTATAAACGGGATAAGGAGTTTGAGTTCGAGAGTCTTGAGAAACGTAACTATCAGCTCGATTATAACTTGGATAAGATTGAGGGTTTTTATTGATATTTTGATCGTAAGTTAGAGACAGGGCTGATACATTTTTGACCGGCTGGTTGAACATCTCATTCAGGTGACCGTTTTGATGATTTGAATAAACAGGGTATCCGGATTGTTGCGGTTGTTGTGGTTGTTGCTGCGGTTGTTGATGTGGTTGTGGTTGTTGTTGGGGTTGTTGATAATTTTGTTGATAGTTCTGTTGATAGTTCTGTTGATAGTTTTGTTGATAGTTTTGTTGATAGTTTTGTTGTTGATAGTTCTGAGGCACCTGCTGATAATCGGAAGAAGATGTCAGCTGTTCTTTATCTAATAGAACCTGAGGCATTAGATGAGCCGGTATGTTATTTCTTCTTTGATTTGGATTGGACATTGTACTAAAAGAAAAAAAAAAAAAAAAAAAAAAAAAAAAAAAAAAAAAAAAAAAAAAAAAAAAAAAAAA
>JAJMOB010000032.1:83221-140884 GCA_030444945.1 Hyphopichia fennica | reverse complement strand
AAAAAAAAAAAAAAAGAAAAGTAAATCGCAAACAGAATATGCAAGTAAAACTGGTAATAAATTACATTGGCAGCCAATCAAACTTACAGCTAGACAATCACATGCCCCCCATATAACTGTCTCAGCCCGACAAAACCTGTTTTTCTTCTTTGGTTTGAATTCCATAGGGTTTTTTAGTTAATGACTGGAGAAAGCAAGGGAAAAAAACAGGAAAATGACTGAAAAAGGGAACTAAGAAAGGAAGGCAGACTAAACACCCATACACCTTATTTCTAAATAATGGGGGTAGTGGTACTGGGAGGTACGGGTCACCACTAAAGTAAGATGAGCTTGAGCTCATCTAAAAATTTTCGTTCTATTAACGGTTTTTCATTTTGATCTACTACTTGTATACCAATAAATACTACTTCAAACTTAACTTTTGAAAGATGTCCGACATATCTCAAGGTAGTACCAACATGCAAGAAGTTGTATCCAAGAAAATCGAATCTTTGGTTCTTGATGCAACTCCATTAATTACTCAATCAGCATCTACTTTGCAACAACATGCTAATAATTTTTATACCACACCGGGTGTTTATTCTGAACTTAGAGATGAACACGTTAGATCTCAATTAGTTTTATGGGCCGATAGTTTAAATGTGAGACATCCAAAACAAGAATTCATTGATAAAGTTAGTCTGTTTGCCAAATTGACTGGGGATTATGCAGTTTTATCATTAAATGATATTCATATTATCGCATTAGCTTATGAATTAGAAGCTGAATTAAATAATGGTGGTCAAAATTTAAGAAGTTACCCTGGTGAAATAAGAGAACACGAAAGGGAAGAAATTGAAAGAAGAGAAGCCGAAAGACAGGCCAAGAGAGCCGATAGAGAAAACAATAAGAGACAAGATCAAGGTCAAGGTCAACGGATCGAAGAAGAAGAACCGCAAGCTTCCGAAGAAGATGATGGGTTTCAAGTCGTTCAGCGTCCTAAGAAGAGAAATAATAAGAAGAAATTCAATAAATATGAACATAAGGAAGAACCAAAGGAACAACCAAAGGAAGAACCAAAAGAAGAACCAAAGGAACAACCAAAGGAACAACCAAAGGAACAACCAAAGGAACAACCAAAGGAACAACCAAAAGAAGAATCAAGTGAACAAAATGAAAATCCATTAACTGAAGAGTATAACGAAGAAGATGACGATGGTGACTGGATAACACCTGAGAATTTACAAGAAGAACTATTAAAGGATGCCAATGAAGTTATTCAAGAAACAAATACAGCCGAAATTAATACTCCAGCTGTTAAAGTTGCATTATCGACTGGAGATTTTGCATGTCAGAATGTATCAATGCAAATTGGTATTAATTTAATGAATACCTTAACCGGGAAACAAATCAGAAGAGTTCGTAATTATATGTTAAGATGTCACGCTTGTTTTAGATTAACTCCATTACCAAAAAATGGAGCACCAAAACATTTTTGTCCAAAATGTGGTGGTAATACCTTAATTAGATGTGCAGTTTCAATTGATAAAGATACTGGTAGAATAACACCTCATTTAAAAAGAAATTTCATTTGGATTAATAGAGGATCTAAATTTTCTTTACCTTCACCACAAAGTAAAAGTCAACAAAAATTACAAGGGAATGCCGGTCATCAACATAATAAACAAAATAGAGCTAAAGCATTACAAAATCCATTAATTCTTAGAGAAGATCAAAAAGAATATGGTCAAGCCATTAAAAATGAACAGTGGCAAAGAAGACATAATGAAAAATTACTTCAAGAATGGATTGGTGGAGGTAGTGCTGATAACTACATGAGTCCATTTGGTACTTCTCAAAGTAATAGACATTCTAACGTTAAAGTTGGAAGAGGAAGACATGCTAATGCCTCATCAAAGAGAAAGTAGTTCTTTTTTTTATTTTCTACTTATGTATATTAGATCCTTATAAACATTTCAATCTCGTATAAGCCATCACACCTGTAGATCATATTTACAACAAGCCAGCTCAGTACTAATATTTTTGTCGCACACAAATGAAATTATCATAACAAAACAAAAAGACAAACAAACAAAAAAAAAAAAAAAAGGTTAGCCAAATTTTCTAAATCAGGGCACTGCCTAGTCTAGTAGTCTATTTTTATTGTTCTTCGAGCTATAATATAAATAAGTATATAAATATATATATATATCATTTACCACTTTTTTTTATAAGACCATTCAATTAAATTACTCACACCTGTTCATCCTTGAAAAAATTGACACTTGAAAGTTCCTTTGATTGTGTCCTTTTCATTGCTTCTTTCTTCATAGCAGACCAACGGCGTGTGTGTGAGTGTGTGAGCTTTTTTTTTTTTCTTCCTTTCTTTAACTGCTGCTGTTTCTTACACTGTTAATGATACTCCATTGATTCCCCAAGTGATATGTCCAATAGCAATTCTGCCAGTCATGCTGCTGCTTTGGCGGCATTCAAGGGCCTAACTAGTAAGAAAGATGAAGCTTCGCCAACGAGTCGGGTACCTTCCAGGTCCAATACGATGACTTCGATAAAACCTCCACAACCTATTAAGAAACCACATCTAAAACTTGCAACCGGCAAATCATATTCAACATCAAATGTTCCCAAAACGAAAAAATCTCCTATAACTCCAACGTTGACTTCGGTTAACACCCCAACTGGAATTAGCCGAGTCAAGCCAACAAGAACTGTGAGTCAATCTCATCAAATACCTAAGCAATCACAAAAGAAACATCTTTACAACGACAATTCAAATACATCAAGACATTCAATAATTTCTAAGCCAAGTAAAGAAAGTATCACTACCCCGACTACTACTCCCAATGTTGGAGCTGCTGCAGCAGCTAAAGCACTCCTACTTGACACTCCTCCTAAACCATCGTCTAACAATAAAAGCAATAGAAATTCTTATTCATCCGTTGAATCTGATATCGCCACCCCTACACTTTCGAAAGGTAATGGCGATTATTTTAGTTTGGCCAGATCTCAAACATTTGCTGCACCAAATAAACAACAACTACATAATGATGATATAAGAATGATACCAGAAACTCCTCGAGGAATTAAACATTCTCCTAGTAATAGTAGAAAATTATACATTAATACCCAACCACAAGATATGTTGAATCAAGTTAGAAATTCGATCAATTCTAAGGCTAAGACGTCTTCAGCAATCGAACTATCAGAAAAGAATCTGGCGGCAATAAATGAAATAAGGCAAAGCATCAATCTGAAAAGAATATCTACCAATAATACCGCCAGTAACTTAATGCTACCATATCTGGATGATGATGATGATGAAGATGAACGTAGAAAATCAGTTCCTTCATTTGTTTCTCAAAGTAGTGGTGATCTTTCGGCACCAGCGGCTCCGGGTCGTATGATTTACGATAAAGAACTTTTCCATAATTCTTTTTCTTCATTAGGTTCGACATTACTGGAAGCTGATAATACTTCTGGTCAATCACCTTCTACACCAGTCATTGTTGTCAATAATAATCCAAGTGATCAACAACAGAATAATGTGTCCTCACAGCTATTAAGTGCTAAGGTTCGTAAAACTAAAGAAAGTTTGAAATCAAATGACTCTAATCCTAAATTGAGAAGAAAATCAAGTTCTAATGACGATAATGATGGTAATGACGATAATGACGATGATAATGATAATGACGATGATAATGACGATGAAGACGATTACGAAGAAGATGCTTGTGATGATGACGATGACTATAGTCAAATCAGATCAAGGAATATTTCACCAATCACAATTCCACCATCCCAAAATGCATGTGCTAGAGGTCTACCGAATACAGGTAGTGTGGAAAGCTTAAGGCAAAGCTCTATTCCTAGCTTAGGTGCATATACTAGTGGGGAGGAACGAATTAATAATAAAACTTCCACAGCTGGTACCTCCAGTGTAGTAGAGCAAGGGGCCCCTAACAAATCCAAGCCAAAGCCAAAGAGGAAACCTCCCCCAGGTATTGTTAGATCAAGTAGTCCACAAGACGATACTGAAAATGACGGTGCAGATCTTTCTAATGACTCAAACTCTTTGAGACCCGGTGACCGGTATAAGAAAAACTCGGCTTCAGCCTCTTCGATTAGATCAAATCCATCTGGTGATCATCAAAATCATTTCAGTCTTCACCAAGATCATACTACAAATGAGTTGATTTCAAATACTTCTGGTAGTGTGGTGGGACTGAGTGGTCCCAATGAATATTATTATACTGATGGAGAACTCAGTGAAATGGAAAAGCTGAGAGGTAATAGTAATATAAGTGGTAGATCAGGATCTGGAGGAGGAGGAAAGTTTCCTCAGTTCCCTGATATCGATAATAAATCAAATACCAGAAAACATAACGAACATAAACATACTCTTTTCAAAAAGAAATACAAGATAAAGGGAGTCGATAGTACCGTTAACTTACTCGAACTGGATGATTCTGATACAAATGATTTCAATGTCGATCCCTTAACAAAAAGCAATGGTAATGTTCCAGTTCCTTCTAGAACTGGTACACCTGTGTTAGGACATCTTCAACAACCTGTTCAATTGAAAACAACAATGAGAAAGACTAATAAGCGTAAAGAAAAAAAGATGGCGTTCAATGAAAATAAACCTTGGAAAAATCATAATGAATTACGTTATGTAACAGAACAAGAACGTAAAAGGTATGAAGGGGTTTGGGTTAGTAACAAAGGTCTTTATATGAATTTCGTTGTTACAAGATTGATGGGTGTTGACTATACAAAACAAACTCCTCAAGATAAAGATGAATTTCGACTTACTGAAGAAGGTGTATCTACTAAAGCCGCAAGACTTTCATCTACCGCCACTACAAATTTAGAAGGAGCTACTGTTGCTGATTATCAAAAATTACATGATTTAATCAATATTGATATCAATCAATTAATTCATGGAGTAGTGGTAAAGCGTATATGGAAAAGAAGTCGATTACCAAACGAAACACTCGAAGCTATCTGGAACCTTGTTGATTTCCGCCGGGACGGCAGTTTAAATAAAGCTGAGTTCTTGGTGGGGATGTGGTTAGTAGATCAATGTTTATACGGTCGTAAACTCCCCAAAAAAGTCGATGATGTTGTTTGGGAAAGTCTCGGTAACATTGGGATCAACGTACAAATCAAGAAAAAGGGTCGTCGATGATCTACTTACTCACATTATTTATTTCTATAGACTTAATAATATATCATCACAGTACTCAATTATCGTAGCCTGTCTCTCCTTTACTCTTTGATTCTCTTTTTCTGTTCTCTGTCAATATTCAAGTTTGTAGTGTCAACAATGGCTACATATGACTATTGCGTCTTCGAGTATCGGTATTATTCCGTTCGGTTGTTATTTTCTGCAGTATCTAGGGGTCGTGTGTTGATGTCCAAAAAGGGAATAAATTTATCCTCGCCAAATTGGGAATTGAAGTTTTACATTCATTTCGAAAGCCTGTTACATATTTACAAGCTGCCATAATTATAATTACTAGTTGCCCTTGAAATAGCAAGAGTTGTGTTTTGGACTTTGGTAAAAGTATTTGTGCCACTGAATATCTGGATTTGAGTGTTTTTTCTTACTGGCAATCTCAATATATTCATAATGAGCAATATCTAGTTATAAACCGAAAAGACACAAACATTAGCCGCTCTAAATTCTTTAAATCGATAAAAAAGAAAAGAAAAAAAAAAAAAGAAAGAAAAACAAAAACGAAAAAAAGAAAGATCCAAGGTTAAACAAAACTTTTCAGTTAAAAAGAGAACCTCTATTATATCTTCTGGTTCACGAAATCGACTCTATAAGAAAATAAACTTGAGATATCTTGTGCAATAATGAATCTTATGGACATGCTTTCAGGGGATTCTCCGGACCCCATTTTTCAGCACAACGATCCGGAAGATATGCAATCGATTCTAGACAATGCTGCACCACCCAACTCAGGAATAGATTTGGGGTATAATGAAAATAATGGTACCAATGGAACTTCAAAATCACAACAAATCCAAGCTAACGATGGTGTTTATCGTTTACCAACCATTCCTACCAAAGTTCAACGGGAACTTACTGAAATTGTATTGCAAATTTTGAATCCAATCCTATTATCTGAAGCTCAATCTAAAAGACAACGCGCCAGTATCAATAGTTTACTAGATAATCGTTCTGATGATAATACTGGTTTGACTGATGATCATGCTGGTCCTGATGATGGAACCAATTATCTTTCACAAGTTGATAAAGTAAATTTATTATATGATCAGCTTCGCATAATTAAAAAGCATCCATCGCTTTTAGTAGAACATTTCATTCCTAAAAAATTATTATTACTGGAAATTAATGAACTGCTTCTTAACTTATCTGGTAAATTCCAATTATTTAATAGAGTAATCAATTCTTTTATAGATCGTTACTCCGATAGTGACACTATTGATAGTGCCAAAGTATCAAAATCAGGTTATCATATTTTGGTAGTTGCTGAAAGTGTCAAAGAACTCGAACTTATTGAAGGGTTGATAATTGGGAAAAAATTGCATTATAAAAATTTGAGTGGATCCAAACTATATGACGATAATAGTAAAATTCCTAGTTTCGATAATGGTGACGAAGTTCATGAAGTTGAATCCATTCAAGCTAATGGCTATGGTGGACAATCAATCAAGAGAAGATGGGGGTCTCGTTCAAATGTCTGTAGTGATAACAACAAAAGGAAGAAAAGAAATCCAGATCCGAATACACCTTTCCTTTGCTTATATTTGGTCACATCACAACAATTGTATAATAATTATACTCCTGCATCGAGTAGTAAGAATTCAGAATTCAATCTCATCATTTCATTCGATTCAGAATTAGATACAAACAGTCCGAGTATTGATCTTATAAGAAGCAAGAAAAACGTTCCTCAGTCACTCGATTCTTCATTTACTCAAGAATTAAAAACCCCTATATTGATTCCATTTCTTGCTTTCACTCTAGATCATATTGCATTAGAGAGTCCACCCCCTAGTTATTCAAGCTTTTTGAATCATAATGATCCTTCAAACCCCCTATTTAAATGGAAACTCCAGAGTCTTAATGCATTTGTTGTAAACAGATTTCATAACTTTGACCCCGTAACGAATGATGATTTTTTCCGTAAGAACTATGGTAGCAATATGCAAAAACTTTACCAATGGTTCCACAAATGGGATTCAATAAGATTCCCCTTGCATGATATGATTGATTCTTACAATGAAAAACTTATCCTTCATTTTAGTGATGACAAGTTGATTAATAAACTACAAACTAATTATTTATTTGATACAGAATTATTACCGCATAAGACTTCAAAGAAAAATGATTTCTACAAAGCTAAGATATCATTTTCTGTCAAGCTTGAAAAATTTGGCTATGCTGATTACAAGAAGAAACTTGCAGAACTTTTGAATGAAAGAGTATTACAATTAGATGATGCTGTCATTGAAAAATTCAAAAAAGAGATTCCATCTTGCAGACTTCGTGAAACTTTAAGGCAAGTCAGTCTAGATAAACTAGAAGAAACAATTGCAGAAAGTTATAAATCATTACGTAAATTGAATGATGATGCTGCTATTAGCGAAAAGAAGTTAAATCGCGTTGATAGCGATTTATTAAAGCTAGAAACTACAAATGTTGAGTTAAATGATAAGTTGAATTATCTAAAAACTACAATCAGTAATTCAAGTGAACCTGAAGGTAATATTCTGGAAATTGTAAAATCACAAGAACAACAATTGAAAGAGTTGAAAGAAGAATTGAATAAACTTGAAGATGAAAACAAGAAACTTAATGATGACAATGAAGGAATCAGAACTAATTATCAAAGTAGTTCTAGTGAAGCAGTAACTCTATCAAATAGACTTGCCTCTTGGAAAGAAGAAAAAACTCATTTATCTAATAAGCTTAATGGTCCTGGTATCAAATTAATTCCATCTCTTATTAAAAAGGATGAATTGATCAATTATGAATTAGAATTAAGCAAATTGAATAAAGAAAGTGATTTCATTAATCAATATTTCAGTAAAAAATTGGATAAATTGATTAAACATAGAACTACAATATTGGATAGTACTACTACTGGATCTAGTAGTAGGCCCAGTAATAGAGTTAGTAGGGGCTCAACTCCCTTTTAGTTAGGAGGCGGGCCAGACAATCTAATAGTTTCTTCATACTTTATAGTCTCTTTATTATGAACAATCATTGTTGCCTGAATAGCTGTCAAGTTTTATGTAGGTATTATCCGTCGTTCCGGGGCTTCTCAGAGCAAAGACCAAAAAAAAAAAAAAAAAAAAAAGACAGAACGAAGAATATTCCGCATTTTCCACGAGCCACTTGAGGAACTGACTAAGAAGGACCTGGTGACCAAACTTTTTCTTACTCAATGCCCCCTATCTTTGATTATATCCTAGAGTAAATCTCCAAAGGGCTTTACAAAACCGCACAGGTTAAACATTGACATACTCCTAGCCATTATTCGAATAAGTGCATTTTAGTTGATGTGTTTTAAATAAGATGGAAGCTAAATCATACATTAGAGCCAAGTTCTTTGGTCAGCCTTATATTCCAACCGATTTTAGTCTGTTGGTATATGTCCTTCAGACGAATTTCTGGATACATTATGGTCGACTGAAAGCCTGGGTTTTCCACCATTACTTTGAAACTTCCCCCTTGTGGGGTTATTTAGCACTAATACGTGATTTGGTGATTTTATATCTAGTATTAGGTTATGTTAACCGAATAGTAACATCTATTCGTGGTTATGGTATCGTAAGATCTATAGGTATCATGTCCTCTAAAATTAATAGAAAGGTATTTCAAATACTTTTGTCATTGCCTCCCTTGAACAAAAAGGTTGAAAAAGAACTTGAAAAGACGTTGATAAAGATTGAAGAAGAACTTATGCGAAATGATGATGAATTGTTACAATTTAGTCAACTTCCAAGTACTGGTCTTGGAAGTGACCGTATTTTGGAAGAATTAAATAACTTGCAAAAATTGAAACATAATGATTGGGCCAGTGGTCGAGTAAGTGGTGCTGTATACCATGGTGGACAAAATCTTCTTGACTTACAGTCAGAAGCGTACCATAAGTATTCAGTGGCTAATCAATTACATCCTGATGTTTTCCCCGGGGTAAGAAAAATGGAAGCTGAAGTAGTATCAATGGTACTTAAAATTTTTAATGCACCAGAATCTGGTTGTGGATCTACTACTTCGGGTGGTACTGAGTCATTGTTGCTTACTGGTTTAGCCGCAAGAGAGTACGGGAAGAAATATAAACGTATTAGCAAACCCGAAGTTATTGCACCAGTTACTATACATGCTGGTATTGAAAAAGCCTGTTTTTATTTTGGTATGAAATTACATAAGGTCGAATTAGATCCCAAGACTTATCAAGTCGATACCAAAAAGGTTGAACGTTTAATAAATAGAAACACGGTTTTAATTGTTGGATCTGCCCCTAACTATCCACATGGTATTATTGATGATATTGAAGCTCTTTCCAAACTAGCTGTTAAACATGATGTTTTACTTCACGTAGATGCTTGTTTGGGTTCTTTCATTGTTGCGTTCCTAGAACAATCGAAAATTCATGATGAAGGTACCATTCCATTGTTTGATTTCAGGTTACCTGGTGTTACTTCCATCTCTTGTGATACTCACAAGTATGGGTTTGCACCTAAAGGTTCTTCGATAATCCTATACCGTAACTCTAAAATACGTGAACGCCAATACTATGTACTGAGTGATTGGACAGGTGGTATGTATGGTTCTCCAACATTAGCCGGATCTAGACCAGGTGCATTGATGGTTGGTTGTTGGGCAACTTTAGTTAACATTGGTGAGGACGGATATATAAAATCATGTCGTGATATTGTTAGAACTTCCATGAGGTTGAAATATGCAATACAAGGTAATGATACTTTAAGTAAATACCTTGAAATAATTGGAAGTCCTATTGGATCAGTTATTTCATTCAAAGTTAAAGCAGGAATCAATGATTTTAGCATATATGCTTTAGGAGATTTATTAAATAAAAAAGGATGGCATTTTTCTTCATTGCAAAGGCCAGCAGCACTTCATTTTGCAGTTACCAGATTAACTATTCCTATTATTGATGAACTTATTGGAGACTTGATTGATTCAACCGAAGAATTGGTTAAGGAAAACGAAAAGTACGGTGATGATAAAAAGAAAGATGTAAGTGATACCGCTGCTTTATACGGTGTTGCAGGTAGTGTCACCACTACAGGTGTTGCCGATAAAGTCATCATTGCTTTCCTTGATACTCTATATAAGATTTAGGAATTACATATATATATATACATATTTTATCGTACGAACTATTCATCTGTAGATTCAATTATTTAATGAATTACATCATTATTTCGATTAAGAGATTGTAAACTGTTTGTCCACAAGTTTTGAGTATTTATTTACAAAATTAATGAGAAATTCAGTTAAATTGTCCATAACTCTCCTAACGAGTTTGACTCTTTTAACTTGATCATTCAAAGACTATTCATGAACACGTAGCTTGACCTAGATCAAGTAGTATTTGCAACGGTAAGGTAAATTTGTAAGTTCTCCGGACTATGTTGAGTCATAGTTAGTGAGTTCTGCATAGAATATCCAAAATGAGTAATCCAAAGAGAAAAAAAAAATTAGCCGCGATGTTGTTGGGTTGAGAGGAAAGATAAATAAAGAGCTTTATCTTGAAGTGCCTATTTCTATTCTTTTCTCTTTCCTTAGATTCATTCATAAATTAGTGGTTTACAACGGTCAACTCCACTTCAAGTCATAGAAAATAGCTTTAATCCTTTGGTTCCGCATTTCAATAACACTGTTAATCATCTAATATATATAAATATTAGCAGAACCTTTGTTTTTATTTTTTTTTTAACACATCTAACAACAGCATTCATCCCAAATAGCCATGATTACCTGTTCACAGCTATCTTCTATATCCAGCTTCTTTAGTACATTGTCTTTGGGTAGTTGGATATGTGCCCAATTACCTCAGATATACACCAATTATAAGAACAAATCAGCTGAAGGTATATCACCGTCTTTCCTCTTATTATGGTTCATGGGAGATTTCCTTAGTTTTACCAGTTGTTTATTCAATGACGTTGTTTTAAAGTTTCAGTTGTGGCTAAGTGTATTCTTCCTTTGCAATGATATAACATTATGCTGTCAATACTATTATTACAATAGTGTTTACCCCAGAAAGTATGGATTTGGCCAATATGATCGTGTATCGGTAGATCCAAGAAACAGTCATGATTCAGCTGATAACAGCGAAAATCCTTATGCATTATCCAATAACGCCATGTTACATTCTAATTCTACGAATTCCATTCATATCAGACAAGGTCATAACACTTCAAATGAAGGAACATTCACATCGTCATCTCCTTTAACACCTCCTAAAGGATCTCCCAGTGCAGCCAACTACAACTCCGTGACTGCATTCAGAAATGATAATACAAGTACCGCTCAAGCGACCATGAAAGCTTTCACGGTTGGATCAGTATTCAATGCCATTACAACTACTGCCTTGCCTATTACAGAAAAGATTATCACCACACAAGATGAAAGTACTGGAGGAGAGAAGTTTGGACTAGTACTCGCATGGGGGTGTACCTTTGTTTATATGGCTTCAAGATGCCCACAACTATACAAAAACTATTTAAGAAAATCAGTGGAAGGTATTTCACCACTTTTATTTGGTGCTGCATTATTAGGAAACTTAACATATACTTTATCCATTTTATCTAGTTGCGAGTTTGTTTTGGAACAAGGAAGGGGTGATTTCTTCTTCAAAGAATTACCTTATATTCTAGGTAGCTCGGGTACTATTGTTTTCGATGCTGTATATTTCTATCAACGTTATATCTATAGAGACTCGGGTAGAAATACTAATGTCATGGGATTGGAAACATGGACCCAAATAGACAGTGTCCGTGAAGATGAACAGACGCTGTCTAAATAATAGTTCTATATAGATCTGTATTATTCTTCTTGACCCAATAAACTTTGGTCCTTGATTTTCATTGATTTTGTAGATGCGAAGTAGGTATTTCGCGGAGTAACTTTTTTTTTTTGTGATGTAATTTAGTTTCTTACGCACAAAACTTTGACCGAAATTTTCATTTGAATGAAAAAATTTAACTGGAGGAAGTTTGGATTGAATAAAATTTGACAAATAAAGTATATCTTACAGCTCATTTAAATAGCAGCTACAGTCGCTCAGTAACTCAATAATAAAATGCTTCGATCTCAGGGCAAGCTTCTACATAATAGTGTGAAGTTTCGAATACGAAGCCTATCAAGTTCTTCCATGCGACTACTACTTCAGACTACCATACCCCCAACTAGTACATCAAACTACATTCCTCCTTCTAGCATACGACCCGACCTATTCACAAGTCATGACATACCTGAACAGAACTACTTATTGTTACCAACAGACACATATCCAAATCCGTTGTTTAGTATGCCCAAAGAAACCATCACTGCTCTTCCAAGAGCCGAATACAATCACTTAATAAAGATACCGTATCGTGACATATCAGAAACTCATTCATTTTGCTTGAATCTCATCATGATTATCTCCGATTTAATTGTAACTGATACTTCGAAAGCTGCATTTTTATATAACTCAGTTCAGGATGACGATATGAAGACCCTGATTCGAGATACTTTGGAGCATATATTAGAGAAAGACTCTATAAAAAGTTCAATATTTGCATGGATGAATGATCCTACCAATAGAAAGTCAAGGGGTATATTCATCAACAACATAAGACGGATTTCTGCTCAAAGTGATAAGACAAAGGAGGAGAGGTCAGTCATGATTCTAACATATCTTGGAAAACTATCAGAACTCAACGTTGTCAATACTTACCCTTTTGTTTTGAAGTCTGTTTTTATCAACATGGTTGACAATTTTTCGAAAGATCAATATAGAGATCTTTATTCATATCTTGTTCAATTAAATATCCGTCCTAATGATGATAATAGATTAAGCAAATTAAAAGTTCATCTTCTTGAAGGTTCCAACCTTGATAAATTTGTGGCTATGACCGGTTGGGTTAATCCTAAATGGCATGATATATCCAAAATCACATATCCTCCAATGCATTTAGAGAAGATGATTAACTTCTTTACTATGGAAGACTTGAGATCATTCGCTTTCCATTTTATTAATATGTCAGATATAACCAACTCGAAATTATTTACAGAATTACTAGTAGCAAAATTTGAGTTAAAATCCAACACAATTGTTAAGCTAGGCTATCAAGTGGAACCTCAAGTATTGAAAAGAGACATTCAATCCATTTATGATACAATTTTATTCCACGCCATGAAATTCAAGGGTGCACTTAGTTTTATAAAAGTATTAAAATATTTTGTGGACAATAAATTGGACGTAACAGTTGATACTTTGTTCATGGTGATGAAAATTTTAAGAGAGCAAAAATATTTCAAAGAAGCTCTCACAATAGTAAATCATTTTCATATTGAAAGTTTAAGGGCAGAAGAAAAGCAAATATTGGCAGAAGAAATTCTATTACTCATTGATGCTAAATACCCCAACTCACCTAAGATATTACTTGGATATATTGCTGCGATTTTCAACAACCCTGATCTGAATGAAGTATTGCACATGTTGAATGATTTAGGATTATTAGAACTTGTCTATCAACAGAAGATTAGTGAACCATTTGATTTCCTTCAAAAAGCTAACGTGAATGAGACGTTAACTGGTTTAAAGCCAACAACCAGTGTACTTTCAAGATTTTATAGAGTGGTATTAGAGCTGTCAAAACCTGATATCAATGTTTTGAAGGAACTTTATGAATCATATAAAAACACCGCCAAAGCTACAAGTCATGATGATTTATTTTCCCATTCAAACATGAGTGATGAAATAGTGAAACACATCATAGAATATTTACTTAAAACAGATCCATCAACGCCATCTATTGAACAAAATTTACTTACTGATTTTGCTAGATTCAAAATAGCAACTGAAATCGTAAATGATTTCCATATTGAATTCCCACATATCTATAGGAAGAACAGATCAGTTTATTTATACGACTTACTAATCAATAGCAGTATTAATCATCACCATGATATAAACTTTGCATCAAATATCATGAGACAATCTCGTAAATATGGTTTGCCATTTACTCACCACCAAGTCTCCCCATTCATTATCTTCCATTACAATCGTAGAGAATACTCTGCAGCTGAAAGATGGTATAATGTATTGGTCAAATCAGGAGCTAACATGACAGCAAGATCATCGAAGGAAATACATCGTATTGCAAGAGAGTTACAGTGGAAAACTTATGGATTTGCTTATCGTAAGCTGCTTATTCATAAAAACCACAGATCTCGTGAACTATCACAGGAACTTCTTCTCGACCCTATGTCACGTTTGGAAGAGGCTAAGGATCCAGAAGATATGATTACTGACGAATTGATTGACATAGAACATGAAAATGAAAATACTGAAGACCAAATACTCTCATTGCTTAACCAGCTAAGAAGACCCGTGGAATCGGACATAGACTAAAACTAACCTTGTATATATGAAGCTGCTTCTTTTATAGACCCCAATCAAATCTTACCTTGTACAGTATGAAGTTTTTTTTGCAATCCTAAATTACACAAAATCTTGTAAAAATGGTGTACGGATCACTACCTTGTATTTGTGTAATGTTTACAATTTAATGAGCCCAAAACAAAAAAAAAAAAAAAAGTACTACTTTTTTATTTACAAAACGTCCTAATTAGTGAATCAACTTAAAAAAAAGTTGATGATGTTTTGAATTAATGATTACACAAATTAGAGAATCTACATTTTTGCATTATAGCTTCAAGTCTACAACCTGACCGGCTTAACAACTAGGATTTTGGTTTTTGATTTTGAGTTTGAGAAGTCTTGTTTATATTTACTTATTACTTGTTTTTCTTTTCAATTTTTACTCTTTACTTACTTTTATCCTCATCATTTAATACCATTGACTCCAATTCAATACATAAACCGTCCATTATACCATAACTTTGAAAGCCAAAGCAACACTGTTGATATCCACGAGTCCGAGCGAACAGAATCTCATCGAGTACCCGGGAAAATAACTTTAAAGAAACAGCAAGAATGAGTTTTGCGGAAAGCACAAATAATCAACAAGATGAGTTACTCCTGCAATTGGATGGTGTATCTCCTTGGAATCAAGAGCAAATGCCCTGGAACCAAGACGAAGCAGACGAGGAGGAGAACGAAGAGGTTGTCACCAATCATTGCAGACTAATAAGTGAAAAGGTACGCAATAGAGTTTCAAGTTCCAGTTCAAATAGTAATAGCAAAACACTTGTATCTACACCTTCAAGGAAGACTTCTAAAGATAGTCTTGTTGGTTCAATGATAGTAGATGACCTGAATGATACCCAAGAAATAGCTAATCTGAACCACAGTCTAGCTAAAAGTGGACAATTCGATGCCATAGCTTCCAATGTCAATCAAACCATAGATGAACTAAATCAAATATATAGTCAAATAGGGTACTCCTCTACCGAGATATCCATTAAAAAATCAGAGATATTTCAAGTTATTGATGATACTATTGCTTCGTTTGCCAATAATCTAAGACGAGAGAAAGATAGTATTGAAAATGAATGTGAATGGTTACGTCAACAAATCAGAATTATACTTGCAATTATAAATGATCAAAATGGTGATAAAATCCTCGAACTAAGTAGCAGAGGCATTGTCTTCAGCAATAGAGAAATGTTTGAAGAAGGATATAGGAAAGAAATTCTCGATAAAATAGCTAGCATGAAAAATCGTAAACATAATTTCTATGCCAGTTCACCTTTTAATGATTCTCAACTTCCAAGTGATAATGAACACGAAGTCTCTTTACAAAATCAATATGAACACATGATGAAAAACGTCCCAGAATTATCCCTTTTACAATCAAAGGGAAGACTAAATTCCATTTTTCTCGAAGTATTAAAGGCATTTATCAAATCATTCAAAAAATTGAATTCTCATACCCTTGAATACATAGATACAATTGAAGCAATAGGTGAGTTTTATTCCCCAAACGCAAATGTGAATATACTCAAGTCTCTACCTACAAAAGAAGAATCTGAAGAGCACAAAGTATTGATCCAACAGTTTGAGTCGACTATAAAAGATTTAAAATTAACTGATCGTGAAAATGGTATTTTGAATCTTAAAAAATCCAAGACCGCAGATGATCACTACGCATTTATTATTTCAAGTCCTCGTAAAGTGAAACAACAAAGTCAAATTCCAACTGACAAGGATTTCTGTCAAATTGATAACCAACCAAATGATAATACTGAGCAATTAATGGATAGCTTGAGAGATTTAAATCACAAAATTGTTCATCTCATCAGAGGTTTGAAAATAACTAGAATAACTCCAGAATTTATTTCTAGCTTACAAAAAGAAATTGAATATTGCCAAGATGAACTTTGTCAGAGAGAAACGCAAATGTCAAATGTTATTACAGAATGTCTATCACTTATCAATACCCTTCATATGACTGATGAACAACTTACAAACGCCCAAAAGCTGTACGATGTTACTAAAAATAAAGATGCCCCAGTAAATGAAGGTTATTTTGATTGCGAAACTTTAAAATTCATTCAAAAAGCTCCTAAGGAATTTGGTCTTATGGACCAACACTTTGAATTTGTTAATAGATTGGCGGCAACTTTATCAAAATTGAAAGCTTCCAAACAGAAAAAGTGGGACTATTATTTGGATGCATGCAGTAGAATTTGGGATAAGCTCGGCGAAAATAGAGATCAAGTGGAAAACTTTTTATATGCTAATAGCTCGCTTACTGATTCATCTTTATTGAACTTTAAAGTTGAATTAAATAGATTGTTGGTTAAAAGATCTGAATTTATTGAAAATTTCATTATAGATGCTAGGAAAGAAATAGAATCATTGTGGACGAAAATGTTTTTTTCTGAATCTGATAAAATGTCCTTCAAATATTTCAATTATGATATTAATGATGATACCCTAGTTAAGGAGCTTGTACTCAGTGAGCACGAGCAAGAATTAAAACATTTGAAGAAATCCTATGAACTAAAAGAACCAATTTTATCCCTTTATACTCAAATCTCAGACTTGCTTGAAGATCAAAAATTCCTTCAAGAATCTTCTAAAGATTCTTCTAGATTGCTTAGCAAGAATTCCTGCAAAATTTTATTGAATGAAGAGAAAATTAGAAAAAAACTTAATAAGAATATGCCAAAACTTATATCAAATATCAAGACAGAAATTATTAAGTACAACAGACAAGCGAATGAACAAAAACCTCTTACAATTAACGGTGAAGATTTTTTGGAGAAAATACTGCTCATTGAATCTCAACAAAATCAACTTAAAGGAGGTAGAGCTAGAATTAGCAGAAGCACTAGTCAACAAGTATCACCTAAAAAGCATATAACTTCAAGTCTCCGGTCATCCCCTATTAGAAAACCACCAGTTTCTCATAAACCAATAACTATGAACTCAAGAAGTAGAGGTGGCCCATCACCTAAGAGCTTAAGACCAAATCACCAGTCTATATTATCTCCTTCCAAAGGTCGCTCCGAGATTAGAGATAGAAAAATCACCCCATCCAATGAAGTTACTTCTATCAGTACTACAAGACAGTTCCGCACAGAACCCGGTTCCAGGTTAGAAAGTCCTATAAGATCTGTCGCCAGAAGTAACTCAAATATGTCAAGAATTGTTGGAACTCAGTTACAACCACTTCATACTCCATTACTGTCCTTTAACGAAAGGAAGTCTCCAAACGAGGTTTTGGACTTGAATACAGATAGTACCATTCACTCAAATATTTCTAGGTTATCTCCATTGAAAATCAATGATAATCCAGATTTTTACTCAAATACCAATAAACCTCAGTTTTCTCCAGTTAGGGATTTCGAAGAACCCATTACAGAAGACAAGGAAAATAGAAGATCCAGTTTTAGTTTATCTCCTATAAAATTACTGTCCTTTCAAGGAGGTAAGTTTGACACTGAACCGATTAATAGTGCTGGTACTCAGATAACTTCTATGACTGCTGATAGCTCTACTATTATGGCCGATGACTACCAAGCATGGAGAGATGAGAGAATTAAACAATTGAATGGAGCTACAAACTAAATTATTGCTTCCGTTGATGAACTTTATGACTCTTTTATTTTACTTCCTTTAAGACTCCACTTTAACATGGAGCTTTCCCGCATAATTTTCATTTCTTCTTACAGATATTTCTTTTTTTAAACGATTCTAAGTACATTCTATAAATGACAATCTATATTTTCAAACTAAATGATGTAGTAAATGTGTGTATCTAAGCATATATAATAGAGTCTTTTCGTGGGACATCGATTGGTAAATTCTCAAAAGCAGCGTCAATGAAGATTCGTTTCAATGTATTTGGAAAATGTAGTCCACTTAAAGACATGATACATGGGTTTTGCAATAGATTAAGTATTTGGAGATCGCTTGGTAATTCTATTTCTTCGTCGCATAGTTGGAGTTCATTACCACTAACTATTAAAACTTTCAAGCATTTTGGCCAGCAAATACCATCAAGTTTTTTCAAAGAGTTAAGTTGGACGTCCAAAAACTGCAAAGTAGTTGGAAGTTTGATATTTTGAAGACTCAGTAAGTCATTACAAGATAAGTTAAGCGATAATAAATTTGGGGGAAAGAAATCATCTTGATTCTTGGGGAGCGATTTTATTTTATTGTTCACTAATGAGAGTGAAACTATACTACGTGGGAACCTAAAGCCATCAATAGATTTTATTCTATTACTATCAAGCAGGAGTTGTGAGAGGTTGTTGAAATTGTGGATATTTTCAAGTAAAAGCTGCGATAACTGATCATCAATGGATGGGAGCCTTTGAAATCTTTTTAGATGCAATTTTTTCAAGTTGTGATGTAACTTATGACAAGATAAAATCTGGGACACACTTCTCAACTCAAAGTTATCGTTCTTATCAGTAGGACATTTATTACACAAGTCAATATTAATTTCAAAATCTCTTATCAGTTGAAAGTATCGGTTTGATTTCTTCAAGTTCTCCACGAGTATATTGAGTACTTGCCTCTGACGAAGTTCCGATGACGGATAATGATCATAAGTATACTTGAGGATGAATGATTTGGGTGCAACTGACAAATCAGTACTTTCTTCACAAGCAATTAGCTGGTATAGTTCTGATCCACTTAATTGTTTGATTGACGTATTATGAATTCCCCATCTTGTCATGTTTTGGAGGTAGTGATTACCGTAAAACACATTTCTTTCATATATACTTCTATAGATCAACTTACCGATCTTATTTGAAAAAGGAATACATTCTAGCAAAGCCATGCATGTATAAATGGGAATAAAAGACAATATGTAATGGATTAACTCAGGGGGTAAATCATTGATAGACATTTTTGTATGACAATGGCACACTTTCCGACGTTTAGCAGGTTGTTCCATATTGCAAGAGACTAGAAAACGTATTATCAGGCAACTTATGTTCGTAAAGAAGTATGAGTCTTAGTTATTTACGTGCTTTGGTCTTTTGGTCTTGGTGTTTTGGTCCCAATTTATTTTTTTTTCCCTTTTCCTCTTTTTTTTTTGTAATCAAAAGCCATAATTTATCCTGATACCCCAGGGTTGCAAGACAAAACCGAGTCTCGCGTTTGAAATCAGCGATAAAGAAAAAAAAAAAAAGAATAGACAAAACATTTGGTTTATTCTACAGTCAAAATTTGAAAATGGTATTCGTTGTTTATTCTATAAATACACACTGGGATATGTTACAATAAGAATGATACATAGTATAATAGAAAGATGAATGCAAACAGCTAAGGCTAATATCCTACGACTCTATTCTTTTTAGCTGATTTTTTATTCTTTTTAGCATGTTTCTTTCCATTATCCGAGTCAGCTTGAGCTTTATGGAAAGGAGTACTGAACTTTCCTTTAACACCATTCATTTTGAAGAAGTCTTTATCTATATCGTCACCGGCACTTTCCAAAGCAGCTTGCTTACCACCGTAAAATAGAGTTTTTGCACCACTTGAAGAGGAGTCAGCATTTTCGCTTTTACTTTGGCCAGAGCTTTGATCCCCTATATGCATTGAGAAATTTAATTTAGATAAATCATTGGCTAAATCAAATTGATCTACTTCTAGGTTCTTGGATGTTAATGCAGTTTTGATTTGTTGTTGTCTATTCTCAGGCAAACTCTCTAATGTATATATACCATTGTTAAAATTTCTACCTTCTTCAACATCTGGTAAATCCCATTCACCTTCAGCGATTTCTTTGGGGGGTGGGTTTATGAAAAGTAATCTACCATTCACATAATCTTTCAAAATATATCTTGAAGCTCTTGGTTCATCAGCACTACCAAAACCTTGTGTCATATAACCTCTTGCTCTAGCATAAGCATTTAATAATTCTCTTGCATTGGGGTAAATACCGTTACCACCATCTTCTACCTTTTGGATTGGAATATGAATACCATAAAG
This sequence comes from Hyphopichia fennica, assembly GCA_030444945.1. Lineage (NCBI taxonomy): Eukaryota > Fungi > Ascomycota > Pichiomycetes > Serinales > Debaryomycetaceae > Hyphopichia > Hyphopichia fennica. Next base: position 120,248 of record JAJMOB010000032.1, on the reverse strand, counting down.
AGCTTCGAGATAATATTTAGGAATTCTTTGACAAACGAGGGATACAGGAGGAATATGTTCACGTAATTGATCAATTGGCAATACACCATTACAGACCAATTCACCATTGGTGTAAGCAAAATTGGGGAAGACTAAACCAGGACAATCACATAATAAAACGTCTGGTGATAAATGAATAGTTTGAAAATGTTTAGTTTTACCAGGAGTTGCTGAAACTGAAACTTTCTTTGAACCAACCAATGCATTAATTGTTGAAGATTTACCAACATTTGGATAACCAACCAAACCAATTTGTAATTTACGATCTGGAAATTCTTCAGTTAGTTCGAATTTTGGAGCTTCATCCATGAAAAGTTTTTCTAATTCATCAATCTTTAAAATTCTAATTGAATCATCAGTTTCTTCTGTAATTGGTTCTTCAGTACGTGTTGGTAAATAACTTGTACCATTTTTTTCTTGTTCTTCTTCTTCCAATTCCTTCTCTAAGAGTTCATTTGCTTCAGCAGCTGAAAAGAATACATAATTAATTTTTCTTGATTTAAAATATTCGGCCCATGCAATTCTTTGTTGTTTTGTTAATAAATCAGCTTTGTTAACTAATAATAAATTCTTTTTAGCATTATTATCATTTGGTCTACTACTATCGTCAACATATTTTTCTAAATCAATGGATCTAAAAAATAAAGGATTTCTAGCATCGACAATTTGAACGATTAAATCACATCTTTCAACAACTCTCCATAATTGTCTCCAAACTTCTAAATTTCTTTCAAAAGGTGTTAACAATAAATCATTTTTTTCAGATAATTCTGACAATTGACGTCTCCAATCTAAAAAGGATAAATTTTCTTGTCTTTGAATTTCTAATTTCAGTTGACTTTTAGTCCATTTAGGTCTTCTAGGGATAACCAACTTATTTTCAAAGAGTTGATGTCTTCTACGAAGAGCTAAAGTCTCTTCCTGACTTAGTAAACCATTTTGATTAATAATAGAAGTATTTCCAACTTTAATAATTTTAACTTGTTGACCCTTTTCTGCTGAAAAATCGGTATCAGCTAATTGAGCGGTATTCAAAAATTCATCCAAGGAATTCTCTTGAGTAACAGACCTTAATTTGACCCAATCAGCTTCCTTTTTATCAGTGGTAAATCTCATTTCACCATCTGGTAAGTATTCAATACTATTTTCCATTCTTCTTTTATTTGCAATAGTTCTCCCCAACCCAATCTGGTTCTTATTTTTATGCTGGATGGGTTTAGGACCCTTGGGGATCTTGAACTTCTTTGGTTCTGGATGCAAAGGTTGTTTATTCATGGTGATTTATATAATTTGACTTAGTCGATGAATATAGAATAAAAGATGGTTACTAGATACTAATTTATAAGCAATATAAAATTGATATCACATTTTTTTTTTGCACAGGCCATCGAGCAGACAAAAAGCAAAAAGAAAAAAAAAAAAAAAAAAAATTTGTGGGTACATTTCCGAGGCCAAGCACGTGATAGTCCCCGGAACTGAGAAAGTAGTATAAAGAAGGAGGGGGCTAATCGAAAAGTCAATTAGTATCTACGAATAGACCCTTTAAACAAGGAAACAAGTATAAGTTAAAATGTATTGAGAAGAGGAACTGAATTAAGACTATCGTAAATAGAAGAGTGAAAGGGGAACAAGCAATTTATAAAGTGATCTAAATATATTGGGATAACCATTTGAAACCTTCACCATAACCGGATCTCATAACAACAGAAACCATGAAAACTTCTAAAGGTCTGGTACCTTCAGTTAATTTACCACCTTCTTTACCGGTAGTACCAAAGAGATTCAAGGCGGTTTTCAATTCGATCTCACTAACAGCAGTGGGAGCATCAATTTTATTACCCAAAATTAAAAAGGGAACGGTATTTAATTCTTCAATTCTGAATAAAGATTCTAATTCAGCTCTTGATTCAGCCAATCTTTCTGGATCAGCGGCATCAACTAAAAAGACAATACCATTAACTTCAGGGAAATAATCTTTCCATAAACGACGAGCTTGTTGATGACCACCTAAATCAAAAGTAGTAAATCTAACATTACCAATTGCTAATTCTTCTGAAGTTGGATGTAAAGTTGGTTGTAAAGTAGCTAATCTATCATTTTTTAACATATGTAATAAAGTAGTTTTACCAGCATTATCTAAACCTAAGAATAATAATTTAGCATGTTTATTCCATAAACCTAAAGAGGCCAAAACATCTTGGACTATAAAAAAAAATGTTAGTACGATTTGAACAAAAGAACTTTAAATCACATTAGATCATATAGATCAAACATCCAAGCGAAATCAATTGAGAACATACACCATTCGAATATAAACATTATAACCAGATTAGTAAATATGAATTTATGTGCAAGTTAGCTTGAACAAGTCTTTAAACTATTTTCGTTTAACTATTTTCGTTAATTGATCATGTTTTCATAAATTTTGATAAGAAGAAAAACTGTGAGAGACGTGTTGAAACTATTTTTTTTTTTTTTTTCGTGCAAACTTTTTCATTTCTTGAGTGGGGAGTACACGACCAGCACCAATAACCAGACTGCAAAACAAGACAACTAAGGGACTAGATACCTGGGTGGTAGCAGAGTATGTGATTTAGTTGAATAGTACATTAACTGATTGTTAATGGTAGGTGGTTCTTTTTTTTTAAAAAAAAAAACTAATGCATTCTAGAAGAAAAGAGAAAATATATACCGAGGGCCAAGGAATTGCAAAATTCTAAACAAGTAAAGAGAAATATAAAAACACACAGGCACAGTCTATCAAGTATATACATATTCTAATTGGTAATAGATAGAATATCTGATAACAACGTCTAATTTGGTAATAGATAGAAATCCTTACCTTCAGCTTTTAATTTTTTAGCATGGTCAAAGATCTTTTCAAGCCTTTTAGCCTTGAGCGATTTAGTATTTTTACGATCAGATACTCTCTGTTCATCCCATAAAGGAGGTAAAAGTCCCAGTTTATCCAAGCCAGTCTTGATGATCCAGTCAAGTAAATGGTTACAATATTCGACATCTGCTGGGAATTTCAAATTGTGGAATGTTTTCCCAGGACCCTTTTCAGCTAGTTCCTGATTATAAGCAGAAAACATTTCATCAGTTGAAGGTAATTCGAGTCTACCACTATAATAACGAGCAATTACAGAACCTTGAGATTCGGCAATTGGCATGGGAATAACAAATTTAGGTAAGGCAACGAATGTTAATGATGGGTCAGGAATGTAAAAAATTTGTTTATAAATATCGTGTACTTGATTACCATCCGTGATTAGGGATGGTAAATTTTTATGAAGAAATGGAACACTATACAAATAACCCGTACAAAAAATGATCAGATCGATATCTTTAATTGTTTCATTATCAATGGTAGTAATTGAACGATCATTATCATAATCATACTTTGATACAAGACCAATTGTTTGTGTAACATTTTTGGTATCATTTTCTTCATCCCGATCTCTAACACTAACATAAACATTCTTTGCCGTTACGCTAACTTGAGTAGCAATATCAGTACCACTAGCATAATTACCAATAATCAATACATTTTTATTACGAAATTCCAGGGAATTATCAAAATATTTAGCATGAGTTACTGATCCCGGAATTTTATCATTCCAATCTTTTAAACCATCTACATTGGGGATTAAAGGTATATCAAAATGACCATTAGCAACAATAATTGCATCATAATCTCTAATTGTTGATTCTCCACTAGAAACATTTTCAACCGTTAATTTCCAATTGGTACCATTTTTATTGACATCAGTAATATTGGAATTATAGTAAATGGTTGAATTGATTGTTTTTGGTATAGTTTCAGCATAATGTTGAATATATTTTAAAACATCTTGTCTAGGAGGGAAAACAGGAGTACCCTTTGGGAAATGAACATCTCTGTATTCCATCATTCTACTAATTAAATTAGTTTCAAGATATTGATACATGGGAGAAAAAAATCTTGAATCAGATTTTGGATTATCGATTATATCAAATGATTCAGGATTTGTTGAAGGTACTCGAGGATGACTTAACAGTTTATCACCACCATAATACCATAATCCACCCAATTGATCTCTTCTTTCATATAAATCAATTTTTTCAAATTCATTTTTATTTGGTTCGGATAATATGGCTTTATAAGCTGCAACCCCTGCTGGACCTCCACCAATAATGGCAATTCTCTTATATAGAGGAGGAGTTATGGTCATATCTATAAGATAGGAAGGAAAGTATAAGAATGCTAATACAAATGCCACTAACAAATAACCAAATCGAATCATTTAACAGGAGTTTATTGGAATCGTCTTATCTTTTGATCTTTTTTTTTTTTTTTTCCCTCTTTGTGCTTTAATTAATAATTTATTACTACGTAATTTGACCAATATTCTTGCAATTGACTGCCAATAAGATGATATATATGTATATCAATTGTACATCAATTGTATCAATTGTATATCATGAAATTGAAAAGTAAGATACAACTCAATCTTTAAAAGAATACCCCGAAGTAGTTATTGTATAGTTAATATACGCCACAGTTTTACAGTGGGTGTATGGGTCTATATAATACCACTATTACCATACTATACTAAACCATAGTATAGTATACTATTATACTATATACTATATTATACTATACTATAATATATTATATTATATGATATTATAGTATGTATATAATGGTACCTGACGAAGTCCAGCAACAATTGAGAAGGGCTTACGAATATTAATACTTTTACAGTCTAGCCTGCTGTGGGGAACATCAAACTGTCCCATTGGTGTTTATTAACTGTACTAGTGTACTGTTGGTTAAGTAAACAGTTTAGCATCAGACAAAAATAACCCTCTACTACTTTGGATTAAAGATGGTCATTTATATTTGTTAGTGGGTTGTTGCTAGCCCTGGTGGTTCCACTTTTTTTTTTTTTTTTTTTTTTTTTTTTTTTTTTTTTTTTTGGGGGTTTTTTTTTTGGCTTGTTTTTTTTTTTTCACAATCCCAATATCCTGCACACAGTGCACCCTAAAATTATAACCCCCATAATAACAGATGACAGACAATATCAACAGATGTTGCTTTCTAATCATATGACTGACTAAATATTATAAAGAGCAAACCGTTTTGTTGTTATTAAATATTAATCCATATAAATATTTATTAATATTAAATTAACTTCAAACTTTACATTAATTTTACGTTTTTTCTAATAACTGGTACTGGGTGCAATAATTAATAATGTCACATCCGGCGGCTAGCATAAAATCGATTATAAGTGGGAAAACTAATTTGGATACTCCAGATTTAGATCCTTTTGATTATTCAAATTATAATACTAATAGTCTCGAAGATTTAAGAAGTAAAGTTCCTGATTTTGATGATGATCTTTCATCAAAATTTAGTCATGATTCAACTTATAGTGTTACTTCAAAAAATTTAGCTAATTTATCAAATGTTAGTGGTGCTAGTTATAGTACAACCAATAATAAATCAAATTTGGAAAAACCTTTTTACAGACAAAATTCATCAACCAATATTTCATTGGCTTCTTCTGGTAGTGAATATCAACAAGGTGCCAATAGTACTTCAAGAGTTGAATTTTCAACTCCTCTTCATTCAGATTATAGTGATGTCAGTAAAAATGGTATGTCAGGAAATTTACTGCCTTCAGAAGCAGTTTCAAGACCAGTATCAAGAAATTCAAATACTTCTTGTCTTTCTACTACTGCCACTAAAGATGGAGTTGAAGGTAAAAAATTTCATCGTTCGGGTCCAACCGCTTATTCTAGTAATATAATTGCTTCAATGCTTCAAAATCAACAATCTCAATCTCAAAATCGTTCAATTCAACCTCAACCCCAATCTCAATCTCAATTTCAATCTCAATTTCAACATCATTTAGAACCTTCATCTCCCCTTGCTAATAAAATAAATCGTGATTTCCCCGACGGTTTAGATAAATCATCCTCAAAACATTTGGGTTCAGTGGCAAGTCCTCCTTCCACTAATGGTGATACCGATGGCGATTATGTAATGAACCATAATGATGATTTTACTCTATTGGATCCTCCAAATAACTATAGTCAAGGCTCAATGGCAACCACTTCGGCCCAGGTTGATGGAGAAAATGGTAAGAAACATACCGTTGATATCGTGGGATTATCAGATTCAGTCCCTCCCATTTCCTTAAAAGAGAAAATCGATATGATTAATACCGATAATCTTAATTCCCCTAAAGAAAAGTGATTTCTACAAGTCATCTCTATTTATTACTTTTTATTTGTCTTTATATCATTTTGTTACGTGATCATGTTCTAGTTGTATTCTTTTTCTTTTTTTTTTTTCCCTTTTTTTTGTAATAGCTTAGTTGTTAATATTATCCTCTATCATCAACTACTTTACCTTATGGAATTCTTGTTGTAGTAAGGATCTTATGACTGCAAATGTATCCCGAAATTTCCCTTTGAATGGTTGCGCAATAAAAAAAATGCACGCAAAAAGAAAAAAAAAAAAACTCCACCGAAGAACAGAGAAAGAAAAAAAAGAGTGAAAAATCAATGTAGAATCGACAATTCCAACCAGTTTTTCTTTTTTTGCCATCTTCAGCATTGATTATATATTTACAAACACAGTCAATTCCAAAACAATGTTGAGAGCTCTTCCAAAAAGTAGATTGGCATCTAATGTCGTCAAAAGGAATGTTCAACCCTTAACATCAAGATCTTTCGGGACCCCAATGATTGCTAATGTGATGTCTAAAAGACTCAATTCAACTTTGAGTGATAAACCCAAAGAAGTTTTCACTAAAGTTAGTGATACTCAAGATTCTCAAAGAAGTCCTTTCTTCCAATACACCTGGGGGTCTTGGATGAAAAATGATAAAATTGAACGTGCTAGAAGACAAACCAAATTTTCAATCGAAGGTATTACTAAGTTGTTAGAAGATTTGAATGTAACTAGAAAAGATTCTGCCAATGTTGATAAAAGTGGTGAACCATTTATTAAGAAACCAACCCAATTGAAAGATGGTACCAATGTTTTATCTAACAATTTATCACCAGATTTAATTGGTAAAGTTGAAAATGATGATAAATTATTAGTTAAATCAATTGCCAGTATTCATGAAGGTAAACATCACAGAATTTATAAAGTTAGTTTATCAACTGGTAAAGATTTAGTTTTAAGAATTCCTTATAAGTTAGAAGCTGATCATTCTATTTCTTCTAAAATTAAAAGTGAAGTTGCAACTTTAGATTTCTTAAATTTAAAATTAGGAGTAAATGTTCCAAAAGTGGTTGCTTATGGTGATTCAAGAAATAACAGTTTGGAAACTCCTTTCATTTTGATGGAATACATTGAAGGTGATTTATTAATGAAACAATGGGATCCCTTGGTTGCTGATGAAGTTGAAGGGGCCACTGATAAATTAAAGACCGTTATTGATCCAATTATTGATTTTCAAGATAAATTACTTTCACTTACCTTTAACAAGTCTGGTTCTTTATACTTCTTTGATGATGTTAGCGTATCCAATCAACAAGTAGCTCCATACGAAGGTGAAGAAACTCCTTTCTTAAAGGATAGATGGAGAATTGGTCCAAGTGTTGAACGCTCTTTTTCAAAGAATAAGAATAAATTATCCGAAAAAGAAATTTCTCAATATAACGGACCATGGGATTCTGATAAACCTTTAGAAGTTGTTACTTCAATTGCTAATATTGAATTGGCTAATTTAAAAAATAGATTGGCTTTGGCTCAAGCTGATGCTGGTAGTAATGTTGAAAGTATTGAATTATTAAATAAACAAATTTCAAGTTTTGAAAATTTCAAAACCGTCAGTGATAAGTTAATTAAACCAGATTCATCAGCCATTATGAATGTTCAAGAATTATTCAAACCAAGATTATATACTCCAGATTTGGATCCATTAAATGTTATTGTAAATTCAAACAAGGGTGATACTCCTTATTTTGTTGATTTTGAATATTCAACTATTAAACCTTTTGTTTTGTTTAATTATCCTTCATTTGTTGCCTACCAAGGTGCTAAAGTTTATGATTTGAAAGAAGATATTCCTGATTATGATAAATTGGATGATGTTGACAAACAACAGTATCTTTTTATGTATTATAAAACTAGAAATGAAAGATTATGGGAACATGCTTTAAATGAAAGAAAACATGATTTGATTGCTGTTGCCTCTCCACACATTAAAGTTTTAAAGAGTCCTTACGTTCAAGCATTGGAATTCAAAAATGATAAGGATCATTTATACGTTGAAGGTTCAATTATTCAGTTACAAGCAATGTGGGAAGCATACGTTTCCAATGGTATTTGTAATGCCACCGACTCCGAATTCCCAATTAAGTATACTAGTGAATATTTGGATGCCCATAAAAAAGAATTGGAAGAATATCAAATGGAAATTGTCTCAAGTCCATTTGCTGCTACCGGTGGTTGGGTTCCTCATGACATGTTTGTTAATTTGAAAGAACAAGGTATCATCGTTGAAGATGGTGAAGGTAACTATAGAATAGAAACCGAAGCCGCTTTAAAGGAAGATCCTCCAGCTAATTAGGTTGTCCAATGACTTGATAATCATATATATATATATATAAAAGCTTCTTATAACTTTTATTTGCTTCTTTTTTGTACATATTCCCCCAATAAAATTTACATAACTTCAAAAACTAGTAAACTAAAACTCTATTGTACAAAAACTATGCTATATATGTATACTCGGTATATACTATATACTGTATGTGGAATTATAAGTACTTCCTTGCTATTAATTTGATTCGTAAATCAAAATCAGGGGATGTTATAGGGTCATTCACAGAATAAAATGGGTTTAATAGGCATTTAACATAAATTTCATTAACTTCAATGAAAAACTGTTTAATAGAATTATCGTCATATTTATTTGTAGACGTGCCACCGGCTCCAATTCCCCCAGACCCATGATTCCCATTAACGTTTGAATCATGGCATAATATGAACTTAATATTACCCTGAGTGATAAATGCATTAACTAGCAACCCATAAAATGAGTCGATTCTACCCAAATTAAAAACATTTGTTGACCATTGGGTATCCTCTATAAGATCAAGAGACGAATTCGAGATAAAAGGTAGTAACTCTTTGACACTTGTAGGAAATTGTGATTTACCTGGTATATACGCATTTTGTCCAGAAGACAGCGAGGAACCAGCTTTGAAAGAGGACAACTCTAATTCATAAAGTGGGTTATCTCTCGTACCTATGATAGAGAAGTAGTATGATGACATCGTTCTGAATAACCTAACCTTTCTTCTTCAAGGTAATTCAATCTATGGCTTTCAAACTCGATCCATATTCAATTTTTCCCTTTGGGTTTTGGCGTAACCTGTAAACCACTGGGGGGGGTAAAAAAGAATTTCGCAGGTTGAGGCTTGTTTTTGTTTGTCTTGTTTTGTTTGTTTTGATTTTACGTTTGGTTTTGAGATCGATTTGTTTTGGTTTTTCGTTGTAGTCAAGGATACTACAAAGCTGTGAATTTAGTGATAGCTTTTAAACATTTTATTGAAGAGGTTGCCTGACCCTTTAGTACGTTCGAACAAAAACATTCTCATAGACAACATTCAACCAGCTCAAAAAAAAAAAAAGACTGATCTCCAGCTCAACAAAAAGTATCCCTTTTTTATCTCGAATCCGCCCAATTACAAATCGTGAATAACGATTCGATTCCATCGCTCATCTACTTATTTGGATAAGCCGTTGGTTGAAGATCGTGGTAAATCATTACTTTCCACATTCCCCTTGAAGAACTCTACTTATTTTTTCTTGCTATAGCTTCTTCTGCCTGGGTTATATTTTTCACCGTTAAACCAATTTGGAAAACTAGGTTTAAGCTCCTTGGTTACTGATCATCAGTTCGTATAAGACAAGAAACAAAAAAAAGGAGTGGGAAACCGCACAACAATCGGATAACACGACGAGGACCTCATATACAAAACTTAAGTAAAGCTTCAATACAATGGCCCTGCATCCTCATCTGTTGTTTAAACAATTTCTGCCCTTCAATACCAGGTCCAAAGCGCTGGACTCAGATAGGCCAAACTTCATATTCTCATCAGATATACCTAGTAAAGTTGCAAATGTCGTAACGACTTATTTCAATAATCACTATGATCAAGATTCAGAGGATGTGGTGGATTTGGCAGATAAAATAATTGAATTCAATGTTAATATTGAATTAAATACCCTTCTAATGAGAAATAAAACTCTCCGACCAACCGATTTGATTAAAGAAAGATTAATATTTTTAGCTAAGTCTGCTGTCCGTCAAAACCCACTACCAGAAAAACCAGCTCCGTCAAGTAGCTTCAACCCTGCATCTCCTTCTTCTTGTATTGGAAGCTTGTACAATATTTCTTCAAAAGAAACATTTATCGTTAGTTTATCGTTAAAGCTTTTGGATTTTATCATAAGTATCAAAGACTTGGATAATTTCCGTATAGACTTTCTCAAAGATGAAAATTATGGACTTTTAATCCTTTGTGATGAACAGTTAATAGACCAGCTTGAAGATTATATCAAAAAGAAATTTGTTCATGAGATAAAACAAAAGCTTGCACCGAAAAAACCAATAAAACGTCCAAAGGCAAGAGTTGATTCTGCTTCTACGGCCGTTGATTCTTCTGATAACGAACCCTTGAGTCCAACTGCTACTGAAAATGAAGATGCAAGCACTATTATTGAAAGATTACCGGTTTTAAGCAACTCGGTTTCCATGAGTGAGATTTCAATAAATAATAATAGTGATAATGATAAAAGCTCCCAACATAACAATAGTTCCTTCTTATATCAAGAAGATGATTATTCCTCCTCAGAAGATATGGTTTTACTCAAATCCAATGACACGACATGCTCTACAAATATAGACGATAACGAAAATGATGACATTAAGAATAATAGCCACAGTAAAGATGGTAACTCTACAGATAATATATTATCCGGTTTAAATTATATTTCTAATACTAATGCAAGCTTGAGAACTAAGCTACGAAACTTACGCACAAAGCGTAGGGAGGATAATTTCCTTGAAGATATCAATAATCTAAGACATAATGAAGAGCAAGACTCTATAATTGTTGATGATATAAATGATCTCGGTTGTGATCTCCACGATTTCAACAATCCCGAGGCAACTTTTGACCTAGAAGAATCTTTAAATTCCATAAATGATGATGATGGGTCTGAAAATAGTATCCTCACAATTAATACATCACAAAGAACTCAATTCCCAGAGTTAAGCCAACAAGTAAGTTTGAGACCACCGATTGATCTCAAACCGGATAGTATATTAGATACCCCACTTGGTTCTCCAACAAAACTTACTAGAGAATTTTCGAATTCCTCGTTCAGTTCGCCTTCCAGAATTATGACCTCTAGGCGAACATCAACGGCATCATTTTCCATGATAAATACCGAAGACAGAGATTTAGAATTTGCTTTTAAAAACAAATCACCTTTGGTTCCTTCTTATATCAAAGAAGACAAAAAATTCAAGTTTATCAAGGTAGGTAAAGTTCAAAAATTTGTCAACTTATTCGAGGAGAAAGTCACCGATGAAAATGTTGGAAGTAACGAAACTAGTAGAAATAATACCAGGCCGAGTACTAGACCGTCTAGTCCTCTAAAAAGACAAAGAAAAGATATTGTCATTCCAAAATAATAAGATTTCCCTTTTGCAGGACTTTATACTATCAGCCATATAAAGTGTCTTCCGCCCTCTTGTTTATAAACTTTCCCTTTTCAATGAACTAATGTATTTATTACGAATCCTAACTTTATTCATGTAGTTAAATGTAATATTTATAAGCTTTCAGTAGTACTCTTATTTTCAAGACTTGCAATTCTTTCGGTTAGTTCATTAAATTTACTAAATACAACTTTAAGCTCTTCGCTTCTTTCTTCGTCGGCACTAGGAATAACTTTCAAAGTCCCCAAGCACCATGTTTCTTTAAGGTCTCTTGTAATTGAAAGTAAATCTTCACATAGCCTTATTATCAAGGCAGAATCGGATTCAATAGTAAGGTTTTCCACAGATAGCTGCTCTCTAGACTTATCTTGGATGATGGCTACTTCAAAGATATCTTCGAATTTTTGTAGTATTTGCTCAATGTTGGTATCGATTCTCTCTAGTTAATTGTAGTTAGTATTTGAGGGGGACATGTTTCGACATATAAATAGTACGAGTAAGACATACGAAGGAGAGCAATTGATCTTGGTTGCATTGTGATTCTAAAGTTCCTAGTATATTTCTAGCTTCGGTCAAGGGTGCCTTGAATGATTATTCAGTGATAATTTTTCTCTTTTGTTTTGTTTTTCAAGTTCGCTTTGAGATTTGTCTGTTGTTTTCCACTAGAAAAGTTTTGTGCCTCAAAATTTGGGTGCGTGCTCAAAAAGGAAACCTCGAAAATCAAAATTGTAGCAGCAATTACAGTTGCAATTCTTTTTTTTTTTTTTTTGCATCTGTGGATTATTAGCTAGTGTTCTTCCTTTCTAAACCATTGAAAGATCCAGTCAACTTGCTATGAATTCTAGCTCTTATGCCTTGAATGATGACATTCATACTCAATCTGCCCAGCAATATCTGGAGCATAAAGAAAACTACATGGATATTACCAAAACAACAACGTTAGAGCATGTTTTATCTAGTGATAACGATGAGATTAAACTTGAAACTTTAAACATCACGGAGAGTGATAAGAAACAAAAGCCAGAAACTACAGGCTCGGCAAACTCATCTTCAATCAGCATGGCACCCCATTGGGTATATGGTACTACATATCCCTTACCATCGTCATCTAGAAATGTTTCCACTTCGAGTTCTGGTTTATGCTTAGCTGCAAGGGGTCAGTTAGCTATTGCTCAGCCTGAGGTTATCCAAAACTTTTTGTTTCCGACCTCTGAAACCTTGAAAAAGAAAATAATAGCTTACAGGAACAATATTGTCAAGTTATTATCAGAAGATATCAGTACAATCGATGAAAAAAAGTTCAATAATCCACTCTTGGTTGTGACCGGGCCAGCGTTTGTACAAGATCCCAATCAAATCAAAGCATGTGCACAATGGGTTGGAAAATTCATTGGGAAAAGGTTTGACAACTCACCCGAAGGGGATATGCTCCCCCTGAAAATATCTAGTTTATATCATTGTGATGATTCAGTGGCATATAAAAACTTAATGTTTGCAATCAGAACTAATTTATCAAAATACAATTATGATTATAATGAGATTCCTGATAAAGTTCATTCCATCATGACTTATGAAATTGAGCAAGGAATACCTATCTGTCGAGCACTTCTAAGCGAATTAGCTGAAATTTGTCCAATTGTTGGTGACCCTTCAGATACAATCACTCCTCAGTACTTATCCGATTTATACTGTTTTGGATTTGTCAGCTCAACATTGATTGAATCACAATTACATAGGGAATTGGTCTCGGGATTATCATACAGTATAGGATTTCATACTCTGGATTATACTTTACCTTTCAACAAGGAATTTTACAAACATAAGATTACTTGTGCCCTAGATGCCATGTTTGCCGCTTCTCAACAACACCAATTCTTATCAGTCACTAAGATTGGTACAGTGGCAGTCGTTGGTACTTTGGGAAATGAAGATACATTTATAATTTTGCAAGTCAACTCTGAATTGAAATCAGAAGAATATATTGACCTTGTGGAAATTATATACCAACATTCCAAGCTAAAATTCATTACTCCAAGAATAATGTTAGATGTAGGGAAATTACATAAGTCCGAATATGAAGAGAAATTATCAGTAGTGACTAAATTATTGACAGATAATAGATGCAAATTCAAAATCGTTGGTATTTTAATTGACAGTGGAAACCATTATATTCCTAAGGGATATCGTATTGAACTAAGTGGGCCCAGTAACGATTTTGATGACAGCTTTAATACTGAAAGATTCAATGGAGAGTATCAACAGTCGGAAAACATGCAAAATCATGAAAAGCTAATTCAGTTGAACAAGTACTTTTTTAGAAGCAGAATCTTTAAGGATATCTCCAAAAATAAAGTCAAGTCCCCCACTGATGGTATGAGCTCTCCTGATATTTATGCTAATGAAAATCTATACGAATTTTATGAACACTTTATTAACGCTGACAAATTTATACAGAAATTGGGTATATTGAGCGATAGAAGGCTACACGATACTATTTAGAATTTTTTTTTAAAATATTCATAGATTTATATCAGTATGTACTTATGTTCTCCTTGTTCGCTCTAACGGACTGTCTAATTGAGTCTGTCACGGTATCTTTCAAAGATATAAACTTATAACCTAATAAATCTTTTGTTTTCGAATTATTTATAGTACAAGTATTCTTTATAGCATCCGCTTCATCTTCAGGATTACCAACTGGAAGGTCATGACCTAATTCAGGAAATAAATTCCTAACTAGGTTCAAGACTCCTTGGGATACAAATCTTTCATGGGAAATTATTAGTCTCTTCCCCTTAGCATCTTCATGTTCAATACCAACCAAGTGTGCCTTAGCTACATCCCTAACATCAATGCAAGGTCCTTTTATTTTTGGGACTGGATCACTTTTTCTAAGCTTTAGAATGCTGTTTATCATTTCTGCTGAAGTGTTAACTGTCCCCTTGGCATCTTCATCGAATGCCTGAGGACCAAACACGAGAGATGGATTGATTGTAGTCAATGAAAATTTTGGTTTTTCAGTATCAATAAATTCCCATGCTGCCTTCTCGGCAAATTTCTTTGATCCATAATATCCATTAAAAGGATTTTCTAAACTTTCTTCCCAACTAATTGGATTCCAGCTTGATTCGTCAACAGTAACATCACCACTATTATCACCCGTAAAGGAATTATTTGACACATATGATGAAGTTATCACAACCTTGTCAATGTTAGGACCAAACGTCTTCACCGCTTGTAATACATTTTTGGTGCCTTGAATTGCCGGAATCAATAAATCCTTCTCGATGTCAGTAGTATTATAGTGAAAAGGGGATGCTGTATGGACAAATACAGATATTTCTGGATGACTCTTTAAAGACTCATCAAAAGCACCTTTGACTGAAATATCTGGAACTATTTCGTACAAAAACTTATTATTCTGAAGCTGCCTGGCTAACTTTTCACCTTTTTCCTTGGATCTGACAGAACCGATTACCCGGTAGCCCTTTTCAAGTAAACCTATAACAACATATATTGCGATATAGCCTGTTGCTCCTGACACATACACCGTTGTATCTGACATGTCTAATTGTGGCCAAAGGGTTACAACATGACGAATAGAAATTTGATCCACAAGTATTTTTCAAAAGATGAAAACTCAGCGGAAATGTGCGCTTATGACTCCCGATTCCATTTTTGCTATGCAGCAACAGGAAAAAGTTAAGCTGCGACAATTAACTAGACTGAAAAATATAGGAAAATGCTAAATTATATTAATAATAGTATATGGCTATTTAAATTGCAAAACAAAACGACTGTCGTGTAAGGTTAATGATAATCAGATTTCTCCAACTATGACAGTCACCAAGAATAAAAAGTGAGCTATGATCTGGGAGACTATGTAAAGAAAAAATATATAGAACTGAATATATGTAGAATCAAAAGAAAGTGAATCTTAAGACTTTCCAAATTAATTTGAGAATGTTAATGAAAAATTTATAGATATTAACAAAGACCCAAACCAATCTTAAGAGTATAACAATTAAATTTTCCAAACAGAAGTATAAGAATTTGTAGTTTCCACCGTCACTTAAACTAATTGTCAAATCGTTATCCCTCAAAGTTTCAGTCACAATGTTACTAAATAACGAAACATTCAATTTATCCAATTTTTCATTGACTTTTCTTAATTCCAAGGATAACGAGGTATTTATTTCTCCAATTGAACGATCACTGTTACTCAACAAGTTGTCAATTCTGACTGCATATCTCTCGTTCACCACATGAATGAGTGATTTTATTTCATTCAAGAATCCATTATAGAGGATTTCATAAGCGGGCAATATGTCATCATTAATTTGAACTGTAGATTGTAAAAGGTCCTGGACTTGGCGAAATAAAGCATTTACCTTCGCATCAGTAGAATCTAACAACCTTGGATGAACATTAACAAGGTAGTTTAATTTTAGGAAAAGATTCTTGTCAATGTGTTGAAGATGCGAGTAAATTGCTGACAATTGTTGGTCTTTCAAATCATTTTTCACAAAAGTATTTTTCTTTGTTAAAGAGACGGGTGCTGAATTATCTGTGGAACTATATAATTCACGCTCTACTTCATCGGTAGGACTCACTTTCGTATCACCACCAGTGATGATACGCTTACTCTCAACAGGTTTGAAAGTAATTTTGCTTATATCAAGAGTTGGGGATTCATTGGTATTTGTTCGAACAGGAGCAAGAGACGTATCAGGCTTATTTTCAACACCATGAGGATCGAGACTGAAGATGTGTTTATTGGCGTCCGCATTTACTGATGTATCTAAGAGAGTCAAATTAGGAGTTGAACGAGGAGCATTTGGCAATCTTTTGAATATTTTATCTTTCAAGGCATGATCATCAGTACTTGAGTTTTTGATGGGACCAATTTCTTCATCAGAAGACCAGGATGAAGTAGAAATATTTGAGCCGTAAAGTTTTTTGGCACGCGATTTAACTTTATCACGTAAAGTATTTTTACTTACGTAACCTATATTATTTGAAGTTGTTTTCGATAAATGAAAAAGTCGGACTTTATCGCTTCCCGAAGATTGAATACTCGACAGTCTTCTTCCTTTGGCGCTTGATTTATACTTATCTGTATCAATATTTGGAGTTGAATTTGAAGTGGAAGAATCAGATTCGTGAGTCAGTGGATCATCCTTGAATAATTTATCATGTAATCGATCTCTTTTTCTTCCTTTAATTTTTTTAGCGGATGAAGCATAGGAGGAAGGTGATGGGAACCATAGCTCACCATTTGGCTTTTTCAATTCATGCCAGTGACCAGTTTTCCAAGAATTATCAAATATAAATTCTGATAACTCAATTGCCCATAACATATGCCAACGTCTTTTACTATCACCAAGATTTTTTGAGCTGAAAACATTACAGGCAAGGGGTAAAGTTTTTATAGCCAAAGGTTTTGGGAATTCTTTATGTTTAGCCCTTATTTTACGATTTCTAATAATTTGTAAAGGATTGTAGACCCCTTCCACACCAGGATGGATATTGGCATCTTCATGTAATCTCCCCCAATCATAAGTTCTTTGAATGTGCATATACTTCAAACCGATAGATGATTTGACTTTTTCAGCCCGAACAAAGGTACTCCTTGAGATTACAACATTAGGAGTGACATTTTCATTAGAACCACGTTCAATTTTGTTTAGATTATCGATATGAGAAGTATCTTCAAACGGATCCACAATATTGTGATCTGCACGTAAGACCCGTCTTGTATCAAGAAATAACGAGGTTAAATGTTTAGCCAGTAAGATTTCACTTTCGGTAGAATTAATAGGTTGTGAATTTATTTTAGATTTAGATTTTGGATCTGATTCAGTTGGTACAATATCTTGATTATCGGGCATTGACTCACCAGCTGGCGAAGTAACAACAATATTGGTAGGAATGTTTGAGTGATCATAACTATCATTATCATTATTTATAGTATCTGAAGGATCTTCACTAACTTCAGTGATTGTATCATCTAGAGATATATCGAAACCAAACCCATCACTCTTTGGTTTATTTGCTTGTAAAGATTTTTTATGGGAATGATGGGGAGGTTCAAGGGCCAGCCTTTTATTAGTTTCACTATGTTTTTGATTATTTGACGCATTAGGATAAAATGAATTAGGTTGATCAGTATTATAATCATTTTCAGGTTTTGAGTCATTGATTGGATTGCTAAACTGTGGTAAGGGGCGTAAGGAAGGAGGTGAGGAGGTTGAAGCGCCGCTTGATATTCTTAAAGCAGCCAAGGGAGAAGATTTTGATTGAATGATTGCTGGAGCTGGAGTTTCACTTTTAGTTTCACTTTGAGGTTGAGGTTGAGTTTGAGTTTGAGGGGGGTCCAGTACCACCCCTTTTGAATCAGACTTTGGATTCGAATCATCCGAAGGGATAGCAAAGGTTGAATCCATATCCTGAGACAGTAGTCGCGAACTAAGTGGAGATGCTTTTGAAGGTGACATTAACGGTTACCACATTGGAGTGAAATCAGAAGGATCGTAGATATTCTATACTAGATGTTTGAGTGAACAATGATATTGTTGTATTAGCCTCTTGAACAAGAAAAGAGAAAGAGAAAAAGACTCAAGAAAAAGAGTTAGAACGAGTGTATTTGAACAATTGGTTAATGATTGAAATGCTGACGGTTTCGCTATTAGCAAGAGAAGTAGAGAAGAAAAGCACAGTCTAAAATTGTATTTATACGGTAACCAACTAAGGTTGAATGGATGTTATTAGGTTGTCTTTTTTAGTAACTAAGCTAAATCTCATTGTTCTTTCCTAAATTTAGAGTTACAAAGGCTTATATCACCAAATCGCAAGGAATTTTTGTAGAATTTTTATTTATAATACTGTAGTGGTGTGTGGGTCTTTTGTTTTTTCTACTTTTTCAACTTTTCTCTGACTTTTTTCTGACTTGCAAAATTGCCACTGATAAACAGAATAACAACAGAACAACAACAGCATCAGCAGTGACAGTGACATATCAATTTACTTAGCCAGAGGGAATATGACGAAAGAAATCCAGTTTGTTAAGAACGATTGGGATAAATATGTATCCCGT
Organism: Hyphopichia fennica; assembly: GCA_030444945.1. Lineage (NCBI taxonomy): Eukaryota > Fungi > Ascomycota > Pichiomycetes > Serinales > Debaryomycetaceae > Hyphopichia > Hyphopichia fennica. The sequence continues at coordinate 101,369 of JAJMOB010000032.1, read as the reverse complement.
AACAAATACTTAGTGGCAAACTTTACTGCATCGTGGTGTGGGCCATGTCAAGCGATTAAACCAATTGTTGATCAATTTTATAATGATCCCGATCGTAAGTATGCCAATATTGAATTTGTGAGGGTTGATTTGGATAAAGAACGAGAATTGGCATCACAATATCAAGTTAGTAGTATTCCAACGTTTATAATTTTAGAAGATGGGGAAGAAACCAAACGTATTCAAGGGGCCAATGTACCTGAATTAACCCAACTGTTGGATACTTTGAGTGATAAAGCCAATCAAGATGAAGACGTGGATGGTAGAAAAGGTAATGGGATTAGCGGTGGTGATGGTGATGGATTTGATATTACCAAGAGTGAAATTTATAAGGATATTTCCACGTATATACCCAAAGGGTTTGAAGTATTGAATGATTATATTTATTATGGACAATTTGAATCTTTGAATACTGTTCCATTATATAAAACAGAAGAATCAGACGTTAAAAATGTTTTTAAATTAAAGGAAACTAAACCAAGTACTGTATTTTCTGATTCTGATTCTCAAATATTATTTTACGTCCCCTTCACTCATATTTCAAAAATTTATTCAATTTTATTTTCATTTAAAAAACCTACATCCTATAAATATGATTCATCAATTGAAATTGATCAAGATGATTTACACGGGGAAAGTCAAATTCCAAATTTAATTAAAGTTTGGCCTAATCATAATAATATTATCTCATTTGATGATGCAAATGATTCTGATGCTCCACACATTGAAAATATTGAAATCGTACAAGAAGATGAAAAATCAATTTGGTACGAAGCTAAGTTGAAGTTTGTTCGTTTCCAAAAAGTTCAAAGTCTAAACGTCTTCATTGACGGTGATGATGAAGATTACCATACTTTGTTAGATAAAGTTGTCATTATTGGTGTCAATGGAGATTCCAAAGATCAAGGTAAAATTAACGAGTAAACTTAACAAATATACGTATATACATACATACCTGTCAAGGTCTAAATCTCTCTTATTCTTGTAGTCTGAATCCGATATTCTCCTAACTGGCCCTCCGGACCCGTACCCGTATACTCTTAGCCAGAGGAGACCCGTACCTCCTCGTCCTACATGTTACTCCGGAACTGAAAATACCTCATCCACCCCCAGACTAATACCCACAGGTTAACCAGTTTATTATGTCAGCGTCGTTCAGTCCGGTAGATGGTCAGCAGTTTCACAATTCATAGAGTACACCACTGGCTGGCTTCTCATTAGCGGTGAGAATTTGTATGGCTTTTTGTATGGTGAATTTTTGGTTTGAATTTTTTTTTTTTTGCCTGGGATTTTCTTTTTTTTTTTTTCGTTTTTGCCTGTTTTTTTTTTCTCTTTTTTCCCACTTTGTTTTTTTTTTTTTTTTCAACAAAATTCAACAACTAGTCTTTTTTTACTAACTTTCATATATCTTTTCCTTCTTTTCCCTTCTTTTTTTTTTTTTCTCTCTTTCTTTAGTTGTTGGTTATAAGTTGTATCTTTCAATTTGTTTCGTTTTGTTCTGCTTGTTCTCCTGTTAATACTTCCTTGCTATATTCTTTCACTTTTTTGCCTCCTACTTTTTTTCTACTTTTTACGGTGTCTTTCCAATGAGCTCGCCATTATTATTAAGGTCCATCGGGCGCTTGTCTTCAGAACCACCATTACTTCGAGCCTTAGCTCTACATTCACTCACTAGCATTACTTCATATTCTACTTCCTCGAGTTATCCCTTGACTCCCGGTTTACATCATAATTTAAATCCTAGAACCGTTAATTTACCATTAATAGCGTCTTTTATCAGATATAATTCATCAACTTCCAAGAATTCATCATCCTCATCAATAAATAAAAATGGTGATGATATTAAGAATGCTGAATTGATTAAAAAGGATTCAATTACAACTCAACCAGCTAAAACCGAATCAAATACAACCTCAGTTACTCCTTCCACTAAGTCCGAAACCTCTGCTGTTGAAGATGCTGAACACAATAAGAAATCATTGTGGGAAAAAGTTAAACATGAGGCTCAACATTATTGGAGTGGTACTAAATTATTGGGTTATGAAATTAAAGTTTCAACCAAATTATTATTTAAAATGGCTGCTGGTTATGGTTTATCAAGAAGGGAAGCAGCTCAATTACAAAGAACAATTGTTGATGTTATTAGATTATTACCATTCTCAATGTTTATTTTGGTTCCCTTTGCTGAATTATTATTACCAATTGCACTTAAATTATTCCCAAATTTATTACCATCAACTTATGAATCAAAATCAGATCGTAAAAAGAAGAGAGCTAAATTATCAAAAACAAGAGTTTCAACTTCTGATTATATTAAAAAAACTATGGAAGAAAGTGGTTTGAAATTATCCAAGAAAATTACTGAACAAGAAAGAGAAGCTTTCGTTTCATTTTTCCATACTATTTCAATGGGTAAAAGTCCAACCAATGAACATTTAATTCAAGTGGCAAGATTATTTAAAAATGATCAAGTCTTGGATAATTTATCAAGACCTCAATTGGTTGCAATGGCTAAATATATGTCTTTAAGACCTTTTGGTAGTGATTCAATTTTACGTTACCAAATTAGACATCGTTTATTGAATATCATTAAAGATGATAAAGCAATCGATTACGAAGGTGTTGAATCTTTGACAGTTCCTGAATTACAAATGGCTTGTCTGCAAAGAGGTATCAAATCAGTTGATGTTTCTCCTGCTAGATTAAGAGAAGATTTGGCTACCTGGTTGGATTTAAGATTAAGACAAAAGATCCCTTCCACTTTATTAATTTTGGCCTCTACCTATACTTATGGTGATCACGGTCGTTCAATTGATACTTACTATGATGCCTTATTAGGAGTATTGTCTTCTATTCCTGATGAAGTTTATAATGTTGCTAAATTAGAATTAGCCGATGATTCTAAATTGAAATTAAATATCTTGAAAGAACAAGAAGAATTAATTAATGAAGAAAACTACAGAGAAAAAGATACTGTTAACAAAGTTAAAGATGAAATTAATTTGGATGAATACGAAGATACCGCTAGTGAAGGTATGAAGATTGAATACGACGACAACAAAGCTGAAACTGAAACTGTTAAAAAAGTTGAAACTGCTAAAGTAGTTGACAAACAAAAGCCAGATGAAAAAATTTGATTTACTTATTTGAATAGATGATAACTGATTATTTCTTAATTCAGGAATCCTGTTCTTTAAGTACAATGTTTCTTTTTTTTGGCTATATTTCATTAACGAAATTATTAAGAATCTTCAAGTTTGATGGAAAGAACAAACCAAAAAAAAAAAAAAAAAAAAAAAAAAATTGCCAAATAAAATCAATCAAAACATCTCTAATGGAAATATATTTCATTAACTCATTTTCATGATCAATGATCATGATAATATTTATTTTATAACAAAGTATATTCAGTTTCATATGACATATTTTTTTCACATTCCACTGCTATTATATTCCTATGTTTCTATTACTTACCCCGTAAATAAGAATCATTGTAAAAAAAAAAAGAATAACCAAGAAAGTCTTCACTCGGTTATATTTGTATATACATAAATTTCAAAATCTACACTCTTTTCGTCCTTTACTCTATTGAACATACACGTAACTTATTTTATTATTATACACTTTGATAAATTTGATTAGACTATTTAATTAGTACCAGTTGAACCAAATCCACCTGAACCTCTTTCAGTATTGGTTAATTCTTCAACACTGATTTCTTTGATTTCAGCATTTATAATTCTTTCTAAAACCAATTGAGCAATTCTGTCACCACTTTTGATTTCAAAATCTTTCTTACTATGATTGAACAAAACAACTTTAACCTCCCCTCTGTAATCAGCATCAATAACACCTGCACCAGTTGAAATACCATGTTTAACAGCTAAACCTGATCTTGGAGCAACTCTACCATAAGTACCAACTGGTACAATTATACTAATATCAGTAGCGACAAGACCTTGACCTTGGGATGGAATAACGGCTTCTTCTGATGAATATAAATCATAACCAGCTGCTAATGCTGATCCTTTAGTTGGTAAGGTAGCTTTTTCTGAACGTAAGAAAACTTTTAAGTCTTCAGCATCAGTTTCAATCTTTGATTTCTTGAGAGTTCTTTCTTCGGCAGTCATTGTAGTATTATTAATTAGTTATATCGTATTAAAGTAGAAGAAGAGTCAGTAAAAGAAAAAAAATGAAAGAAAGAACAAGTGGAAAAGTCATTTCTTGAAGTATCTCTTCACACGTTACGCGTACTTTTAAATTTTCAACAAAAAAAACTAAAACTGAGGATTTAATGCCGCGTTTTTGTGTAATTTATATAAAGTATATGGAATTTTTTTTTATATATTACAGTTATCTTAGTTAAATTAAGTATAATTTGGGTGTAGTCCTTTTGATACTTGAGTTAAAGATAAATTGAATCAATAATGTCATTAAAGCTATATACGTAGATACTATATTGGGTTCAAATATGCGTCTTTACCAAGGCATTCATAAAGTTTAACTCTCAATATTAACGGAACACCATTTAAATCTTCATAGATCTTGATATTAGTATTTGATAATCCTGAAGATTCATTCGGTCTTCTGACGATATCGATTTCTTCTTCATTAAGTCTTCTGTCTTTGAAGAATACTGTTGATTGTCTATAAATACTTTGAAAGATGACTAGTTGGACAAATAATATAATTAATTCGCTTATGAGTAAACCTGGTAATCCAAGTATGAATAGTTTATACCAAATGTTCAAATTGCTATCATAATCATGAGGTATGGATTCACCCATAAATGAAACAAACCACCAAGTACCATTTTCTAATTGCTTTAAATTACCAGCATCGGCAATCAGTAATGTCCAAGTAGTTATGAAAAGTATGTGAAACAAACTTGTTGTAATATATTTCCAATATAATATTTTACACGTACCCCTTAGTAAGTGTTCAATGATTTGATCTTTAGTAGGTCTAGGTACTCCATTCACAATAACTTCCTCGTCTCTGTAATCTCTAGTCATATGATCAATTGTGCTTGCCAAACCTGATCGTTCTGAACTAGAAACAAAGTCTGGCGATAACATTTTTTGAGCGATTAAATGTAATGATATGGGGAATAAACATGCTGAATGACAATATTTTATAAATTGATAACCCGCTAGTATGATTACTAAAGTATCAAGTTGTGATAATGCATGGTATTGGTTTTTTGATTTTTGAATAATATACTGCTTCTTTTCAAATTTCAAAGATTGTTCGTGATCAATAACTTTAGCAGCTGAAGTTTCAAAAGTTTGTGATTCCTGCCCCTGATAGTTTGAATCATATTGTCCCAGTGGTGGCAAATAACTATTTGAAGATAATCCAGCAGGTCCGGATGGGCTGATTGGAAATGCCCCCGGCATTGAAAATGGATTTGAACTCATGAATTGTTTGAGTCTACTGGTTTTTTAAATATTGCTAATTGCTTAAAGACAGATATTGATACGATCATTATTTTAAGGACCAATTTAGAACTTATGAGAACACAAAAAAAAAAAAAAAAAAAAAAAAAAAAAAAAAAAAAAAAAAAAAAAAAAAAAAAAAAAAAACGAATAATCAGACCCGCACATCAAATTTGACTAGGGCTAAATTAATCCACGGCACTTTTATTACATTTAAGATAGCATAGTACCAGCAGCATTTTAAAGACTTATATATAATTTACAGTATAGTAATGATATAATGATGAAACTATTATATTCAAAGTATGAAATTAGAATTTACAACAAAACTTGGAATGACCTCAAATCAAACCTATTTAATCAAGGAAAAGAGGGACATATTGGAAAATAATTCCCTAACCTCCTTCTAATTATTTAAAAGAAAAGAAAACAAATTTTAGTATTTAATTAGTTTTTCATGCTAACATGATCAAAGAGAAAATATAATAAAAAACGAATACACTAGCAAGAAAAAACAGATATGCTTTTAAGATGCTTAACTCAATAAAGCACCAATATCAGCTGGCATTTCTTCAATTTGAGTAGAGTAGAATTTTTCAATTTCTCTCATCATGACAACATCTTTATCGGTAACGAAATTGATGGCAACACCCTTTCTACCGAAACGACCACCTCTACCAATTCTGTGGATATAGTTTTCTTTGTTAGCAGGTAAATCGTAGTTAATAACTAAAGAAACTTGTTGGACATCAATACCTCTAGCTAATAAATCAGTAGAGATTAAGATACGGGAAGAACCAGATCTGAATTCATTCATAATAGTATCTCTTTCGGATTGAGGTAAATCAGCGTGAATAGCAGAAACGGTGAAATTTTGTTCCTTCAATTTGGTGGTTAACATTTCAACCTTAGATCTGGTGTTACAGAAGATAACAGCTTGGGTAACAGAGATAGAATCGTATAAATCGACTAAACAATCGAATTTATATTCTTCTTCTTCAACGTTAACGTAGAATTGTTTAATACCTTCTAAAGTTAATTCATCTTTCTTAACCAAGATACGAACTGGGTTTTGCATAAATTTAGTGGTAACTTCCAAGACATCTTGAGGCATGGTAGCAGATAATAAGACAACTTGAGTGGTGGTTGGTAATAATTTGAAAATGTTATAAATTTGTTCTTTGAAACCAGAAGACAACATTTCATCGGCTTCGTCTAAAATGAACATTTTAATTTTAGAAGTTCTTAAAACACCACGTTCAACCATATCTAAAACTCTACCTGGAGTACCGACAACAACTTGAACACCAGATTTGAAAGCTTCAACATCATCTAAAGTGGAAGTACCACCAATACAAGCATGAACAGAAACATTCAAGTATAAACCAATATGGGTGATGACATTTTGAATTTGTAAAGCTAATTCTCTAGTTGGAGCTAAAATTAAAGCTTGAGTAGATTTTTCATTTTCATCAATTCTTTGTAAAGCAGAAATGGTGAAAGTAGCAGTTTTACCAGTACCAGATTGGGCTTGAGCTAAAACATCACGACCTTCAGTGATTGGTAAGATGGCTCTTTGTTGAATAGCAGATGGGGTTTCGTAACCGTAACCGAAGATACCTCTGACGATATTTGGTTTCAAGTTTAAATCATCGAAAGAGTAGACAACATTGTCGTAGTTAGATTCGATCAAACCGGAATCGACTTCAGTAATACCGTTGGAAGACATATTGAGAATACTAGTTATTAATTGGAATCAACAAGTAATATATGATAAATTAATGAAAATTTAAAAGAAAAGGGGGGGGTGAACTAGATATCAAATTGCTTTTATGTGTAATGATTTTTTTTTTTTTTTTTTTCCTCTCCCTATAGTCCAACTCTTCTGCCCTTCGCTACATCCCTCAGATTTTTTACATTTTTTTTTCTTTTTTCTTAGGAGATTGAAAAATTTTTTTAATGGTGAATCAAATTTTGGTGCGGGTAACACCCACGGCACGTGATTCTCAGTGAAAATTTGGACCGATCTAGTCGTGTGTGGGATAAGCTATTGTGGCATCCGTACACCTCATTTTTACCACCAAAAGATAGGAGAGAAGATACCATAAAGCCAATATGAATAAGCATTTCAGCTAGTTCAATACTTCTTATTACTATCTAACCGAATGTTTCCCATTTCTCATTTGTAGTAGTACTTTGCTCTATCTCAAATCAGCGGAAAGTATGTATACCGGAAACACCCTAGCTTTGAATCTCAAAATTCGTCTCAAGAAACGTAAATGGCTGCTAAAAAGAAATGCCTAAGCTCTATTTCAAGAGGAAATAACTAAACAGTAGTGTCAGTAATTAGGCTGAATTTTGATATCCAGTTAAAAAGGAATTGCAAGCTATGAAATAAGCTATGAGATGATTTTTCAAGAACCTTCATTGGTTAATATACTTGGGTTCTGCTATTCTAAAACGTATTATCGTTAGTGGTGTGTGGCATGTTATCATGAACAAGAATCCATCTTTGTTAATTTACAGCTGTGATAAGTATTTCTACTTAGTGTTAGAAAGGAAGTGCTTTGGTAATAGCGTGACAGGTGAATATAGTACATTCTCAAATGAGTTTGGTTGCTGATACAGCATGAATTAACATTTACTCTCCATCGCTATTACCTATCCTTAATCTTAAGACATTTTGCAGCTCATACGATACATTTACAAGATCTTTAACATGTTTATGTGTATAGTTTCAATCCGTTCAAAAATCTACTTCACTTCTGGCCTCGATGTTTTTTGGGGTAATTTTATTTTCCCCGGGCGCGCAAGAAAGCCTGGGTTTTTAGAAGGAGGCGATTTAAAAATTGCAGCAATTGGGGTTTCTTGATGATAATTATAATATATTACGAGGGCTTTAAATTTAAAATTGTAGTATTATATTATATGAATTAGTGATTTAAAAACTATTAAAATCTGATGTAAAACCTATTAAAATTATAAGAGACAAAGGGTTGAGGTTAGTCAAATACTCTCTCTGGTTTAACATGACTTTCAAACTCCCAAGGAAATAATTTGGGTACATTTTCAGTACCTTCTTCAGCAATTTCTTCTTCATCTTGTTCAAACAACTCCTCAGGAACATGATCAGTATCTTCTAAGCCCAATTTTTCCAATTGTTCATTAACTTTATTGAAACTTATAACGTCATTGTTTAAATTATCAATTATATTAGTCTTAGGTGTTTGGTAGTCATCTTCAATTTCATTAGTGTTTTGTTCTGGTTTAAGTAATGGCATCAAAAGATGAGTTGGAATATAATCAGACTCGTTATCAAAGACTCTTTCTGGTAGCTGGCTTTTATAGTAACCAAATTCTTGACCAATATGAGAATTTTCTGCCGCTAAATCTCTATGAATTTCTTGAATTCTCTCAGGAGAAACTGGTGATCCTTGATTATCAAGAATTTCTTCCTTTTGATTGTTTTCAATTGCCTTTTCGGGAGAAGAATCCCATACGCTTACAAAAGGTTTGAATTCCTCATTGAAATGAGATTCTTGAGTGATCTCGGCTGATGGTGGGGGTTCTTTAGCAGGATCCCAAGAAGCGTCAACACTCTGAGGAACATCTGGAATGTGTTGATAATGCTTTGGATCACATAAATCGGCTGGCTCAGCGATTTCAGTACCTAAATTCTCTTCATTGTCAATTTTTATTTGTTCTTCTTCTGTTTCTCCTTCATCTAAGACGGTATCAATGTGCTCATCGACCTCAGTAGGTGAACGCTGAGAAAAAACAAAATTATCTTGATTGAAAATGACATTCTCTATAGTTCTGTTGTCGAATGATTTATCCCAAATCTTCCACCAATTAGTGAAAATACCATCTTTTGAAGGAGAGGTCCACGGTTTAAATGGACCAATATAATGAACAAGTTTGATTTGAGTATTTGGACCATCATAATAACTGAATGCAGCAGAATGATATCTATTTAAAGTATCCCTTGTGGAGTATAATTGTTTATCTAAATTAGAATCATGATCACCCCCGAACTCAGGACCAATTGCATTTGGTTGTTCAATGGGATGTTCAATGGGATTAGCAAAATATTTATACGCGGGTAAATATTCATATTGAGCAGAGGGGGTAGTATTGTATAAAAATGGAATTTGAACCCAATTTGAAGATTTTTTTTCATTGATGAGTTCAATGTTACTGGAATTAGCATTCAAAAGATCATTAACCCAGTCTGGTTGTGAATTAAAGTACTGATTTAATAAACCTTGATCAGCTCCATCAAAGGAGATTTCCGAGCCAGGAGAATTCACCAAAGTGAGTAAATTATTATAATCCGGAAGGTTTGGCTTCAATACGAATACCCCTGAATTAAAAACATCGGGGAACCCACTATCGGGGGCAGCTAAAATTTTATGCGGAGGGAAATCAAGTTTTAAAAGATTGAGAATTGATCCTTGTTTCGGATCTTTGGGAACATTCGGTAATGTATCAACATCTAAATATAATACTTTATCAAATTTATTAGTTAATGACCATAATTGAATTTTAGTAAACGTTTTATTCAATTCGGGTCTACCTAATTCATGAGATAATTTTTCAGTTAAATGAGAAGTGAAAAGTTTAACATCGATTAAATCATCATAAATTTCTGATAATAAAGTTAATTGAGATTCATTAAATGCTGATTTATCAATCAATAATGCCAAAGTAACGGAATCTTTCGTTAATTCAATAATTTTACGAATTGATATCCCTAAAACAAGGGCACCAGGTAAATAATTGAGATTATACAAAAGTGAAACAACAGCATTAGACATATGAGAGATACTTTGCAACTTTAAAAAAGACAGAGTTGATGAAATGAGTTTAGATGTTCAAGAACAACAAATTATTGATATTTATAGTAGAATTCAAATTCAACGAAATCAATTCAAAAAGAATTCAAAAAAAATGAAAATCAAAATGGTATAAGGGGCAAAATACCACTTTAATATATTTTCCTCTCCCCGAGTGGTATTTTTGGCCCAAAATATTTAAAATTAATTTTTAAACAATTAGCAAAAAAAAAAAGAAAACAAAATCTGAGACGGAACAATGTATGTGGGGTCAATGTTTTGCTCTCATTCGTTGCCTTAGAAAAAACAACAACATGATTTGCGTTGGAAACAGCCTCTACGAATTAGAAGTTATCAGTTGATTAATACAATTGTAATTAAACTTTTAGTGGTATGTTTCTTCGAGTAATCTCTCCCCAATTAGGTAACGAAAACACAGCGATTTTTTCCAGGGATTTTCAGCTAATATTTCTTAATTTCGTATTTTTTTTTTTTGCGGCTTGTCCGCATAGAAAGATCAAATAGAACAAAGACCCGTACATATCACTATGAACTATGGCTACTACAAAACACTGATAAAATACCTTATAAATTTTTATGACATTAAATTAGATATACACACATATAACGTTTTCAATAAAAAGAAACATATAATCAAAATTGTTTTGATACTATTACTATTATTTATAAATTAGAGGGAAATAATGCACGCTATATCATAACTTAACGGGAGTAAGACCAGACGTTCTTTAACAAACCATCTTGTTGGGCTAATCTGTTTAAAGAATCATCAGCTTCACCTCTACCTCTGATGTGACCGGATAAAGCGTAAGTGGTGTTAGAACCAGCAACGGCTCTACCTTCTTCATCAACATTGGCAATGTTGATTTGAACAGAAGCATGATCTTTAGATTTAATGATTCTGTTGGTAGCAGAACATTTTCTTGGGACGTATAATTCGACCTATTGATAAAATGTTAGTATATGGGTTTACATAATGAAAACTTGACATGTTTTCTTGTTGTTGGTATTTGGCATGATATATGTCCGACAATAAGATATTATTTTCCTTCGATCATAAACGTTTCCCATTATGATGGTGATGTAGAACAGACGCTCTCTGGAAGTATGAGCCAGCTTGATTAGACGTGTAACTTTTCAATATTTCATTCACATTCAAGTCTAAGACCTCTATTGATGTTCCTTCAGTCTTTATGCTGCTTGACGGATGGGTGGCTCGTTTCTGGCAATATGATCATTCGAAGTATTAGAAATTTGACATGGACTATTCTCTTGAGCCACTCTCTTGGTGTCAACTATATATTGAAAAATGGATATGGATTTGAATACTGATATTATAATGATTATTCTTTACTTTGTCATCTTTGACGGATCTATATCTCATGCTTGAACCAACATTCTTGGGTGGTATCGATTACATACTAATTGACCTTTATCGTTTTCCATTTTGGCTGATGTTTAATATGTGATGGTGAACTAATAAACAAAATATTACTATAGTTTTAATCAGTAGTTCCTTTTTTTTTTTTTTTAATGATATATTCCCATCAACAAAAATTTTCACAAACTGTTAACTAAGGTGCAGAATTCGCACTGTTTTTTTTCTTTTACCAATTTATTGGTACATACACACTCAAAACACCACTAGGGTTTAAGCCCTAACGCACGTGATGTAGTTTTTTTCTGCGCATCTAAAAAACACCCATACAGTTAGGTAACACAGTACAAGTTGCAAAAAAAATATAAATAAATAAAAAATTAATGCTATTAACTAATATACAATGACATTATATGATGGTCTGGAGAATTAAAAATAATGAGGTGAGGAGTCACTTACTTTAATGCCAACACTGCTACACTTTCAACGTGATGAGTTTGAGGGAAAAAGTCAAAACCTTTAATACTTTCAACATAGTAATCCTTCCCGTTAGCTGTTTTATTAATAAACCAATCGACATCTCTGGCTTGTGAATGAACGTTACAACTGATATATACAATCTTGGCAGGGTGATAATCACTTAATTGGTTTAAGAAAACATCGTCACAACCTTTTCTTGGAGGATCTAAAATGACTGAGGTTCTGTTTGCAGGAGAATCAATACTACCGAATATTTTTTCTGCTTTACCAACAATAAATGAAGCATTTTGAATATTATTAGTTTTAGCATTACGTTCAGCAAATTTAACAGAATCGGCACTAACCTCAACACCAATAACTTTGGAAACGTTATCGGAACAAGTGATTGAAAATAAACCAGATCCACAGTATGCATCAACTAAATAATTTGGTTCATCTGGTTTTGAATTGGGGATTGATAAATTAGATTTAACGTAGTTGGTTACTGCTGGTAAAATTGAATTATTATTTTGGAAAAATTCCCCAGCTGAAAATTCAAATGTAAACCCATTTATATATTCTGTAACTATTTGTCTTGGATTAGTTACACAGGTTTTAATTAATTTTTCATTATTTGATTTATCATTTTCATGATCAATGATAATTTCTTCTTTAGAAACTTCACCCGTTTCATGATCGATAGAACCAGGATGTTTTTCAGTATCAAAGGATTCACCTTTTATCAAAGCAGTTGTTTCTTCTCTTAATAGGATAGTAGCCCCCTTTTTATAATTATTAAATTCTTTATGGAATTTAATTCTTTCATTTTTCATACCTTTATTAATAATATTAGTACCAATTGAACATTCTTCAATATCCAAAACTGAAAATGGACCACCTTCTACATCAGGTCTCCAAGTTGGTCTACCCTTTGCACCAAATCCTAAACTTGGAGGTTCTTTCAATACTGGTTTAGAATATGGAAAATTAAAATGAGGAGTTAATTTTGTTCTATAAGAAAATTGTAAAGGTGAAGGTTCTGTATTACTAATTTTAGGTAAAGCATTTTCAGTAGTTGATAAAATCGGTGCTAAAAATTTATAAGCATTTTCAATAGTTTGTCTTTTAAAAATCAATTGTTGATCATATTCAACACTTTGATATTGACAACCAGAACATTTACCAAAATAACGACAATTAATAAGTGAATCATTTCTATTTTCTGATGGTTTTAAAACTTCTAATAAATCAGATTCAACGTATAAAGGATGAGATTTAAATACTTTAATTTTAACAATATCTCCTGGTAATCCAAAGGGTATAATAGCAATTTGTTTACCATTTTCTTTAAATGGATGTTGAATAAGTGCTAAACCATCACCATTTGAGCTTAATCTTAAAACTTTGGCTTCTTCAATAATTCCATGACCTTTATTGAAATACTCTTGATCATTAAGTATCAATTTCATATCATTTGAAATTGAATCTTCGGTTAAACCATTTTGTTCCAATAATTCTTTGATTTCATATTGAAGTATCCCCATTGGTGAAGTAGGATCAATATCTTTTGCCTTATATTTTCTTTTGATTACTTTTGGTTTTTTTTCCCGCTTTGGTTTTGGGTTTGTTTTAGTGTGGTTGACCTGATTTTGACTTTCATTGTGACTTTGGCCTTGATTTTGATTTTGATCTTGCTTTTGACTTTGATTTTGATTCTGATCGTGATCACGATCCTGATTCACAGTAAGGTCCTCTTTCACAGTAAGGTTTGCCTTTTTAGACTCGCTTTCAAGACATGGTGGAGATACTGCTCTTTTTTTCCCTTCCACAACCTTTTCTACCGATGCTGTAGGTACCATTATATCTAGCTATTGTGTTGTTGATCAGCTATTGAGATGAGTATTTTTTTTTTTTTTAGTTTTTTTTTCTGTTTTTTCTTCTTATCAGTTTAAGATGAGCTTTTCATTTTTTTTCCCTAGTAGTTTTTTTTCTTCCCTAGTAATTCCTTTCTCTAGTGAATTTTTTTTTGTTCTCGCTTCAAATGCGGTAAGCAATTTAGCATCCAATTTAATTGGCTGTTATACACCCGTACACCCACACTATTTCAATTAAGTAAATATAATAAATGAATACTAGCTAAGCTCTGGGCAACTTTTAATTATCCGTGATAAGAGAACCACTGCGGGTATATCGTCATATTTAATTACATATGATACTTTTTTTTCCGTTTTTACATTGAAGCCTTGCTAACTATTTTCTTGAATTTTTCTCAATTTGCAACAAAATAGTGAAATGGTTAGTTCCTTAAATGGCTGTTTAGTTGGCCGTACTATAGCAAATCCACCAAGTCAATTGAGTTGCTGGTGATTACTACGAACCCTGGACTTAGTTTTGCACGCGAGGAAGCAACAAGATAAGCCTCATACGCTTCATGACAAGAGCATTTGACTATTCTAATGAGAGAACAGCAAGAACAAAAAAAAAAAAAAAAAAAAAAACAGAAAAAAACAGAAAAAATCAGAAAATCAGAAAATCAGAACAGAAAACAGAAACAAAACCTACTCGCATAACAACCCTCACTTTTTTAAGAAGCAACATCACTTCCTATTTAACTCATCTCAGCTAAATGTAGAGGCTTTTATTTCAAGTTAAACAAGGAAAAGAGAAATAGAGGGACAACATTAGATTTGGTCCGCAAAACCCATTAAAAGTTTGTACATCGGTCACAAAATCAATTTGTTTGAGTAAAAATAACCGACATTTTGGATTTAGCCGATACCTAATCTATTATCTAAGACCAAACCCCCAGTGGTGGCAAAAAAAAAAAAAACAATTGAACAAAATTCAACAAAAGGAACAAACCCCCCTAACGAAACATCAACACCAAGTAAATCAAACTAAGAGCAATCAACGATATTTAATTTACACATGATTCAACTACGTATCTGCGGATGGAAATAAGAGTGTTTTGTTGGGGAACATGCGCAGTTCGTGGTTGTATTTTTGACTTTTTGACTTTTCTTCCTAATTTCTTTGCTGGTACTCGAGCCATCGAGATAAATCTTTTTAAACATACTACAGAGATGAATATGAAACGGGCGATTCAATATCAGTGGAAGAGGCAAGTAAGTTTAGGTCAATCAATATGATTATATGATGCACGACTGATTATTTTAGAAGCATGCGACTAAAAAATTTGCAGTTAACTTTGTTATTTAGTCGAGTACTTAAGCGAAGATAAGTAGACTTACACTGGGATATAAAATAAAATAAAATTAAGCAATAATCAAGATTACTTTTTAGTATTTTTGTCGAAATTAAAATTACTTGAAAAAACCAGAGAAGAAAAAAAAAAAAAAAAAAAAAAAAAAAAAAAAAAAAAAAAAAAAAAAAAAAAAAAAAAAAAAAAAAAAAAAAAAAAAAAAAAAAAAAAAAAAAAAAAAAAAAAAAAAAAAAAAAAAAAAAAAAAAGGTGAAAAAAAAAAAAAGGAAAAACACAATAGTTTTTCATTTAGTTAAATAATACAAAAAGGGCTATTTAAAAGAATTAAAGGAAAATTTAAGGAGAGAATAAAAACTTTTTGATACTCTAAGAGTTGTCTTTTGATTTGTCTATGTCATTGAAATTGAAATTGAAGTTCAATTACTATATTTGGGAGGGATATTTGAATATAGCCATTGTAGAGGTCTTTTTTTAATATGATCAAAATAAGTATAAGTTCTTAATTGTTCTAATTCTTCAACAATTGAATCTTCATCATAACCTTTATTTTTACCACTTTGTATAGCTTCATAAATTTTTTTTCTTCTTAAAAAAGTTCTTGATTCGGTTTCATTTCTCCATTTAGTATTATATTTTTCTTCTAATAATTTTAATGGAGGTTTATCATTTAAACCATATTCATATTCTTGCCAAATTTCATGAACTGTTTTCAAAGATTTTTCTAATTTATATTGAGGTACATTATTAAATTTTTTATTTGGTACTAAACCAGAATGAATTGAAACTAAATTTGAATCTTTAGTTGATTGATTATTATTTGATTGAATTTTTGAATTGGGTGATGAATCAGGTTTAATCTTTGATAATTTATTGGCGGAGGAATTACTAGTAGGATTTTTAGAATTTTTCCGACGTTTTTTGGAATTTTCTTCTTGTATAGTTTCAATACTTCTTAAATCATGAATATCATGATGAATGGTTGAATCAATTGATGCATTACCCAAATCTTCTATACCATGTTCATTATCATTTTCAAAATTATTTAATTGATAAACTTGATTCAAATTCGTTCCATTGGTACTGGTATTAGAATTAGTAGTATTATTAGTAGTGGTTTGACTAGTTACATTAACGGGAGTGGCACTTTGATCCGATGGATTATTTGGATCGGGTGTATTATTTGTCGTGGTGGCATTATTGGTGGCGGGACTAACGGAAGTATCCCCACTCAATAAATTAGACAGAGCCAATGATAATATATAAGGGTTTGAACTATTAATTGGAACCGTTTGTCCCTGTTGTTGCTGTTGCTGTTTTTGAGTCGGTCTCATACTTCTTTGAATTTTTTTATTAGAGACACTGGTGGCATTTGCTGGTATAACCAAATCTTGTTGTAGTTGTTGTGATTGTGATTGAGGTTGAGGTTGAGATTGTAGAGATTGTAGAGGTTGACGAGGTTGCGGTTGATACAGATGAATTGACGACAGTTCATTCAAGGGAACCATTCTACTAAAGGAAGCACTTCTTTCCAAGGGGAAAGTATTAAAATCAAAGGTAAATCGATTTGACATGAAGGGAGAAGAAGGGGCTGAATTTGGTTGAGGAGCCGGTGATTTTAAATTTAAAGTCTTGGGCCAAGATCGATTAAATTCTTGAAAATTTATATTTGAAGTGGTAGTTGGTTGAGATTGAGAAGGTTGAGAATGAGAATGAGTTAAAGGAGGTTGTTGAGTTGATGAAGATGAATTTTGATTACCATTTGATATTAAATTTGGTTCCTGAACCACAACCACATGTTCATCTTCGTCATCATCTTCCTCTTCTTCTTCTTCTTCATTCATTATAGAACTCAAATCTTTTGTTAAATTTGAAATATGTTTATTAAAAACTTCAACTAGTCGTAAATTATTTGAATCATGATTTAAATTAGTCGAAAGTTGATTTTTATTTGAACTAGTTGAAATCCCCGAACTAGTTGAATTATTAGTATTATTACTTTCATTAATAATTTCATCTAATTTATTTGAGAGAGTAATTAATTTTTCATTAATTGATTGAATATTAGATTCAAATTTTGAATCAAGATAGTCTATTCGTTTATTGACATAATTACTCAATTGGTTAATCTGAGTTATTATACCGGTTTCCGGTAGATTAGAAATATTCGACATGATTGAATAGAAGAAAAAAAAAAAGAAGTATTAAATAAACTTAAGTCATGAATACATTTATTCCATTAATATCAATTTTTCAAAACACCAATTTAATTTTTGTCTGAATTGAAAAAAAAGAACGAAAAGAGAGAATGCAGTGACAAATTTTACAAAAGTTCCTGGAATGATTATACTTTTTGTAATGATTTTGTCTTCTTTTTTTTTGTCTTTTTGTCTTTTTGTCTTTTTGCCTTTTTGCCTTTTTGTCTTTTTTCTTTACTTTCTTTTGATTTCCGTTGTCTAATATATAGGCCCACGCGGAATAACAATAAAATTCCTTACCGTGGACAAAATAGCAGCAGTAGCAGCAATATAAGTAATATCAGATCTTACCCTAGAAGCAAAAAGAGAGAGAGAGAGACACACAGAGAAACTAGTTAAAGCTTCCTAAGAGATAATCAATTTTTGCTTTCCCCTAAAAGAAAAAAAAAAAAAAAAAAAAAAAAAAAAAAAAAAAAAAAAAAAAAAAAAAAAAAAAAAAAGAAAAAAAAAAAAAAAAAAAAAAAAAAAAAAAAAAAAAAAAAAAAAAAAAAAAAAAAAAAA
>JAJMOB010000032.1:68877-83121 GCA_030444945.1 Hyphopichia fennica | reverse complement strand
GTGGCTTTTATCTTGCTCTTTAGAGTGGAGTTTTTCCCTTGTCCGTTCCGTTTCATGAAACCGATGGACACTACATATATAGTAACACTACATATACATGTACATCTATTACTATTAGTATAGTATTACTATTTCTATTTCTATCAGTATTAGTATTAGTAATACTATACTATTACTATTACTACTAGTAATACTACTAGTAATACTATTACTATACTAATAGTAGTATAATGAGACCGGCTGGTAATCGGCAAAGTTTAAATTTTTCAACCACAAAAAAAAAAAAGAAAGGAAAAAAAGTACAATAGCAACTTTTAATGCAGCAAATAATAATTCATTTTGTTACTGCAAACAATCTAAAATACTTCGTAACTACAATCTATTCAATACTATTAGTATAGTATATATATACTATATATACTATATATACTATATATACTATATATACTATATATACTATATATAGTATGTGTAGTATGTTAATATATCTTGTAATACATTATCTTTATCTTATATTCATAAAGATTTTGTGGATGAATCTGTTGGGGTATGAGTATCTGGTTGTCGGGTTTGTTTAGTATATGCATTCGTACGCCTCGCTTAGTATGTTGCTGGCCGTCCATTCGGCAGGTTACCATATATACATATATACATACATATATACATAGTTGTATATATACTCATATACATAGTTGTATATACTATATACTATATATTATATATATACACATACAATTATATCTACTTATATTTATATATATATATATATATATATTTGTGAGTGCGAATCCATTCTATGCACCAATTATTTTCTTCGCTTCCATGTGTGGAACAATTCAGATATCTCCACACAATTTGTAGTTCAACATCCTAGTCCAATCAGTCGAGTTGTGAGTTCAAACCCCCAGAAGGCTACTGTAGCAACCCCAGCATAAACTATTAATCGACCAATGGTTTCAACATCAAATCTTGGTTTGAATACCCCACTAACTTTTGGTGGTTCCAGTGGGATTTGAGTTGATCTGGATGATGGTGTTGATGGAGTGGTTGACTTACGATTTCTCAATTGTGAATTCTCATAATCTAACATTTCATAAATATCAATATCATTTTCTGGTCCTACTTCATCCTTTTTATCATGATCAATTACATCTCTAATTAAATTATTAATTTCTCCTCCAATTGAATCATGATTCATATTTGATAATGATTGAGATCTAATTTGTCTAGTAGTCTTCTCACTAAATGCAGTACTGGTATAATTCTTTCTGGGTAAATAAATTCCAATTACCTTATATACGGGTGGTAAAATTGTAAAAATTATTGGTTTAGATATAGATTTCCATAATACAACTATTATCATTCCTAATATAATTCGAGCTAATACTTTAATTAATCCTAATTCAGAATAATTAAACCCAATACTAGTTAATTCATTAACAGTTCCTGGTACACTACTAGTTAAACATGCTATCCAATGTGATAAATCAATACCAATTAATACTCCAACAAATGCTACCGAATCATCAAAACATGGACAATCATCAACTGGTTCACTATGATAATGAATCATTGATAAATAACCGGTAAGAATCATACTTAAAGTTATTAAAATTCCAATCCATGAATCATTTCTAGTAGAATTTAATAACCATTCATCAAATTGTTCACCAAAATTATATCTAAAGGAAAACATTATAATCCCAATTATTGATCCAGCAATGATATCGAAAAATCCATGCATCCCACAATATAATCTACCAAATATAAGTGATATATAATAAATAATTAATGAACCATTCATTAACCATAAATTTTGATTCGAATATTCATTTCTATTTTCATAAATTTTACCAAATAATATTAATGTAACAGCAGTAGCATTTGCACTATGACTTGATGGCCAACCATATTCTTGAGCAGTATATGATGACATAGTAAGTCTATGTAATGGTGGACTTCTTGGTCTTGGTAAACATAAATAATCTTTACAAAATCCCGTAAAATAAATTCCAAATCCTAATACCCATATTAAATCTCTTGATAATAATCCACATCCAAACCAAATTGGTAATGGTAACATTAAAACATAAAATGTATGACTAGCTAAATTTGCTGTCCAAGCAAAATAAAAATCTAATATTGGAAGACGTAATTTTTGTTGTAAATAAGTTAATATTTCAGTTTCTTTTCTAACTATTGGTAAACATAATGATCTAATCTTATACCGGAAAGGTGGTAACCGGGATTTATAATGATCATTGGGTTTATTACCAGCATCTTTAATACCACCAGGTGACGAATTTCCATTGGTTGTTAATTCTTTAATCGATCCTTGTGGTTCCACTAGATGGGATTCCCTTTCCTTATCACCTAGTGGTGATTCTATGGTTGATTTCGAAATAAATTGTGAATCCATGATTCAATTGATTTATGAAAAAAAAAAAGTAATACAAGTTTTTATATGCATATACTAATAATACAGACTTTGATCGAATGGAAGGTGGGTTTGTCTTTATGTTTAGATCGGTATTTTAGCTATTTTATCTTTTTTTCTTTTTGTTTTTGTTTGTTATTCTGCTTTTTTCCTCTTCGTTTCATATCTTTTTTTTTTTTTATTAAAGTTGGCCTTTTCAATTTTGTGTGAGGGTCTTAAGTAATCAATTATTTAGGGATCAAAAATTTCGCGATTTATGACGTCTACAACTTAAAAGCCTTACTTAGGAATTTACTTATGAATTTACTTATAAAATGTCTATTAAAGCACAAGAATGAAGAGAATTTGAATTAAAACAATTTATATGACCAAGGGAAGAAATATTTATTTATATAATACAGTAGTAATGCAGGGAAATGGGGAATGTAGGGAACCTATAAAATAATACATCTTCTCTTTTTCTTTTTATCGTGTCTAGTAAATGCAAATTCATCATCATTATATTTATTAGCATTATTAAAATTTCCATAAGGATTTGATTGATAATCATCTTCTTGTAATGGAGCATCTAATAATATGGTAGAATCATAAGAAGTATTTTTTAAATGACCTCTTCTTTGTGATGTATTACTTGGATTTCTTGAATGAATTACTTTTGATAATCTATTTTTCAGAGATCTTTCTAATTGTTCTTGATATTCTTGTTGTTTTTGATAATGATTTAAAGCAAAATTGAAAACACTTTTAATATTAAACATAGTTTTGGCACTACATTGAATATAACCTATTGCATTGATATCAGTTGCTAATTGAATTGGTAAATCAGGATTAATATCACTTACTAAATCAGCTTTAGTACCAACTAAAATAATTGGAATTCCAGGACAAAAATGACTTACTTCGGGGAACCAATTATCTTTAACATTTTGTAAAGAAGTTAAACTACTTAATGAAAAACAAATTAATAATACATCAACATCAGGATATGATAAAGGTCTTAAACGATCATATTCTTCTTGACCAGCGGTATCCCATAAAGCTAATTCAATAATTTTACCATTTGGACAATTTACATTAGTTACATAATTTTCAAAAACGGTTGGTACATAAACTTCAGGAAATTTTTGTTGAGCATAACTTACTAATAAACAAGTTTTACCACAACCTCCATCACCAACAACAACAATTTTCATATTATAATTCGAATGTTTTTTAAAAACTGTTTGAATTTCATAATTTGGTATAACTGGGTCATCATCAATGATTATTTTGGGTGAATTATATTTTTGATACATCTCCTTACGTTGTTTATCGATTTGAGATTGACGTTTTACATTGTCATAAGGATTAAACGACTCTCTATGTTCATTTCTAGGTGATTTATTGATCATTGATAGTCTTTTGGAGGAGGACATTCTTTTTTTGTGTAAAAGGTGAAAGTTGCTGAAAGTGAACGAAGCAAAATACAAAGTAGTGAAAGTGATAGGATACCAATGGTGAAAGTAACAGATTGGATGAATATAACTTCAAGAGTATTAAGCGAATGTACGAGATGATATATAATTCAAATATATGTTAAAAATAGGTTGATTGTCTTTTTTTTTTTTTTTTGTTTGGTTGTTTTGTCATTTTCTTGTTCTCTGTTTTGTTGTGTTTTTTTTTTTTTCTCATGATTATTTATGTTTGTCTAAATATTATCGATATGTAAACAATAAATATTACTCTAATAAACAATAAGTGCTCTTATGTAATCATTGCTACTCGAGATTATGTAATCAAGGTACAATAAAGGTCATACGTTTCATTATAATTCACCGTTTAATCGCTTAAAGCATTACAATTAAGGTACGAATAGGCTGAGATTTTCATTGGAGGTCATGGAAGTCACTGGATATCACACTGAGTAAACTGTCATTGTTAATGTATACCTTATTTTGAGATGGTTGTCAATTAGTGATATTAATGCAATTTCATATTGTATTATAAAGTTGTTGCAAGATTCCTATTGTAGGCTATGGATTTGAATGATTGTAGGATATTCGCATTTCTTACTTTCCTTACTAACTTAGCTTACTTACTAACTTAGCTTACTTACTATCTTAAATTGACACTTAGCTTCTTGACATTTCATAGGTTAGTAGTTTAACTTAACTTAGCTTGCTAGCTTTACTAAATTAACTTGCTAACTTACTAACTAAACTTACTTGCTAACTTACTTACCTTACTGATTTAAGTTGACTTATTAACTTAACTTATTACCTTACCAACTTAACTAAACTTACTAACTTAACTTAAATTAGTTTACTTACTTAGCTTACTAACTCACCTTACTAACTTACCTTACTAACTTACCTTACAAACTTACCTTACTAACTTACCTTACAAACTTACCTTAATAACTTACCTTAATAACTTATGCTGTCTTAATATCTTACGTTGATAGTTAACTTATTAACTTTGGGTAGTTTATTAGCTTAACGTAACTTACCCTACTAACACAGCTTGATAACTAAACTTACATTACTAACTTAACGTACATTACTGAGCCAACTTAAATTTACCAACTTACCTTACTGAGTAACTTAACTCACTAACTTACTAACATACTAACATACTAACTCACTAGCTTACTAACTTAACTTATTAGGACTTAAATTAGCTTGCTAACTTAACTTGAATTTACTTACTGACTTAGCTTAATAGCTCACCTTACTAACTAAATTTACACTGCTAACTTAACTCAACATACCTTACTTACTTACTAACATGCTAACCTACTAACTTAACCTAACCTGCTAATTTAACTTACCTTACTAACTTACCGTACTGACTTAGCCTATTAAATCAGCTTATTAACTGACCTTATTAACTTAACTTATTAACTTAACTTACCTTACTAGCTTACTTACTAGCTTACTTACTTAACCTAACTCACTAACTTACTAACTTACTTACTTACTAACTTTAGTTAATTTATTTAGTTATGAAAACTCCCTAACAAATGCAAGTTTTACCTATACCTAGTCTGATATGATATAGTGATATGATATGATGATATGATATGATATGATGTGGAATTCCATTCTTATCTCTCCTTAACTCAAGTCTTGTATATAATATAAACTCGTAGTCAGTTTAAGGTTTCCCAGCATATGACATTAGGTTCAATATATATATATTACATACATATATCTATCATATATGTATATGTACAAGTCTAGGCATAAAAAGCAATTTGAAATCGGATTTGAATCAAATAGTTGATCGGAAATACAACAAAGAGAGTATTACCGCTTAATCGATACGATATTATAAAATTACGAACCAGAAAATGAAAATGAAAATGAAAATCAAAACCAAAATCAAAATGAAAATCAATCTAGAATTACCAATCGGTATACCAAATGAAAGTAGAAGTGTATAGAGAACGGTGATTAGGTATGTGCGTTGACCGTTGCGAAAAGTTTCTTTTTTCTCATTTCGATGAGGTACTTTTTTTTTTTTTCATTTATAACTATTAAATAGTAGAAGGAGTAGGACTTGACTGGAGGTTTAGACAGGATCTAGAATCGTGCTGATACATTAGGTGCATATCCAAGGATCAAATAAGTATCAAGAGATATATGCATATGCTTTTGTTTTATTCTTTTTATTGATTTTGTTCCTTTTTTCTTTTTTCCAGTCCTTTTTGAAATGCCGAAACGGGGCGGTTTGTGGTATGATATTTAAGATAGTCAACTGGTACAAGATCACTAGAGACTAGAACCGGTACCTTTTTGTTGTCTTTGTTGAGCCTTGTTCATACCTAATCATAATAGGAGTCAATCATTAAATGATTAAATGATTAAATGATACAAATCACATATCACAAATCATAAATCACATATCACAAATCATAAATCATAACAAATATCAAGAACCAGCCAACATGGGAAAGTAAATTCCAGGTAAAATTTGATGGTGTTTTTGTAAATACACTAATTAGGACTAACTTTTATTGATAATTGTGACACAAAACCCACCCTCTCAATTCTAATCGGCAAAAGCTGGTGCTTTTTCCTTTTGCTTTTTTTGTTTTGCTTTTGTCTCGAGGCATGTCCTGTACACAGCAGACGGTTTTCCCGTAACTCTCTTTCCAGACCGACAATCTGGTCGGATATCCCACCCATGCTTCTCTTATTCCCACTGCTTTACTAAGTAATGGTGCCTCACGGTGTGTCGGTAAACACCTCGGATATGGTTATGTACGTGCATATTCTGTTTTCTTTTTTTTCTTTTTTTTTTTTTTTTGGCTAGCCAGCGCTTCATTGCAGTTTGTTGATGTTTTTTATCGCGTTTCTTACGTTTCCAGCCTTTTTTCTCTTTTCATAATTGTTTCATTGACGATAATCATAATCATAATCATAATCATAATCATAATCAAATAAGTCATATATCAAATGGTTATATGAATGCAGAGAATACACTGTATGCGCACAGCAATAGTCGGGGGAGACGAACTCCCCTTCTCCTCCCCCAGGCTTAGTATACCCACGAGAACAGGAAAAGAAAGAGAAAAAAGAGAAAAAAAAGATAATGGATATCGCCTTAAACTTAATGGCTTATAACTCGTGGTTATGGTTCTTGTATCTAATTTTCTTTTACTAATCTTCTTCGACTTGGACTTCCTCTTCTATTCGTCACTTTTCTTGATTAATTTATTTTATTGTTTTCTTTTTCTTTTCTTTTTTTTTTCTTTTTTATTTTGTTTTGGTTTTGGGTTGTTTTTTTTTTTTTTTTATGAACCTGGCCTGTCCCTTGCTGTTTTTATTTATATATCAAAGTTTCCACAATTTTTATATTCCATAATTTAGTACCTCTTCTTCTTCTTCTTCTTCTTTTTTTTTTTTTTTTTGGTTTATTAAAGCTATTTCTTTCATTCTTAACTACTTACCCAAGTCATTCCTTTTTCTTTAAAACTTTTGTTTGTAGAATGAAATATACTCAAACTACTTTGTTAGCTATCTTGGCAACTGTAGCTTCTGTTGAAGCTGGTTGTTCTCAAGATGGTGGTAATTACTACTGTTCATCAACCAATAAGGTCAGTTATTCTGGTGTTGGTTATTCTGGTTCTTATAAAGATGTTACCAAAATGGATGAAAGTTCTGGATCTTGTTCTCAAAGTTCGAAATCTTTTTCTGGTAATTTATCTCCATTAGACGAAGAATTATCAGTTCATTTTAGAGGTCCATTAAAATTATTACAATTTGGTGTTTATTATCCATCAAGTGGTTCTTCCAAGAAAAAGAGAGATGTTGAAGAAGAAGATTGTTCAACTACTTTACAACATGCTCATCATAAACATAAAAGAGCTACTGAAATTGTTGAAGTTACTCAAACCGTTATTGTTGATGGTCAAGGTAATACCGTTACTTCTCAAGCTACTTCTACCGCCACTCAAGGTAATAATGATGGTACTACTTCAACTGATACCGCTGCCTCAACCACTGCTCAAGGTCAAGGTAAAGGTTTCTTTAATTGGGGTGGATCAAGTTCAACTTCAAGTTCAGCCACCGAAACCGAATCAACTGCTGCTTCATCATCATCTGATGATGAATCTAGTGAAACTAGTGAAACTAGTTCATCTTCTGGTTCTGTTGCTTCTGGTGATTGGGAAAGAGTTGCTTATTATGAACCAGGTTCAACCGATAATGTTACTTTCATGAATTATTATGGAGGTTCAGGATCTGGTGTTTGGTCATCAGGATTTGGTAATTCTATTTCTTATGCCAATAAAGATGCTACTGGAGGTTCTTCTAAAGCAGTTGCATTAGAAGAAACTACTGTTAAATCAAATGTTGAATATATGATTTTTTCATCTGATTCTTGTGATGATGATTCTGAAGGTTGTGGATATTATAGAGATGGTATTCCAGCTTATCATGGTTTTGGAGGTGCAGAAAAAATTTTTGTATTTGAATTTGAAATGCCAACTGCCAGTGATAGTGCTACTATTAATCATGATATGCCAGCTATTTGGTTATTAAATGCTAAAATTCCAAGAACTTTACAATATGGTGATTCATCATGTTCATGTTGGAAGAGTGGTTGTGGTGAATTAGATGCTTGGGAAATCTTAAGTTCTGGTTCTGATAAATTAATTAGTCATTTACATGATGGTCAAGGTGATGATGGTACTTCATCTGGTGGTGGTGGATCTCAAGATTATTTCAATAGACCAACCGATAGTTCTTTCAAAGGGGCTATTGTTTTCGATGGTAGTGATATTTCAATCTTAGAAGTTGATGATGATTTTGAATCTACTTTAAGTAGTTCTACTGTTAAGAGTTGGACTAATAAATCTGGTTCAAAAGCTTCAATTGGTAATTAATTTTACTAATAAACTATAATTTATAATTCGTTAAATTATAAATACAATTACAATAAAAGTTAAAGTTCAAATTTTGTTTCGTCATACTCGTTTACTTGGTAAACCACTTTTCTTTTTTCTTTTTTTTTTTTTCCTTTTTACTTTTTTTTGTATGTTCAATATAGTATATCTGTTTATTAGTTCATTAATGTAGGTTATTTAATTTGTATGGTGTATGTGGTGTATGTGGTGTATGGATGTTTCTATTCCGGTGGTATCGCGAAAGTACTCGTGTATTTTACTCTATTGGTATTGTGATTAAGGAGTGATAAAGGCACGAATTATTAACTGAAACAAGATTAAATTTAAGCTTATGATTAAGATTCAGATGATGAGATCAAAACCTAGTAATATACTTCATTACATATACTATATGATATGATACTATATGATACTATATGATACTATATTGTACATTATATTGTATATTATATTGTATATCATATACTATATTATACTATATACTATATTATACTATATACTATATACTATATACTATATTATAATATATGGTATCGCACATTAGTTGTCCGAACCAAAAAAATGTTTCCAAACCTGTTAAAATGTTTCGGTTTCTTTTTTGTCTTTTTTTTTCCCCACTTCGATACATTTTTTTATGGAGTACAATTGGGGGGGGGGGGGGAGGGATTGGTAGGTGCACGACCACTGTGTTTTTCCCACTCCGAATATGCCTATAACTATAAGTATAGTATAGTATATAGTATAGTATAGTATATATAAGCATGCCTATAATTATAAATATATATAGTATAGTGTATATAAGTATATATGCTTATAGTGGGCTACCCCACTCAGTATAGCCACGTACTGAGTCAAGCCAAGGAGTAAATGATTACTATTTGGGAATGACTCTAACCGTACAATAGACTTAAACCATCTCACTTTGTATTGGTATATTAGTGTATATAGACAATAAAACAGATAGTACAATGTAATGGATGAACCATATTAATTTGAATTTATAATAGTTAAGGTTTGTGTTGAATTATTCTTAATAGAAGGACAAAACCAATTATAATCTTTTTTTTTTCATTTTGTTAACAGAACAAAAAAGAAAACAAGAGAACAAAGAGAGAAAAAGAGAAAAAAACAAAAAAAAAACAAAAAACTGAAAGTAAAACCAATTTTTTTAAGTGTGGTGAGAGACGCTCATACAAAATTAAACATCAGGAGTCAGCGGTTAACTAAAAATTTAAAAATTTAAAAATTTAAAAATTTAAAAATTTAAAAATTAACAATTTCAAATACTTCCTTTCTATTTCATTTCAACTTCAACTTCTTCTTATTCTTAGTTTAAAGCTAATACCCCTCTTCTTGTTTTTGTTGTGAGTGTTTTGTCTTTTCTTCCCTCCTCCAGAGAATGCGTTGGTGTTTTGTTTGATAATAAGATATAAATAACTCCAACTTCTTTATTTTTTTTGTTGATATGACTCCTCCTTCTCCTTCAACTTCTGTCTTGATACCATTTAAAAATTCAAATATTCATCATATTACTGATTTACCTAATTATCTGCCTAATTCAAATACTTTAGACCATTCCGTTTACCCCATAACGATTTCTCCACAAATTAATTTTCAAAATCAAAAATATTCAAATCATTCTAATTCAAATTCAAATTCAAGTTCAAGTTCTTTTTCTCTTCATTCAAATCAAGAATCAAATCAATCAAATGATACCAATCATATGAATGATCAAATAAATCATACCATGAATATTGATAAAATTGATGAATCAATAATGGAAAAGAAAAATCATGATTTTTCAACTCCATCATTGAAAAAACCATTAAATACATCATTGAAAAAATCATTAAATACAACTTCTCAAAATAATAATTCAAATCAAACTAGAAAGAGAAAATCAAATATACGAGCTTGTGATGCTTGTGCTATTAGAAAAACTAGATGTGAAGAACAAAGACCTTGTTCACATTGTATTAATAATGGTTTAGATTGTACTCAATTAAGAGAACGTAAGAAATCAGGTCCAAAAAATTTAAGAAAGAAGACTCTCGATTCAATTAATAATCTTCGTGATAATAATAATGGTAATGGTAATAGTGGATCAATAACTCCTCCTGATAATAAACCTTTGTTATCAACAAATGATTCGAGTGAAAGTATTAGACCTACGTTATCTACTTCAACTTCAAATAGTTCAAGATCTCATTCTTTTAAAGAATCTCAAGCACCACTACCACCTCAACCACAACAACCACATCATATTAATCATACCTTGGTTGCTCCAACTGTATTACTGGAGATATTGATTTTGGCCAACCATCCAAGTTTAATAAGAGTTTTAAAACCTTTGACAGTACCTTCATTATTAAAAAATATCAATAAACTAAATGAATTCATTCAAGTTAATTTTCAAAATGAAATTAATGATTTAAATGAATTTAATTCAAATGATCCAATTTTTTTATCCAAGTTATTAGTTATATTAACATTATGTTTATTAATTATTGAAAATATTATCAAGTTTAATTATTTTAATTATCAAAATTTTCAAATTTTTAATAATGATATTTTTAAATTAAAAAATTTTGTTTTTTTTTTACAAAATAAAATTATTGATACTTTTACTTTAATTAATAAAATTTTAATATTTCCAAATAATAATATTGAAAATGTTAATAATGAAGATAATTTTAATCAATTAAATCATTTTCAAATTAATTATAATCAATCAATTAGTTCATTTCATATGTTTAATTATTATCAAATTACAAGTTCTCTCAATAATAATCCTCAGTATAAAGATCATCAAAAATTAATTCATTTAAGAAAAGCAATTAGTTATTATCAATTAATTGAAATTCCAATTAAAAATGATTTAAATTTGATTCAATTATATGAATTATATCAATCTTTATTTAATTTGGAAAGATTAAATCATTTATTAGATCATAATTTGTTTATTAAAAATAATAATTTGATTTTAAATATTTGGAATCATAATATTGTTTCAATATCAAATTTTAATGATAATTATAATTTAGTTATTAATTTATTCAATTTATTAAATGATTCAAATATTGATGAAGAAATTTTTAATAATAACTCAATTTCAAAATTATCAAAATTTTTAAATATTAATATTAAAAATTTAATTGATCCATCAAAATCAAATTCCCTAATTTATTTTAATTTAAAAAATAATTTAAAATTAAATAAAATTAATGATTCAAATAATTCAATCGAAGAATCAATCTTAATTATTATTAAAAATATCATATTATTTAAATCTTTATTAATTCATTCAAATGATTTTAATCAAGAATTTTTTTTAATTGAATTATCTTTAATAATAAATGATTTGAATTTATTATTAACTTCTTTATTACTGGTTACTGATCATTTAACAGATTCAAAATTAAATATCAATACCAATAAAAATAAAGATGATGGGATCATTTTAAAAATTCAATTATCAAATTTTCAATTATTGCCCCACTTATTACAAATCTTGAAAATTTATCTCGATTTGAAAAATTTAACTTCCAGTTCTAATAACAA
This sequence comes from Hyphopichia fennica, assembly GCA_030444945.1. Taxonomy (NCBI): domain Eukaryota; kingdom Fungi; phylum Ascomycota; class Pichiomycetes; order Serinales; family Debaryomycetaceae; genus Hyphopichia; species Hyphopichia fennica. The sequence continues at coordinate 70,732 of JAJMOB010000032.1, read as the reverse complement.
CCTTGAAAATAATGATAATAACATTAATGTTGAAAAAGATGATACCATTGTTACTTTTTCAAATCATTTAACTCAATTCTTCATTACTTATGCTAATTCAAATAAATTAATTAAATCAGATCCAGTTTTAAATGAATGGTTTATTACTCTCAATAAAATTAATTTTGAAAATCAAACTTTCTTGGATAATCTCTTGAATGATTTGGAAAAATCAGTTAAATCAATTGCTCAAAGACCTCAACAACAATATATCCCTCAACAATTACCTCCTTTACCAATCCCCAACCACCAACAACAACAAGGTCAAAATTTGAGTAAATCAATCAAACCAGAACCTGCTCATCCTTCCCATCCTTCAAGTGCTCTGAATTCAACCATTGTTACTAATGATTCGAGTCCGGTACCATTTGAACATAAAATATCTTCTCCCGGTGTTATATTTGATAATTCCAGTAATAAACGTAAGAGTAGCCAAATCGATCACCTGGTTGAACTTCCCAAGAAAAAATTACTCGAAAAACCTAGACCTGGTCGTAATGATGTCGATATGGATGGCAATGATGATGATAATGATGATGATGATGATGATGACGATGACGATGACGACGACGAAGGATTTTTGTCATTATCAACCAACAAGTCAAAATCAAATCCACCACCCGGGGTGGCTGCCAAAGCCGCTGTTGAAGCAGCATCGGCAGTTGAAGCAGCATCAGCTGGTACTACCGGTAATACTATTCTTTCAAGGGATAAAGATAAAAGATCTAAATCATTTCGTCCAATGCCTCCTCCCTCGGTTCATCATCATTTATTACATAATGTAGGTAGTCATACCTCATTAATACCACGAAATTCCTCATCGATTACTTCATTACTTACATTTAATAATTCAGAACCAATACCAGCCCCACCAGTTATAAATACAACCAATATTGGTAAAGAAGATGATTTAAATACTTTAAATCTGTTATCGTTAAGTGAAAGTACTAAGAATTTGTATAATTTATTTAATCAAATTACTGATGATTTATCAACTACTTCTGCTAATAACAGTTTAACCAATTTATTTCAATTTAATACCATGTCGTCTTCATCGGCTAATCTTAATAATATCCTCAATACTAATAACCTCCTGAATATGAATCCTAATACCAATAATAATTCTAATACCAATCCTAATACTAATACTAATAATACTACTAATAATAATAATACTAATAATGGTAGTGAGAAATCAAATCAATTCTCGTTATAGAACCTTTTTGTCCTTTTTCTATCTTTTATCTTTTTCTTTTTCTTTATCTTTTATCTTTTATCTTTTTTATCTTTTATCTTTAATCTCTTTATCTTCTTTATGTTTTTCGATAATCTCACGAATTTTATGCTTTCTCGTTCTTCCGCTTCTTTTAATTATACTGATTAATATATAGACAATATATACCCTGTTTCCTTTCTTTTTAATTACCCTTGGTTGCAATTTGTATATGACATCATGGTAGGTCGTGTGCACCGTACCAAAGGTCTCGATCTAAATTAAGAAAAACAATTTGGTTTGCGCTGTGTTTTGTTGACGACATGACTACTTTTTTTTCCTTTTTTTTTTTGCTTTGGTCTGTTGAAAATGTCGTGGCCCTTAATTAGTAGTGATACTACCTGTAGTTATACGATTTAATCTATTAGTATTACCGTCAATTGATTATTCAATTGAAAGTGGTACTATTTGAATATCAGTACTTGTTTTGTAACCACTACACTGTCGACAAGTTTTTTTCTTTTTTTTTTTTTTTTTTTTTTTTTTTTTTTTTTTTTTTTTTTTTTTTTTTTTTTTTTTTTTTTTTTTTTTTTTTTTTTTTTT
>JAJMOB010000032.1:0-68777 GCA_030444945.1 Hyphopichia fennica | reverse complement strand
TTTATAGTTCCTAATCATTCCATTCTTACAACCGCCCCCACCTTTCATTCTTAACCTTTGATTGTTCATTCTTCTTTTTTTTTTTTTTTTTTTTTTTTTTTTTTTTTTTTTTTTTTTTTTTTTTTTTTTTTTTTTTTTTTTTTTTTTTTTTTTTTTTTTTTTTTTTGTTTGTTTTCTTCTTGGTCCAACGATTAATTTTTACCTAATCTTGTTTTTCAGTAAGACACAACAGATTTAAAGAATACTTCATTTCTTTTACTAGTTATCAATTATTAATACTTTTTGAGTTAAGTGTTTAATTCCCTCTTTTTCTTTTCTAGCCCTCTTACATTAGATCAGTAGATAGAAGAGGAAGAAAACAAAAAAAAGACAAGCATCCTCAAATAACAAATAGGAAATTTTCAATAATAATCTATCCTACAATTCACATACCAATTCCTTTTTTTTGTTGTTCAATTCGATAATTTCGTTTTATTAACCTTAATTTTTTTGTTTTTGTTTTTGTTTTTTGTCATTTCCCTTGATATCAACAAACAAAATTTCATTTCTTTTCTTAATCCTATAATAACTAAGGAATAAGAAATAAAAGAATAATAATAAGTCAATATGGATTTAGATACCGATGTTCCAATGGAAGATGTTAGTGAAGATCAATTAAATCAATCTATAAAACAAGATCAATCACAATCCCTATCACAACCATCAAATAAAAAATCTGATTTAAATCATGAATCAATTAATCAATTAGATCAATGGATTGAAAAATTATCAAATTGTGAACCATTATCTGAATCAGATGTTAAAAAATTATGTGATTTAGCCATTGATGTTTTACAATTTGAAGAAAATGTTCAACCAGTTCAAGTTCCAGTAACTATTTGTGGTGATGTTCATGGTCAATTTCATGATTTAATGGAATTATTTAAAATTGGTGGTCCTTGTCCTGATACAAATTATTTATTCATGGGTGATTACGTTGATAGAGGTTATTATTCTGTTGAAACCGTTTCATATTTGGTTTGTATGAAGGTAAGATTTCCAAATAGAATTACTATATTAAGAGGTAATCATGAATCAAGACAAATTACTCAAGTTTATGGTTTTTATGATGAATGTTTAAGAAAATATGGTTCAGCCACCGTTTGGAAATTATTTACTGATTTATTTGATTATTTCCCCATTACTGCATTAGTAGATAATAAAATCTTTTGTTTACATGGCGGTTTATCACCAATGATTGAAACTATTGATCAAGTAAGAGAATTAAATAGAATTCAAGAAGTTCCTCATGAAGGTCCCATGTGTGATTTATTATGGTCTGATCCTGATGATAGAGGTGGATGGGGTATTTCTCCAAGAGGTGCAGGTTTCACTTTTGGTCAAGATATCTCAGAACAATTTAATCATACTAATGATTTAAGTTTAATCGCAAGAGCCCATCAATTGGTTATGGAAGGTTATTCGTGGTCTCATCAAGAATCAGTAGTGACCATTTTTTCAGCTCCTAATTATTGTTATAGATGTGGTAATCAAGCTGCTATAATGGAAGTTGACGAATCGCATCATAGACAATTCTTACAATATGATCCTTCGGTTAGACCTGGTGAACCAACTGTTACTAGAAAAACCCCTGACTATTTCTTATGATTTTATTGTTACTTTATTCTATTCTATTTTCCTTTGATTGTTTTTTTTTTTTGTTCACCCCCCATTATTATTAATTTTTTGCCAATTATTATTATTAGTCTTTCTAGCTTTTTTTTTTTTGTTCCCTCTTATTCTCTTTTCCTTATGGTTTCGTTGATTTGTTCTTCATTTCTTCTCATGATAATTCGTTACTTCCACATTCATTCATTCATTCATTCATTCATTCATTCATTCATTCATTTACTCATTTTAGTTTCCAATCTTTTTCTTTAATGGTTTCGACTTTCCTTATCACCAATGAGAGACAAAACAAAAAAAGAAAAAAAAAAAATATTCTACAAGCGAATCAAGTCAATTAACTATTATAAAAAGAAAAATTACCCTTCGAGTAACTGATAAATGACTGAACATTCTACGATAACCTTCTCTTAATCTATCATCATTTCATTATCTTTCCTTCCTTTTTTTTTGTATGTTTCTTTATATAAATCTCATTCTCCTTATACTACTTTTTTGAATTACTGTATGACGTTTCGTTTGTTTTGTATTCTTTTCAGCATAAGATATATGCTTCATCTTACCATATCCTTTGTACACTTTACCCTATTGATTTCATTTCATGCTGTATCTTTGCATCTATTATACAGAATAAATATCCGTACCGCTGGAGTTGTTGTCGTGTGTGTACCGTGCCTTGTTGTTCCCATTAAATAAATTTCTCCCAATTCTCAATTTTTAGCCAACCAGAACAGCGAGTTTTCACTCAGAGTAATCAAATAATCACAAAAAAAAAAATAAAAACTAAGAGAAGAAAGAAAGAAAAAAAAAAACTAGAACTAATATAGCGTTAACTGTACAAGGATTATCATAAGACTAACCGTATACCTTTAAAGAAAACTTTCTTGAGTTTATTATTGTTTATTTATTCACTTATCGTTGTTGAAAAGGTTGGTTTCACTTCGTGCACTTCGTGACTGACTGTTATTGTCCCACATTATATTTCATATTTTAATATTCATACAACATGTTAAGACTTAATTCAAAACCAATACTTAATAAGTTAGGAACTAGATCAATTTATACTTCACTTTTGGAATCAGATGTTAACGTTTTAAAAAATGGTAAAGTTAATACTGCCATTGGTCATGGAGGTCGTTCTTCAAGATCTGGTTATTCAGCAACTGTTTTTGGTGCAACTGGTTTCTTGGGTCGTTATTTGGTTTCAAAATTAGCTAGACATGGTACTATTACCGTTGTTCCATATAGAGATGAATTGAAAAAAAGATTTTTGAAAGTAACTGGTGATTTGGGTGTTGTTAACTTTGTTGAATTTGATCCAAGAAATATTGAATCAATTCAAGAATCAGTTGCTCATTCCGATATTGTTTTTAATTGTATTGGTGCTGATTATCCTACTAAAAATTTTTCAATGGCTGATGTCAATGTTGGTATTACTGAAAGAATTACTCAAGCAGTTAAAGAAGCTGGTAATCCAAGATATGTTTACGTTTCTTCTTATAATGCTAATCCAACTTCTGACTCTGTTTATTACGCCACCAAAGGTATTTCTGAACAAATTGTTCGTGATATTATTCCTGAATCAACCATCGTTAGACCAGCCCCAATGTATGGTCGTGAAGATAATTTATTAAATTATTTGGGTCCAAAATTAAAAATGTGGACTCCAAATAGAAATGCTAAAGAAATTTATCCAGCTCATGTTATTGATGTTGCAAGAGGTTTGGAAAAAATTGGTTATGATGATTCAACTATTGGTCAAACTTATGAATTATATGGTCCTGAAAAACTTTCCTTCTTAGAAATTAGACAAATGATTCATGGTATCACTCAAGATTTTTCACAAGCTGGTCCTATCAATTATAACTTTGCTGATTACAAAATTCCTTTACCTTTAGCTAGACTTATGGCTGATGTAAAACAACTTGCTTATTGGAAATTAACAAATGCTGATCAAGTTCAAAGACATTTAATTAATCAATCTATCGATCCAAATGCTAAAACTTTTGCTGACTTGGGAATTGATGATTTAGATCAATTGGCTAATGTTCTTTTCTCCTACGTCAAACACTGGAGACATCCTTTGATTGCTCAAAAGGGTGCTCCTTCTGCTAAAGAAGTTAAAAGATTACGTGAAATGCAACATTTCACTTAATCCCTTTTTCATGTTGAAAATTTAGCATCGCATTAAACATCTTGAAAATATAACGAACAAAGATAAAAAAAGCAAAAGAACCTCGTCGTTCTTATGCCATAAGGCATCCATATATTTATTTTATTTTAACTTTTTCTTCCTTTTTTTTAATTTATCATTTTTTACATCCATTCCTTCTCATTCTTTTTTTTTTTCCCTTTTTTTCCATTTGGTCCTTTCCAAATCACTATACATCCCAGATGTATCTGTATAATTTTATAGTATATATATACATTTATTCAATTACTCGTAATTCATTTTACTACTATTGCTAAATTTGTAAAGCTTAATCTTGATTTGGTTGTACGGATTTGGATTTCAATCGATTCACGGTTATCTCCGTTGATTCTTCGCGATAAGATTTTTTATTATATTTTGACTACTTATAAAACCCAACCCCAATAACCTCTTTTGCAATATTCTAAAACCCTTTTTCATTTCAACAAGCAGAGTCTAATCCAAGATGTCTTATAGTTTGCCTCCAATAAGTCAGATATCTTCCTTGCCCCAGTCTCAACAAGTTGAGATATTGGATCACTTATTCGAACCATGTTCGACATTATCCTCATTCATAATAAATGGAGTTTTACAAAGAAAACATGACTTCAAATCATATAGAGACTTTATAGAAGTTGTTAGAACTGAACTCATTGCTTTCCATGAGTCAGAGAGCCTGAAATCGAAAACTACAAATCCAGATATTTCTAAAATCATAGCTGCACATCCAAGATTAGGTCCTGCTAAAAACCCTTCAGAATCATCAGAATTATCAAGTCATTCATCAGGTGAACAAAAATCATTACAGGGAACGCAAGAAGAAGCTACCCTATTATTCAATTTGAATGAAGAATATGAGACTAAATTCCCAGGTTTAAGGTATGTTGTATTCGTAAATGGTAGATCGAGAGAAGCCATAATGGAAAATATGAAGCAAAGAATTGAACGAGCAGATATACTGCTAGAAATCTTAGATGCCTTTAATGCCATGTGTGATATTGCTTTGGATAGAGCTAAAAAGTTAGGGGCTAAGTTGTAATGCATTTTTTGATTAGATAGTTTAATAAATTTTTTTAATATTGGGACTTTTCCGATAGGCGTTGCCAAAAACAATGTAGTCTTATAATTGAATCATTGATACTTATAATTTGCCAGATGATTCAATCTTTTTCAGTTTGTCCTCTCTTATCTTTTTTTCAACTTTTTCAACTTTTTCAAATTTTGCAAGATTTATTCAAATTATATGAAAAATAGAGACAATTTGATGTTTGCTGTTAGAAACATTTTTCAATTGATCGTATTTATCCTACCTGAATCATGTTGAGCACTTAGGTCTATGGATATGTATATATTGCCAATTTCATCTACCTACTTCCCAAGATTTCGAAGGAATTACATCTCGCTACACGTTGCTTTCTAGATTGATATATCACTATCTAACCTCCGTTTTGCTAACCTTGCAAACGGAAACACACCATTTTCGTCCAATTGGTCAATGAGCCTTTACCTGAATGTATTGGAAAGCTACATAGCGTCATTCGAACATGGCATTATACAGAAACTTCAATGGAATGGTTGATATTCATTGAATGAATTGCAATCTATAAGATAAATATAGCGGGTAACTCCTTTTTTGTGCACTAGCGCACGACTTTTTTTTAAATTAGTGAGTAAGCTAGTAATTTTTTTTGGTGAGCATTCATGTCCAAATTTAATCCTTGAAATTAAATCTTTGATAAAAGATATTAACTTATCAGTGAATTAAATATCAAAATCATCCAATTCCCAAATTAAATTAAAATTCAAGGAAAATGGTATGTCATTGATTGAGATAGATGCATTCGTGAGCGGCTTAATTCTGATTGATATGGATTGAATTCCTCTCAATTTATTGATCAAATTAAGATGGCTGATATCCGAAGGCTCTTTTATCAAGATTCTAAATTTATCATTATATCTTGGTGAATTGATTAGAATCAATTAGTTTTATCAATTGAATACTCTTACTAACTCTTTGGAATATAGGCTGGTGGTTTAGAGAACGCCCGTAAAGAAATTAAGCGTCTTTCTTTAGACGCTGAAGAATCGCAATATGGTCAAATCTTCTCTGTTTCTGGTCCAGTCGTGGTCGCCGAAAACATGATTGGTTGTGCCATGTACGAATTAGTTAAAGTTGGTCACGATACCTTAGTCGGTGAAGTTATTCGTATTAATGGTGACAAGGCTACTATTCAAGTTTATGAAGAAACTGCCGGTGTCACTGTTGGTGACCCTGTCTTAAGAACTGGGAAACCATTATCTGTTGAATTAGGTCCTGGTTTGATGGAAACCATTTATGATGGTATTCAAAGACCATTAAAAGCTATTAAAGACTTATCTCAATCGATTTATATTCCAAGAGGTATTGATGCTCCATCATTATCAAGGGATGTTCATTACGATTTTACCCCAGGTACTTTGAAAGTTGGTGATCACATTACTGGTGGTGATATCTTTGGTTCAGTTTTCGAAAACTCTTTGTTAGATGATCATAAAATCTTATTACCTCCAAGAGCTAGAGGTACTGTTACTTCTGTTGCCGAAGCTGGTTCTTATAACGTTGAAGATACTGTTTTAGAGCTTGAATTCGATGGTAAAAAACAAAAATACTCTATGATGCATACTTGGCCAGTCAGAGTCCCAAGACCTGTTGCTGAAAAGCTTGCTGCCGACTACCCATTGTTGACTGGTCAAAGAGTCTTGGATTCATTATTCCCTTGTGTTCAAGGTGGTACCACCTGTATTCCAGGTGCTTTCGGTTGTGGTAAAACTGTTATTTCTCAATCATTATCTAAATTCTCTAACTCTGATACCATTGTCTATGTGGGTTGTTTCGCTAAAGGTACTCAAGTTATGATGGCTGACGGTACCAATAAAGCTATTGAAACTGTTACTATTGGTGAAAATGTCATGGGTAAAGATGGTGAAGCTAGAGAAGTTGTTGCTCTCCCAAGAGGTACTGAAACTATGTTCGAAGTTAAAAACAAGCTCGAAGCTGATAATTCTATCGGCTACACATGTAATGCCAAACATATTTTGGTATTGAGAACTAAACAACATGTTACAATTACTGATAGCATTGTCAATGGTAAAGCTCAAACTTCGGTCACTTACTTCGCTCTCGAAACTGTGGTTGCAGAAGATAACCGCGAATTGAAGATGGTCAATGAAAAAACCCAATCCTTTGATGCGCACATGGAGGCCGAACAATTCATGGCTACTATTCCTAGTGATGACTTTGATTGGTCCATTGAAGTCCGTGATTTAGCTAGACTTGATACTAATGCTCGTGAATCAACCCACCAATTGATTTCTCCTGTGTTATATGAAGATGACAAGTTTGCTAAAAAATTAGAATCAATTGGAGCCGATTCCTCTGCTCAAGACAAACTCTCATACTTGCTTGGTCTTTGGGCTGGAAATGGTCACTCCGATCGTTCTAGCTTTTCAATCAGTCCCTCTGATGTTGATGTCATTGATCGTATCGATGAATATGCTTCCGAATTAGGCTTAGAAAGTGCTACTAGTAATGCTGTTGAAGAAGTTGATGTTGAAGATGCTGACTTGGCTGATGTTTCCTCTCATGACGATGAAGAAACACTCATTGGTGAAGAACAAGGAAAGCAATCTTTCGGTGATATTACTGTCAGCATACAAAACCCAACTAAAAGCGATAACTTATTCTTGGAAGCCATCAACACCTTTGGTGTTAAGAGTGAAAATGGTAAAGCTGTTCCAACTTCATTGGCCTCAGCTCCATTCCTGATCCGTGAAAACTTCCTTGCCGGTCTTATCGATTCAGTTGGACAAGTTGAACGTGAAAAATTATCCGTTACTGTCAATACCAGCTACGATGATGTCAAAGAAGGTGCTATTAAAGTAGCTCGTTCTCTTGGTGTCTCTGTTTCTGTAGATTCAAACAAGGAAAGTAATGCGATTTACATGTCAGGTGGGGATGCTTTAAAATCAATTCTTTGCAAATGTTCTTCTGACCGTAATAGATTTGAAGCACCAGCTACTGTCACTCGTTCTGCTCAATCATACGAATTTACAGTCAAGGAACTTCCAGGTGCCGACTACTATGGTATCACCCTTCCAAAGGGATCTGACCATCAATTCTTGTTATCAAACTTGGCTCTTGTCCATAACTGTGGTGAACGTGGTAATGAAATGGCTGAAGTTTTAATGGAATTCCCTGAATTATACACTGAAATCTCTGGAAGAAAAGAACCAATTATGAAACGTACCACTTTAGTTGCCAATACTTCTAATATGCCTGTCGCAGCCAGAGAAGCCTCTATTTATACCGGTATTACTATTGCTGAATATTTCAGAGATCAAGGTAAGAATGTTTCTATGATTGCTGATTCATCATCTCGTTGGGCCGAAGCTTTGAGAGAAATTTCTGGTAGATTGGGTGAAATGCCTGCTGATCAAGGTTTCCCAGCTTATTTGGGTGCTAAATTAGCTTCTTTCTATGAGCGTGCCGGTAAAGCCGTTGCCTTAGGTTCTCCAGATAGACTTGGTTCAGTTTCTATTGTTGCTGCCGTCTCCCCAGCCGGTGGTGATTTCTCCGATCCTGTTACTACCTCTACTTTAGGTATTACTCAAGTTTTCTGGGGTTTAGATAAGAAGTTAGCTCAAAGAAAGCATTTCCCATCCATTAATACCGCAGTTTCTTACTCTAAGTATACCACTATTTTAGATAAATATTATGATGCCAACTACCCTGAATTCCCAGCTTTAAGAACTAAGATTAGAGAAATTTTATCTAATGCTGAAGAATTAGAACAAGTTGTTCAATTGGTTGGTAAATCAGCTTTATCAGATTCTGATAAAATTACTTTAGATGTTTCTAACTTAATTAAAGAAGATTTCTTACAACAAAATGGTTATTCTACTTACGATCAATTCTGTCCAATTTGGAAGACTTTTGATATGATGAGAGCTTTCATTTCTTATTATGATGAAGCTCAAAAAGCTATCGCTAATGGTGCTCAATGGTCTAAATTATCTGAAGCTACTTCTGATGTGAAACATTCTGTTTCATCATCCAAGTTCTTTGAACCATCTAAAGGTGAAGAAGAAGGTAAGAAGGAATTCAATACCTTATTAACCAGCATTTCAGAAAGATTTGCCGAAGCTTCTGAATAAGCGAGTTAATAATGCTCTATTGATATTTTTCTTGTTCACCTTCATCATGCGTCATTAATAATTTTTCCTTTTTGTTCTGTCTTTTTTGTTCTTTCTTTCCCCTTTGTTTAATTCTTTTTTACTCATATACAATTGTTTCATTTGAAGTTAGCTTTTAGTAAATTCAAAGTTTTTTCTCCAAAAAAAAAATAAAACGAAAAAAAAATAGAATTTTGTTAAAGTTTCTACTAATTTCTTTTTAGTTCATTTGTTATATTTAACTCACTTTTTAAAATCTATATATCTAACATTTGTTTAAAAAAATAACTTTTATTAAAAATAAATACACAGTATTTCATATAATCTATTCTAGTAAAGTGCATGGCAAGCTGTAGCTACTGCACCAAATACACTTTTAACCCCATTAACACAAGTTGTTAATACGTTATCAATATCATCAATGATATCTCTTACATCTCCATCAATTGAAGCTAAAATGTCATCTCCAACACCAATACCTCTTTCACTTTCAATACCACCATCATCAGATTCTCGTTTTTCAAAGTTAAGGTCAAACTCATTAAAGGGAGCAGCAATTGCAGTGTAAATTGGATTATGTATTTTTTGAGGTTCATCAGTTATGGTATCAGTTAGGGGAGAAACGAAAACGGCTAAAGAATTTGGTGATGACTTATTAATACGAGGAGCTGGAATAATAGAGTTTGAACTATTTGCTTTCAAAGTATGCTGATGTAGAAAATTTGAAAAATCAGGTGAATCTTTTATCATAGTCTTTTTATTGCAATTAAAATTTTTAATTGGTAGTTCTTGTTCAGCCGAAAAGAAAGCAGTGTCATTTGAGGTTTCATCGACTTGACATGATGAATTAGCTACCTCAGGGCATTCAGGTTCTTTTTCAATATTTGGAAATACCCAATTGGTTATACCATTGAAAAAAGTGTATGGTTTTGTAGTTTTTGATTGGAAATTGGGTGACTGAAATGGATGATTCCCATCCATTGTAGCATCAATATTGAACTGAGAATCACTTGGTCTCCATCTAATCAATCTTTCATTAATATAATCTTGAAAATAATCTACTGGAACGGGGAAAAAACTATTTTGATCAGCAATTAGTGTTTGTCTAATGGAAGTATGACCCTGTGAACGAATTGAAGTAGGTTCATATGGAGGGTCATGAGGTGAATTCAAAGTCGAAAGGTTTTCAGAAACAAAAGGAAGAGGGCTATCGTGATAAGAAGTACCTGTCATATCATCTTCAGAAACAGATTCAATAAGAAACCCAGAAGAAGAACCCGTGGTAATTATTTTAGGTCTATTATCATGGTCATCCGAAGGGACAAGATTTGGAAGGAAACTTCGAACATTGTTAGTATCCAATTGTTTCAAACCACTTGTTGATTTTGAAAAACCAAGTAAACAAGTTTCTTTATAGTTTTTGGGAAGCGAAGCAGATCTAATTATGTTAGAATTATCTTTAATGACCCTGAGTGGTGGAGTGGCTAAAATTGAGTCAATTTCCAATTCATCCGTTAACAAAGGACTCCTTTGAGGAGTTGGTGGTACTCTTCTAACTTGTTTAGTTGGTTGATAAGCCGAATTGTCATAAGTTAAAGAACGAACTACTGATAAACCATGATCGAAAGTAGTAGTTTTATTTCTATCTTTGGGAGTTGAATCAAGCAGAAAGGATTTGGCAGGTAACATAATGGGCATGAAGTAAATGCTGAATAGCTTCTGTGATATTCATTTTCACAGCTACTTTTTTTGTTTGTGTTGCAACCATTTCATTTTCTGTTCTCTCCCCACCCCCGTACACCCATAATTTGCATTTTGGATTACCACCACGACAAATTGTGATGATCATCACAATCAAACTCTACAAATGTACTTACAATAAAGGTGATTTTTATAAAACCATAACTGGTTAATTTTTTATTTGATAATTATATACGGACGGATCATTAAAGTTTGGTAAAATTTATAAAGCTTTTAAGACAAGATAAACCTAAGAAACAGAAATGAAACGGTTAATAAGAACAAGAATAATAAACCTAAAAAAATAACAAAATAACATAATTAATTCAATTTCCAACTGTAGAATGAATGAAAAACCACAGAAATTCAATTGATTTTTGGAAAGTCATCCGACTAGATGTATTAAAAGCAATTGAAGGGAAATTATAACCACAGACATTAGAGAGACGGAAAAGTAGACTAAGCAAGGGAAATACCACCAGACAAGGGATTCAAACATATAATGGGATAGACAATAAAATTCAATCAAAACTTTCTATAATTCTTCAGTCAAAATTGAAAATGTCATTTAAAATGATTCGTTATAATTTACTGTCCGATTACTTAGATCTTGCTCTTACCTTCCGTCTCTTTCTCTTAAGTCTTCTAACTCTCTTTTTTCTCCACTTATCTCTCATATTGAATGATATATGTGTTTATGAAGTAAGGAAAGGAAAAAAAAAAAAAAGAAAGAGAAAGAAGTTAAGTAGTAGGAAAAATCAATATATATTTATAATGAGTTCATGAGGAGACACAGCAAAAGAGTTTCGTCGAACGAAAATTTTCTCACTTTTTCCTAGCGGTGTGTGTGTGTGCGAACAATTGGGCCTGACCTAAAACGGGTAGAGTAAGAGGTTATATGCAGGGCCAAAACAGGACACAGGTCTTACACTCTGTTTATTAAGTATGGGTGTACGGGTTCACACAATACTACAGCGCGACCCCGGTAGAGTGCTGTGACTGCTTGGACACATCACGTGCCACGAGCTAGGGCACCAGGGAAAAACCAGGGATGAGAAAAAAGCAGGGAAATTCTGTTTTTGGAGGTTTCAAAATTACAAAAAATAGGCTGCTAAGTTGAAATCTTACTAAACAGTAAATAGAAAATTTACTAAACAGCAAATGAGAGAAGTAAGAGAATGACAATTGACAATTGAAAGATGACAAGTTATGATTTAAATGAAATTCATTAGAATAAATAAAGATGTTTGCAGTCTAAGAAAATATATATATATATACAGGGAAGGATAGCTATGATTATTCAACAGCATCTTTTAGTTTTAAGTTTTTATTAACACGTTCGGTCTCTTGGTTGAGGGCTTTCATGAGATCATGTTTCAAATGTTCGAGTTTAAAGTGGTGTACTAAACCTTCAATAATATCTTTGGTAACGATAACTCTTTCTTCATCATAACCATTAGTGATTTCACTTTCATCGATTAATTCATTACCGAAATTATCTAAACGATAAATGGAATCGATTTTTTCTTGAGATTCAAAGGAAAGATGACTTGGTTCACCTTTATTATCACTTAAAAGATATTCTAAATGTTTAGCACCCACCAACAGTTTAAGATTACAGTAAAACCTATAAGCCAAGTATAAACCGGGTACATTAGGTACCACGGGGATTATTGCCAATGGCAAACTAATTGGTACTCCAATACCACATAATATAGCATATTTTAAATGTTTTGAATATGAATCATCTTTAAACAGTTTTAATTGTTTGATGATTGAATCAGTTTGTTGAAAATTTGCATGATATAAAGGAATTGGTTTTAATTGATTTAAAGGAATTTTTAAATTATCAATTTGAGATTGAACCATAGTACTTACTTTATCTTTATTTGATAATACTTCTTCATTAATTTCACGAATCATTGAATTTTTCGATGGAAATGATGTTAAACAACTTTCATCATACGGTACAGTATTTAATAACGATTGTACTAATTTAGTAATTTTTTTATTAATTGATAAATCTGATGATTTTAATTTATTCCATGCCTTCAGGGCTAATCCAGTTATTTTTGTTTCAACTTTGGTTAAGAGTGGATACGTTTGTAATTGAGATTTGGCTAATAATGAAGGTCGATGATTACAATAAATAAAAGATTTATGAGTTGTAATTGGGAATGAAACAACATAAATTGAATCTGGATTAAATGTTGAATTCGATTTCGAAATCGTAGATTGCAATCTTATTCCATGGTTGCTACTTATCAATGATCGATAAGATGTAGTAAATGTTTTGAAATGTCTAGGAGTTATATCATACCTGGCAGACACAAGACAAGGCTTAAGCAGGTTTATCATAACGATATATAAGCCTTATATTATATATTCAAGGGTCTGTTCAAAGAAAAAGGGTATTGGTTATTAGTTTATTTTGACACTGAAGGCAAATGCATGAGCTTATTTGTTCTGTTTTTTTTTCCTCGTTCGTTTCTCAAGAATTCTATTTGAAATTTGCTGTCTCACTTTCTGTGGGTTTCTTCCTTTGCAAATTGCCTTCTTCTCCTCTTTAGCTAATAGAAACACAAGATATAACTAAGCTATAGTATTTATAGTAGTTAAGATCCAAGTGTAGAAAGAAGCACAATTCAACTATATTATGTAATTACGGCAGCTTGGGCACCGGAAAAAGAACAGTGAGAACAATTCAGCCTCACGTCATGCGCAGAAGAGGAGGGGCAGGCACCCCCGTTACCGTTGAAAGAACATTGAAGCCAATATGGTTTATAGTGATATAGTATACATATGTATACTATGTATATATACTCAACTTATCAGTGATTGGCCGTACTGCAACGGCCAAGAGAGAATTAAGTAATGTGTCAAACGATGCTTACCTCTTTCTTTTTTTGCAGACTTTTTTCAACTAGTAAAAGACTATTATCATTTATATAAAAAAGACTGAAATGACTAAAACTATCTAGAACTAGCCCTCAAGGTTGGTGTCTTGTGCAGTCAGCAGGGGTGGTGAACAATGAATATTAGTAAGAACTACTAGAAACCAGATATTCCCATAATAGAAACCAATAATAGAAAAATCCAATAATAGGAAAAACTCAATAATAGAATAATAACAATCCGAAAAAAGTCTAAGTTTATCAGACTGTCAACTATGTAAGCTGGACATCTACGATCCACTCACAGTCAACATAGTCAACATAGTCAATATAAGTCATTGTCAAAGTATCTTACACTTTTCACAATAGATCAGAGTTAAGATTAGATATAAAAATAGGGGAGGCAGAGTACTCAAACTGGTGAAATTCTCTCACTAAAAAAATCTTTGTCTCAAAAAAAACAAAAAAAGTCTGTTTTGTAAACCCATACACAACAAAACAAATAAAATAGCAAGAAAGTTTTAGCCTTCTTTTAATTTAATTAATTTCCTTTTCAATTACTCCTTCTTCTGTTTTACTGTCAATATATCATCTAACATTTCATTCCCTGGTTAATCAATAATAATCTGAACGGATTTGTACCACTCACTGCCATATCACCCCCCCCCTCATCAATCAGTGTTAATCTCGTCAGTTTCGTTTAATATTTGACAGAAGAAAAAAAAAAAAACAGAAAATACAAAATAGAAAAACATTCGTCTTCAGGTTCCTATATTCACCTCCCTTTTTCCTCTTTGCTTTTTATTCTTTTCAATCACTGTTGTATTGGTTTCTCCTGTGGCTTTAGAATATAATCTCATAAATGTCCTCCCATATCTTCCGTATCCCGGGGAGTCTCATTGATAACAGTAATAGCCAAGACACCAATAATAGTGATAGTGAATCTGATCCTCAAAATTATTATGGCCAACAAGACCAATCAAAGGAACAATTGAAAGACCAATCAAAAGAACCAAAGGAACAACAAGCAAAACCTAATGACCATCTAAAATTTCAAATCGACACCAAACCTCGAGAGGATGGTCTGGCTCAACCATCATCACCATCTTCATGGCAACAATTGAATACTGCTTCTCCAAGTCTCAGTAGTCCATCACGTAATAGATTCAATTCAAATGTCAATTCAAATGTCAATACAAATGTCAGTACAAATGCCAATTCAAACTCAAATACAAATTTAAGTGCTCTTTCGAATTCAAATTCGGGTCAACCTTCACAATTTCTGCATATCACTTCAAGACATCACGGTTCTCAACATGGTTCTCAACACGGGTCTCAACAAGGTTCCCAACATAATTACTCTCCTAATACCGAAGATCCGTTTGATAATGCCAACGTTAAAGTCTATAGTCATAGACCTAACATTGTCCCACCTTACGTTCTTGATCGTTTAACCGAAGCTCACTACAAAGATCAATTAGATAATACCAATGTCAATAATAACCAATCGGATACCAATCCTACAACTAAAAAGAAATCATCCCAACCTAATCCCCATGCTACACTTCAACTTCCACAACAACAGCAACAACCTTCACAACAAAATCAACAACAAACCTCCCCCAATCCTCAAACTCCTGGTTCAGGTAATCGTCAAAGTTTAACCCAATCAGATGAAGATCAACAATATCTCAGTTTTGCCAATGATGCTTTCATTAAATCTTTAGGTAGTAATAAATGGCAAAATTTCTTATCAACCATTCAACAACCAACGGCTTATACTTCGGATTTGGTTAATTTTAATAAATCTTTTAATAATAATGAAAAATCATTGAATGAATCTTGGGGTGGTGATGATCGTCTTAAACTGGCTCTTTTAGGATCACCATCAAGTGATGAAGATACCTATGTTGGTGATGAAAATGGAAGTATATTTACCAAAATTTTTGGTAAAAAATCAAGTAAGAAAGGTTTAAAACTTGAAACTGATCATCCAAAAGTTAGATCAAGAGCTGGTTATTGGATGTCGGATGAAAAAAGAAAAGATGTTTTACCAACATTAAAACGATTATTCGTTCAAAATCCTTTGGTTCCTTTATTTTTAAGAATTTTAATTATTATATTCTCAGCTTGTGCTTTGGCATTGGCCGGTACTATTTTCGTTTATTCAAAACGTAAGTATGATGATCAATCAATTGAACAACAACCTAGTACTATAATGGCAATTGTTGTTCAATGTTGCGCAATTGCATACGTTATTTATATTTCTTATGATGAATATAGTGGGAAACCATTGGGGTTACGTGATCCATTAGGTAAAATGAAATTGATTATGTTAGATCTTTTATTCATCATTTTTTCATCAGCTAATTTATCATTAACCTTTAATACATTATATGATGATGAATGGGTTTGCCAAGATGATAATACCCCAGATTTAAATTCAATTGGTATATATTATCCCACTGTTCATTCCATTTGTCGTAGACAACGTGCCTTGGCTTCGTTTTTGTTTTTGGTGCTCTGCTTATGGGTTCTTACTTTTACAATCAGTATTGTTCGTGTTGTTGACAGGGTCAACACTGCTTCTCCAAGATCGGATTAACAAAAACTTTCAATTCGTATATTTCTGTTCCTTTTTCTTTTTTTTTGCCAACCAAGAAAGAGGATGCTTCACTTTGGGTCATTTCTTTGGTTCTTCCCCTTTTTTTTATTTCTAGTCATTGACTTTATTACAATTAGACATTTATTCTTTGTTTGTTTTATTTGATTTCTTTCTTCTTTTTTTTTTTTTTTTTCTCCCTTCCTTTCTTCTTCCTCAAAAGGATCTGCTAAAAGCATACGTCTTTGTCGCATTTCATAATAACTCTTTAATTTCAAAAGAACAATTGTTATTATCATCATGTATACTATGTATACCATGTATAATTCAGGTGTAGAAAAGTTTTTGCAGTATAGTTTATTGGGTGTAGTAAAAATGGCGTGTGTCAACCACAAGTCTTGGTGTATCCTTTGCTTATTTGTGAGGCAAAACCAAAAAAAAAAAAGTGGTGAACTTTTAATTCAAAACAACATACACATTTTTTGGTATCTCACAGAAGGAAAAATAGTTGAAAGCAAGATATTATTAATCTACATCATCTAATTTATTCTCTCAACTCTTATCAGATCAAATAAGTCAATTGATACTTATTTATATACCAACCAACTACTAATTTTCTAATCCAATCTCGTTTACGAGCTTCTTTTGATTTGATTTGATTTGATTTGACTCAATTTGATTTGGATTTGATTTGGATTCGAAATAGACCTGATACATCATATTTCTCTTTGTTTTTCTTTTTAAGTTTCGTTTCTTTTTAAACCAGTGTTAGTCTAAAGTTGTGGAACTCTAAGGCTCTATCAGCTGTGATTTTTCAAGTTAACGTGAGTTATTCTGTTGTTTAGATCAACCCGCCGATTCAAGAACCTGGGGGCCGTGTTAAGTTATCATCTGTATCTTATCTGCACTTTTCCATTAAAGTCTCTTCCATATTCGAACTTGTCCTTTATTATTTTCTTTGTGATTGTCAATATTGTACTGATTATCTTTCGAACATAATAATTTCATCCCAATCCTGTACAATTTATCTTTAATATATCATGTCTCAACAATCATTCCCAATTGCAAGCGATTTGAATGCCACTTGGTGTTTCATTCAGCCAGGTTTAGAATTCATTTTGGGAGCTCAAGGTGATCAAGGGGTCACCTCTAAAATGTATATGAACTGTTATACTGCCATTTATAATTACTGTACCACTAAATCTCGAAATTCACCAAACACCGGTAATTCTGGCCATAGCATGGTTGGTAGCTCTTCAAATAATAGCTCATACTCTTTAGCTGGGGCTGAAATTTATTCCAAGTTAGAGGATTATTTAGTTAGTTATATTTCAAGTTTGAAGAAAAACCCTAATGAAACTTTTTTGGAATTCTATGTTAAAAAATGGACTCGTTTTACTATCGGTGCTGGCTATATGAATAATGTCTTTGATTATATGAATCGTTATTGGGTTCAAAAAGAAAGATCCGATGGTAGGAGGGATATTTTTGACGTTAACACATTATCCTTATTAAAATGGAAATTTAATATGTTCAATAATAATGCTAACCAATTAATTGGTGAAGTACTTGAACTTGTTGAGAAGCAAAGAAATAATGAAATTGTTGAAACTAATTTAATCTCAATTGCAATTAAGTCTTTAGTTTTCTTAGGAATTGATGTTCAAGATTTGAAAAAACCTAATTTAGTTGTTTATATTAAACATTTTGAACAGGATTTCTTAAACAGCACGGCAGATTATTATAGTAAAGAATCAATCAATTTCCTTTCACAACATAATGTTGTGGATTATATGAAAAAGTGTGAAACTAGATTAGCCGAAGAGATTTCAAGATCAAATAATTATTTAGAAGATCATACTAAAAAGTTATTACTAGAAACTTTAAATAAAGTTCTTATCAAAGATCATGCTCAAGAAATGTATAATCAGTTCTTGGGATTGTTAGAACAAAATGAAATAGATCACATTCAAAGAATGTATAAATTATTATCAAGAGTACCTTCCACGTTAGAGCCATTGGCTGATACATTTGAAAAATATATCAAAGAGGAAGCTGCAAAAGCTATTGAAGAAATAAAAAAGTCATCAGAAAATACTACTGAAACTAAAGCTGAAGGTAATACTGCCACCGCCGGTGCCGGTGCTAAAGTATCAAGAAGAACCGCTTCTGGTGCCACAAATCCAAAAACTTATATTCACACATTGGTTAACATCTATTATAAATTCAGAGAGATCATTGTTGCTGCATTTGATAAGGACCCAATTTTCATTAAGTCGTTAGATAACGCTTGCGCTCACTTTGTCAATAATAACTCTATCGCTATCCCTACCCCTAAATCACCTTGTAAAACTCCAGACTTATTAGCAAAATATGCTGATGGTTTTTTGAAAGCTAATGGTAAAGAACAAGAAACTGCTGATATGAACGCTGATCATTTAATGGTTGTTCTTAAATTTGTGAATGACAAGGATGCTTTCGAAGAACACTACCGTCGTTTATTAGCTAAAAGATTAATACACAGTAACACCAAATCCGACGAGTTAGAAGAGGGTATCATTCAAAGATTACAGGATGAAAATTCCTTAGAATATACTTCTAAGATGACCAAAATGTTCCAGGATATGAAAGCATCTGGAGACTTAAAGACCCATGTCAAAGAACAATTGACTGATGATAACTACGTTAAAGATTTTACACCATTGGTTTTGGCTCAAAGTATGTGGCCCTTCAATTACTCCGAAGATTATGAATTGAACTTAGCAACCGAATTATTACCAGCATTCAACAAAGTGGAAGAAGTATATACCAAACAACATAACGGTCGTCAACTTCAATGGCTTTGGAATCACGGGAGAAGTGAAGTTAAAGCAAATTTATCAAGAAAGGGTAAGCCACCTTTTATTTTCACTGTTACTAATTCTCAATTGGTTATCCTATTAGCATTCAACAAGAAAAAGTCTTATACTTTAAAAGAATTGCATGAAATTGTTGGTACTGCAAGACATACATTCGAAGCTCATTTGCTTCCATTCACCAAATATAAATTACTTGATCAACTGCCACCTAACCCAGATGCTTTCTCCAAAGATGACACAGTATTTACCATCGTTGATGAATATAAATCTAAAAAACTTAAAGTCAGTTTTGTTAGCTCCATCAAGACAGAACAAAAACAAGAAGAAGACGATGCTAATAGAGAAATCGATGAATCTCGTAAAAACTACCTCTCCGCTAGTATTGTTAGAATCATGAAGGCTAGAAAGAAGATGAAGCATAATGAGTTGATGAATGATGTCTTGCTTCAAGCACAATCGAGATTCCGTGCCAAGATCATTGATATCAAAAGAGTCATTGACTTTTTGATAGAAAAGGAGTATATTTGTCGTTGTGATAACGATTCTTATGAATATCTAGCTTAATTTTACGCAGCATTATAAGTATTTGAAATTACATTCTGTAGAAACTGTATTACGCCAACTTTGTAGTGCGCTATGATGAACTCAGAGAAAGATGCAAAAGTAATTGCCCAGTGCGGGAGAAAAACTAGGTGCTAACTAAAATAAAAGAAACAGAAAAGCAAAAAAAAAAAAAAAACAGAACATCTGATAGTAAAAAGAATATTGCCCCAAATAACTAGCATAAAAGTTGTATCGCTTTATAACCAAATCTCCATTCAGCCACACAAATGTCACTAGTCAAACGACAGAAAATAGACTCCCAATCGTTGACCAAATCGAATTCATATAGTAACGCGGATGAAAATCTCTACCATGAAGCAGTCGTACTCGAAGGTCATCAGGGAGCTGTTCTCTCTTCCAAGTTCAATCACGAGGGTTCTCGTATAGTTACTGGTGGTATCGATAAAACCATACAACTTTGGAATTTACCTACATCAGAAAGTGAAGAACTGCCGAATTATGGAACTATAATAGGTCATAAGTCTGCTGTAACTTCTGCAAAATGGTTATATGACGATATTACCATTGTAAGCGGTAGCGCTGACACAACTATCGGATTTTGGGACGGAGAAACAGGCCAAAGAATAAGAAAGTGTGTTGGTCATGAACTGACTGTTAATCAAATTGATATTTCAAAGGATTCTATCGTCTCGAGTGTAAGTGATGATGGTACGGCCAGGTTATGGGACCAAAGGCAGAGAACAGCCATAAATGAAGTGAAAACTGAGTATCCTTTACTAAGTGGGACTTTCAGTAATCATGGTGGCGTTGTTTATTTTGCAGGAATAGATCCTACAGTTAAAGCTTACGATATACGGGTTGTCGACAAGCCATTATGGGAATGTGAAGGACAGTCGGACTCAATCACCTCAATTGCAATTAATAATGATGATTCAATCTTGGTTACCCGAGCCATGGATGGTGCCATCAGAGCATTCAGTGCAAAGGATTACATACCTGAAGGAATACCTAGAGCAAGCCCTTATATATATGATGGAGCACCATCCGGGAACGAGTTTCAATTAATACGGACCTGTTTCAGCAATAACAACACATCTATACTTTCTGGTTCCGAGGATAAAACTGTGACGGTCTTTGATTACAATAGTAGAAAGATTTTGAAAAAAGTTGCTGGGCATCGGGGTACTACTTTAGACGTTGATTATCACTCTACTAAAAACATCATCCTTTCAAGTTCTACAGATGGATCAGTTATAGTGAGAGAGCTATAGTATATGTTGCTACTAAGAGCAATTTAGCTTCTTTTTCTCATTGGGAAATTTCATTAGTCATTATAAATTATATAAATATGTGGTATAGAATTAATATCAAAACCTAACCTTTTTAGCTCGCGAAGGTCCTGTAGACGATATATTCTTCTTCTCATTTGTGTGGTACTCATCTTCATCAGTCTTTCCTTCGATTTCCGTCTTGGAAAATTCCAAGAGGAACTCATCTTCATGCTTTCTCTTAGTGGACTTGAATCCTTTAATCAAATTCAGTCTGGTAAGGCATTCTTTACTAAAAACATGGACTATCCATTCTCTCAATAATGGGTCATTGTCATGTAAAATATCTTTATGCTTCAACAAGGAGTAGTCCAGATGCTCATTCTCGTCATCCAAAGCCGTATGAATATGTCTTCTATCCACAGCAGGCGCAAAAAACGGACTGTACTCATTTTCATTTTCTTCAAGTTTCAAAAATTTGTGCTTTAAAACAAACTCTTGCATGCCAGTATCATCAATTACATATCTATTGTTTTTATCCCGTTCATCCTCTGCTTCCTCATCGGTTTCTTTGGATCTTTTCTTATAAATTTCTTCTTCTAAAGTCCCTTTCAAAACTAAAGTTTCTACGTACACATCTTTAGTTTGTCCAATTCTATGAGCTCTTTTAATTGCTTGGGCCTCAACAGATCTCTTCCAAACTGGACTTATGAAATAAACTCGAGTGGCTGCTATAACTGTCAAACCATGCGAAGCTAATCTCAAGTCCATAATTAATGTTGTTCCTCCATTTTTATCTGAATCGAAATTAGTAAATTCAGCAACATTATTTGCTCTTTCAGTTGGAGAAATAAAAGTAGCATAAAGAATATAATTGACACCCATCAACTCTAATAATTCTGTCAAATAATAAGCACTATCTTCGAACTCAAAGAATACAAGGGACTTGATTTTAGATTCTTGGTGCTCTAGCAATCTACTGGCAAGGTAGGAAAGTTTAGCTGATGCGGTACCTAATATTCTTGCATGCCGAATAGATTGATAAGATATATTATTTTCTGAAGCTGAAAGATTGGTTCTAATTTCATCCGTTATTTTTAATCCTTCTCCGCCATCTCTTTTCAACTTATCCTTTGGGCTCACTTCATCTTGATGTCGCAGTACCTTTTTTTGTTTTGGTGTAGTTATCACACTTGCACTTTTCATTTCGAAGCTGTTGAGTACACTCGGAGTTTCAATGGCATTTGTAATATTTTCTGTCATGACAGTGGAGCTGAATTTCTGATTGGTATCCTGTTTGTTAAACTTCTCTGAATTACGCTTTACAGTACTATTCCAATAAGTTGACCAAAAGGGTTTTGCAGCAACATCCAATTTCTCATTTAGTTTCTCCGAGTCATTCATATCTAGGAATCGGTTTTTGTAAAAGAAATCTTGCATTGTTTGGATGTGAGGTGCACCAAAAACACCAATATCATCCAGATTGCCATTAGAGTCAATTGTTTGTACTACACCAGTTCCAAACGATTTGGTGAATACATCAGGAAGATTAGACAAATAGTAGTTCATTTCATGCAATAAAGCAGAAGTCCTCCACCTTGGATTGGACAAAGCCATTTTAGAAGCTTCCAAAGATTGCTTTACCAATTTTAAGTCATACGTAGAATAAATTGATTTTCCGTTCGGTCTTCTTTTCTTTAATGAATGGATACAAACATTAATTAAACCTTCTACATCTTCTTGTTGAAACCCAGTCCAATGAAAGGTAGCACGCTGTAAATTAGTTACAAGTCGCCTTAGCTGTGGTCTATTGGCTGGATGAAACATATAATCAACGTCAGTTCTTTCAGAGGATACTGCATTGACGGCCAAAACAGCAGTAAAAAGGTTAACGGCTAATTTATTATGATAAGAAGGTTCCAAGAAAACTGCTTCATGATGTAGCTGCGGCAATTTCAAATCTTGATCTATATCCCGTAAGTTATGTCTTACCATTATCTCATTAAGTAAATTTGTTAAACTCATTTTGGAGCCGTATAGATCATTTATAAAAGGTATAGCAATTAAATTTTGCCATGATTTGGATTGCGAATAGAACGGTTCAATTTTAAGAAAATTACCAACAATATTACCAAGCTTGACAAGGTCTTCCTTTTCATTAAAGTTAGTCTTCACCACGTATTTATTTTTTTTACTCGGTGAGTTTAGCGGAGTTTCCCCCTGTTCATCAGTTTGCTCATCCATTTGAAGGCTTGTAAGACCAGAAGTTGGTGTACCAGTAACGGCCCAACGTCTTTCCGCATGAAGGTTTTTACAAAGGTCACTTGTCTTACTTTTTGTTGACATACTGTGACCTTCATCAATTATTAACCGTTTCCAGTAAACGTTATTAAGCGGGTTCCTCCCATTCTTGAGATGACTTACCTGCCTTGTAAGAAGGGATGTTGATATGATGATTAGATCATACTTCAACATTTCTTTAGGATCCTGAGGGATAGACTCTATAAAAGTACCATTAGAGGTACTGGTTGATTTATTAAAATGATTAGAGATGAACAATTTCTTCAAGTATGATGATTCGATATGTTTCTTTAGTTCATTATTCCACTGGTGAAATATATTATCAGGGACTATGATCAAGGTAGTATTACATAAGTACAAAGTCCGGAAGATATTTCCTTCTGCAGGTGCATTGATATCGGTTTGCCTCCATCTTGTAGAAGGTGCATTTGAAATCATACTAAATGGAGATTCATACTGAAAATTTTTCAAAGGTATTCTAAATGACCCAGCTGACTCCAGTAAATTTTCAATTACTGAAGTGGGGAGATCATCGATATAAAATTTCCAAGGTAGAGAGCTTTGATGGATTGTTTTTTTACAGATATCAACCAACAGTGGGAACGCCAGAGGAACAGGAGAGAATATTTCTTTTTGCTGATCGGGGTACAATACACTAACATCTTCAGCAGTTTCATCGTATAATAACATATCTTCAGGTATTGTTGAAACATCAAATTTGGTGAGACACACCAAGCTAAGACAGATTAGCGTTTTACCAACCCCCATAGACTCTCCTAAGATACCACCTCTTGGCAATGTATAAAGTTCAGGTTGTCTATATAATCGATACTGAATCAAATCGAAATAGTAGTTGACATTCAGATTTGGAGATTTTAATTTAATCATACTTGGAATGATTGCTCTTTTTGAAGTAGTTTCTTTTTCAAGCATTTTAGAAAGTGATTTTGCTTGAAATTGATATAATGAAGATTTGACACCATCTATGGAGACATTACTGTCCTTAGATTCTTGGATAAGTTTTGATAATGCTTCTTCGGCTGTAGGAATGTTACCGCTGTGGTTCCCGTGGTTTGAGTAAGGTACATCGTTGACAATGGGGTATTCGGGAGTTAATATACTATTATAAACTTCTTGTAATCTAACGGTCAATGATTGTGATGAAGAGTCAGATTTATTTGATTCCATAGCATATGGTTTATTGGATACCCAACGTTCTATATGGAAATTAGGTGAGCGACATTTATGAGTTGGCATACGGGTTGATGGTCCAGTAAACAGAAATGATATAATCAATAAAGGTGAATTGGATAGTTGATTTAACAAAGTTTTGGAGGGAGGAGCATTCCAACCGATTTTAGAATAATCTATGATATTAATAAATTGAGTCCATATTCTTTTAAAAGTACTTTCTACATACCAATTTTTAGGACAACTATTTCTCCATTGAGAAACAGATAATGAACCAGCAACATCCATTGGGATTCCATATAATCGAACTTTACATATAGTTATGTACTCACGACTCGTTTCGGATAATTTCACCTTGAATGCTTTATAGGTTGCCTTTAAGTAACGAAATCTTATAAGGAATAATAAATCAGTTGCAAGTGGATTTACGTTGGCATGTCCAATCGTATCGAGTAAGAAACTAATATCGGCCCATTTCCAATCGGTTTGGATACAGCCTTGAAACGTTTCCACACCATAGAACAGGGTACTATCCAATGGTAAATCACAAAAATTTAAAGTACCTATAGGTATAAGTTGTTTTAGATCATTTGTAAGTTGGCATATCAATTGAGTTTGAGTCGGGGTTCTGGGAGAAGGAGTTGTGCGGGATTCTTTTAATGTAGCGGGCTTTCTTTTACGAGCCATGTCTGATTAAAAGAGCATGAACTCCAATTGGGGTAAGGTTTTTCTTTCAAATAGTTTTGGAGTAATGGATGCAATACATTTCCACCCAGCTTCACTAAACGCTTCCCTTATTTTGTTTGTCCTCTCTCTATCTCATTACTATTTTTGTTTAGGCTTCTGTTGCTGCACCAGAATCACACCCGTACCTACACCTACAATTTTCCGTTGTTTAGGAAGTGCTACCTACTTTGACAGCCCGGTAACTCTGTATTGAAGGGTCATACCGGGAAGGAGAGAGTATAGAGCGGAACAAGTCGTATCACTTGAGGTATCGATTGAGTTATTATGGTTAACGGTAGGATTCCGGTATTACGAATTAGGCTTAAGTCTACGGGGTTATCGCAATACTTATGCATAAGCATCATCAGCAGCAATAGAAGAAGAACCGGGTTGGTGAGATCCAGTGTTTCTCATTCCTCCACTACTCTAAGAACAATCAATAAGGCGTGATATCGTTCTCAGCAACTTGCAGTGTAATTTGTAAATCTTTGTCCTTTTCATTGTCAGACAGAACCACAGTATTGCAAAAAAAAAAGGGAAATTTTTGCAGGCCAATTTGCAGGCCAATAAATCAATTCGCAATTGAATACCTTTTTTGGGCCCGAGGGTGTCAACTGTGAAAGGTCCCCGGAGTAACTGTAGCCCTGCAATGAACATGCAAAGAGTATCATGAGTATTTAGAGGCAGTAGGAGAGTGACTCATGGAGCTAGTCTTAGACCCGAGTGGGTTGTGGACCGAATCAGTTAGCCCGAGTGACTAACTTTGTATTGCACCAATTTGAAGCCGCGCACTGTTAAGGCGAGTAAATTACTCTAGATAAAGATTTAATAATAGAACGAGAAATTGTCTGAGTTGACAATTGTCTGATTCTGATTCTGATTCTGGGTTGCCTGAGCTGTCTGAGGTAGTTTGTCTGAATAGCCTATTCATATCCCTTTCGTAGCTACGACTAGTTGGAACTGGTGGTGACCGTGTCCGTATATATGTCTGGCTTTGTTTTTGTTTTGATGTGTTTTTGTTTTGATGTGTTTTTATGACTGATTTTTATGTGTTTTGATAACTATCCGTGTCTGCATAATATTCGGTGTCTGGATATCGATAAGTGAAAAAGCACTTGAAAGGAACTATATTTAAAAGAATCTATATCCCCTTTCATTTGAAGGTTTTACATTTGGAAAGTATACTAAAGATGATTGAAAATTCTCAACAATTGCTACAGTCTCTTGATAGACTTACTCTACTTTCCTCTGATGGTGGTTGCACATTGAGGTCTTCGTGGTCAACCCCATTATATGAACCTCATGGTAATTCACTAAATCCTTGTTTTATTTCATCGATTACTATTTTATCTAGTACTCTTTTTGGATTGATGGCTCTTTATCAAACTTATCTGATTATTTTTTCAAATCATCATGGACCTTATCCAATTAAGTATTCCTTTGGCTCAATTTTAAAAGTGAAAAGTGTTGGTATTTATCAACTATTTAAATTTCATAATCTCATTTTGCAGACTCTTCTCTATTTAGTTTTGGCGTTTATAAATTTTGAATCTTTTTCAAATTTAAAAACTGCCAGTCTTTTGTTTTCAGCTTTTGTTAATCTCTTTATTTTCTTCCCTCTTCATCTTCTTGAACCAACAAGATCTATCGTTGGTCATGCTTCCTTATTACTCTATTGGTCTTTTAGTGTAATTGTTTCTTCAATCGTTTTGATGCAAGATACTTTTGGTCCTCACAAAATTTATATCCCCAGTGGTAAATCTTCTGAATCAGTTCCTGCTCATACTATTGAAATCGCTTTACTTCTCAATTCTATTTTTATTTGGGTTCTTGAAAGTTTAGTATATTATCCTTCTACCGAATTAACTGAATATTATGAATTGAATGGTTGGGATCCTAAAATCGTTCGTAATATGTTTTCCGAAGTTGCCCTTACCTGGGTTACTCCAACTATTCAAAAAGCTTACGAAGGTGGTAGTCTTGAATTTGAAGATCTTCCCCAACTTGACATTAATTTACGTACCGATGTGGTGGTTCCTCAGTTTTTAGAAAATTGGCAATACGAAATTAATAGAGCTAAAAAAATTACCGCTAAAAAACTTCTCAAAATTGAAAATCCTACTGAAAAGGACAAAGAAATTCAAGCTTCTTTATATTGGACTCTTGTTAAATCAAATAGAACTCAAATTCTTATTGGTCTTTATTGGACCCTTCTGAATATTTTTTCAAGTTATGCTCAACCACTTTTATTAAGAAAATTGATTCTTTTCTTTACTAATTATACCAATTCTGACCTTAGCCAAAATGAAAAATCCCCTCTTGTTGTGGGTTATTTCATTGTTTTTCTGTTATTCTTCTTTGCTGTCTTGAAATTTATCTCTTTCAATAGATATTTTGTCTTTTTGTTCCAAGTTGGTTTTAAATGTCAGTCTTTCCTTAATTCTATGATCTATTCAAAAGCTTTAAAACTTTCTCCAGAAGCAAGAAAAGGTAGATCTAGTGGTGATGTTGTTAACCACTTGTCTGTTGATGTTCCAACTATTGCAAATGGTCCTGAAATGACTATTGAATTGTTTACTACTCCAATCCAATTGATTTTGTGCTTAATTGCTTTGTATAGTGTTATTGGAAATGCATTATGGGGTGGTTTTTTGGTTGCTGTTATCATGGTTCCATTAAGTACAAAAGTCAGTACTTCTATCTCAACTCTTTATAAAGATGTTATGAAATACAGAGATGAAAGAACCAGTTTGACAAGTGAAATTTTGAGTTCAATCAAAAGTGTTAAATTATACTCTTGGGAAAAACCAATGTTAGAAAGACTTCACCACATTAGAAATGAAAAAGAATTAGTCATGGCTAAAACAATTGGTGTCTACGATGCTATTGCTATGTTCTTATGGTCTTGTATTCCTTTCTTTATCTCGTGTTCTTCTTTCATTGCTTTTGGCCTTTTCTCTGGTGTTACAATGACTCCTGCTGTCATTTTCCCAGCTTTAAGTTTATTCGATTCTTTGAGAGAGCCTCTCATGAGATTGCCGGATATTTTTGCCAATGTCGTGGAATGTAAAGTTTCCCTTACAAGATTAAGAAAACTACTTTTGGCTGATGAAATGAAACATACTTTCATCGAAAGAACATATAATCCATTGAAATTAAATGAAACCTCTGTTGAATTGAAAAACGCTTCCTTTGTTTGGACTACTAAAACTGATGAATCTGATACATCAGAAAAAAAATATGCCTTACAAGCTATAGATTTCACTGCTAAAAAAGGTGGTTTGACTTGTATTGTTGGTAGAGTTGGTTCTGGTAAGACTACTCTTATCAAATCTATCTTGGGTGAAATTTCATTTGATTCGACTTCAGCTACTCAAGACACTAAAGTTAAAGTTAACGGAACTACTGCTTATTGTTCTCAAAGTCCTTGGATTCTTAATGCTACTATCAAAGAGAATATTTTATTTGGTAAACGCTATGACAAGGCATTCTATCAAAAAACGGTTGAAGCTTGTCAATTGCTTCCAGATTTTGATGTTTTACCCGATGGTGATCGCACTTCTGTTGGTGAAAAGGGTATTTCTCTTTCGGGTGGTCAAAAAGCTCGTATTTCGCTAGCTAGAGCTGTTTATTCCAAGTCTGATATTTATCTTTTGGATGATGTTTTGTCTGCAGTTGATTCTCATGTTGGTAAAGCTATTATTAATAATGTTTTGGGCCCTGAAGGATTGTTGGCTACTAAGACTATAATATTGGCCACTAATGCTGTTTCTGTTTTACATTCTGCTGATGAAATTGTTCTTTTAAAAGATGAAAAGATTACTGAAAGAGGTAATTTTAATGAAGTAACTGCTCAAAACGGCGATCTCTATAAACTAATTAACGAATATGGTCAAAAAGAAAAAGAAGTGAAGGAAGAAGATGCTGAAAAGGAATCTGGTCACAAAGAATCTGTAAACGTCTCTGTTAATTCTGAAGTTAACTCTTCTGATAATAGCATTAAAGATTTCCAACCTGTGAACAATGGTGAATATGAAGGCCATGACCTTGAAAGAGCTTTAACTCACACTACCATTGGCGGTGCTAGTATTGTTTCATTTGACCATGATTATGAAGCTGAAGAGGAAGAGGAAGAGGATGGTAAAGCTCGGAAAACTGGACTCCTCGCTGAAAAAAGTGAAAAGGGTAAGATTAAATTGGGTGTTTACATCGAATACTTCAAATCTTGCAGCTATTCTTCGCTCATTCTTTATTTGCTTTTATATATCACCAATATTTCTCTTGGTGTCTTAAGTACTTATGTTCTAAAAGGATGGTCGGAAAAGAATTCCAGTGCTGGTAAGACCTTGAATCCAGCTTTCTATTTAACTATCTATACTTTAACCGGTATTGGTGCCTGTGCCTGTTCCTTATTTGGATCTGTCATGATTTGTTGTTACACGGTTATTCGTAGTGCTAAATACTTTCATGATAAAATGGCTAAATGTGTTTTAAGGTCCCCAATGTCATTTTTTGAAACTACTCCAATTGGCAGAATATTGAACAGATTTGCGGAAGATACCAATGTTATTGATGAACATATTATCTGGAGTATTTTGGGTTTCACCGATTTTGCTTTGACTGCTGCGTCATTATTTGTTATTATTATTTACAACCTTCCCTTAATGCTTATTGTGCTTGTCGCTTTAGGTGTCTTGTATAATGGTTACAGACTTCGTTTTATTCCAACTTCGAGAGCCTTGAAAAGACTTAAAAGTGTGAAGAAGAGTCCCATTTTTTCACATTTACAAGAATCTGTTAATGGTGTTGAAACATTAAGAGCTTATCAACAAGAAGATAGATTTACTTTCATTAATAGGAAGAATATTGACTCTGTTGTCAGTGCTGATAATATGAATGTAGCTGCTAATAGATGGTTGTCTATGAGGTTGCAAAGTGTTTCTGCTTTTATCGTTTGCTTTTCGTCAATTTTGATTATGGCTTCCCTTTCGTTTGGTCAACCTTTGGCTCCTGCGTTAGTTGGTTTCATCATGAGTTATGTTTTAAGGATCACTGGTTCACTAAATGCGATTGTTAGATACTGGGCTGATATTGAAAGTAAATCTGTCGCTGTGGAAAGGGTTGTTGAATACTGCAATTTAAAGCCAGAGGCTGAAATGATTATTGATGACAACAGACCATCAAGTAGTTGGCCGGCTGATGGTAGTATTGACTTTAAAAACTATTCTGCCAAGTATAGAGAAAACTTGGACCCAGTGCTCAAGAACATTAATTTGGATATCAAGCCATCGGAAAAGATTGGTATTGTTGGTAGAACTGGAGCTGGTAAATCCACCTTAACATTAGCTTTATTCCGAATTATTGAAGCAACGGAAGGGAATATTAACATTGACCTGATCGATACCTCTAAGATTGGTTTGTATGATTTGAGATATCATCTAAATATTATTCCTCAGGATGCACATGCTTTTGAGGGTACCGTCAGACAAAACTTGGATCCATTTGATAATTACACTGATGATGAGTTATGGAGAGTTTTAGAATTGGCTCATTTGAAGGAACACGTGAAAAGCATGAAAACGGAACTGTCTGATAAGAAAGATGACGACAAAAAGACTTCCAAAGATGAAGAACCCGCTGTTGGGTTATTGGCTAAGGTTGCCGAGGGAGGTTCTAATTTATCATCAGGCCAAAAACAATTATTATGTTTAGCCAGAGCTCTCTTGAAGAAAACCAAAGTTTTGGTTTTGGATGAAGCTACTGCTGCTGTTGATGTTCAAACTGATAAAATTATTCAACAAACAATTAGAGACGAATTTTCAGATAGGACAATTATTTCTATTGCTCATAGGATTGATACAGTTATGCATAGTGATAGAATTCTTGTGCTCGATAAGGGTGAAGTTAAGGAATTCGATAGTCCAAAAAATCTTTTGGCAGATAAAAATACTATATTTTATTCTCTCTGTAAGGAAGGTGGTTATCTTGAAGATGAATAACTGTACTTGAGCAATTTCGTCTAGCACAAATTGCTTAATCTCCTATTTTATGTGTTATTTTATCTGTTCAATTATATTCAATCATCTATTCAATTATCTATTTTGTTAAAATTATCTATTCAATTATCTATTTTATTAAAATTATCTATTCAATTATCTATTTTATTTATTAAGTATCTATTTTATTATCTATTCAATTATCTATTTTATTTATTAAGTATCTATTTTATTATCTATTCAATTATCTATTTTATTTATTCAATTATGTATTATTTTATGTATTCAGTTAATACTTAATGCATTCCTGTCCTAGTTTTTGTATGAAATTCAATTGTAGTCAAGAATTTGAGCTCTAGCTGGAGAGAAGCTGCTCATGTTTCTCATCAGTTTTGGAAAAAACATGTAAAATTACCTACAAAAAGCAGGTAAAGAAATTGCCTGACAAAATAAACTAGATGGAGCATAGGTAGAAACTCAACTACCAAGAAAAGGAAAGTCACTGCCACCAACAAGAAGTTGAAAAAGAGACCCTGTGTCAATGGTTTATGCAAAAAGCTGAATATAGGAGAAACTATTTGCAGCCTCTTAACAAAAAAAAAAAAAAAAAGCAAAAAAGCAAAAAAAAGGAGCACACATGGAATGTCGCACAACAATCCTAAAATGTCTCCACGTTGATGTCGCACACGAATGTATTTTGGTAATATACGTTCTTGCCCCTAAACCAGAAGACACTAATGTAGCAATAACCCTGATTAAACGAAATAATCTATTACTCTTCACTAAAAGTTCACATTAAGAGTTCACATTACAAAAACGCATAGATAGACTAATAACCAATTGGCACTACATAGTATATTTAGTCGACAACATTGAATAATCAATTAATTTGCTCTAAATCCTAATTCTTGAGATCATTTAACTAGACGGGAGAATTCAATATCAAAAATCAGCCATGAAGACCCATCTCCTTTCAATTCCAAGTAAGAAGTGTGATGATGTCAATTGGGTTAAACCACTTAACAACTATCTCTTATCCATTTATGGAAATACAAGTGATTATCAACAAGACCTCAATCAGTTTAATAAATTGAGACAAGATATTAGAGGAGTTCATGCCGATCTTACTGGAATTAAATTATATTTTAAATATTATAGTCAATTAGAATTGCTCGATTTAAGAATTGCATTTACAACTGCAAATAAACATAAAAAGGTTACATTCAATTGGTATGATGCATTTGATCAATTATCAGAACATAAACAGTACGCATTACCTTTCGAAAAGGCATGTATATTATTTAACTTGGGATCAATTTTATCAAAATATGCTATACATCAATATGAACTATCACAAAATTCAAGTGAAAATTCAGATTTATTATTCAAAGAATCAATTCAATATTTTCAACAACTGGCTGGTATCTACCAATTTTTAAATGAAAATTTTCTCCATGCTCCTTCTCAAGATTTAAATCTGTCAACCGTTAGTTTCTTAAAAAAATTAAATTTAGCTCAAAGTCAAGAGATATTTAATTTAAAAGTTATTAGTGGAGATTTGGATCAAACGAAGAATTCATTAATTTCAAAATTATGTCGCAGTACTTCGAACCACTTCCAAGATTGTTTTGATTGTGTTTCTCATTTGTTGAACAATCGTGAAAGCTCTATTGGTCCATCTTCAACTTATGCAATTGTAGAAAGTGGTCTCGATGATGATGACTATGAAGATGAAAGTGAGTCGGATTCAAAACCAACCGACGAATACAACCCCGATGCCCCAACAAACTCACTTCCTGATACTAAAGTCACTGCTCATATTGATTCGTTATGGATTTTAATTATACAATTCAAAATGTATTACTATAAATCTTTAGCCTTTTATTTCCATGGTTTACAGCTAGAAAATACAAGAAAATATGGTGAATCAATATCTTATTTGACTAAATCTCAAGAAGTTTTGAATGAAATTCCAAATGTACTTCTTACAAAAATTGGTAAGTCAGGTATAAATGGAACATATGAATTATTGGATAACTACAAATATCAAAAAGATGCCGTTTCGATCAAATTGAAGGATTTGAATAAAGATAATGATTTGATTTATCATGAAATTATTCCATCAACGGTTACCCTCACTGACATTAAACCAATGGATAGTGCCAAATCCATTCAAATTAATAAAATTGCATTGTTTAATGAAATCAATGAATCAAACTATAATAATTTTTTGAATAATGTTGTGCCAATTAACATTCATGAATTACTTAGTTATTATTCTGAGGAAAAACTGCAATTGTTGCGTAATGAATTAGATGAGGTTGATGTATCAAACGAAGAATTATCACTGGTACTAGAATATTTAAAATTACCAAAAGCTTTAGTCAACCTAAAGGAACTTATTAATAGTAATAAAGTGATTGATAATTCCAATGAAGAAAAACTGGGAATTGATTCAGCAATAATTGAAAAAGTCAATAAGATTAAATCTGGATATAATTTAGATGAGTCTAACAAGAACCAAATCGAGCGATTACGCAAGCAAGTTATGGATTCAATTAACGAAGCGACATCATTGATTGGTATGAATGGTAGTTTATTTAAATATAAAGACGAATTAATCAAGGTTAAAAAATGGTTATACGATGCAACAAATTCCGATACAAGATTATTTGGTCTTATTAATAATGATTATCAATATTTATATGGAGTTTTAGGTAAAGGTTCTGAAGCCAAGGAGTTTAAGCAATTATTTAAGGTTGAAGACAAAAGTGAATCCACAAGTTCTAATAAAAATGATATTAGTTTGTTAGATATTGATGATCGTGATTTCAATAAAGGTGGTGATGAACAATCAAGAATTGATGAGCAAATCAAGACTAGTGAAGATATATTACATGATTTAAATGTTATCAAAACCAATAAACAGAAATTGATTGAAACTTTCAAGAAGGAGATTCATAATGATGATATATCAGATATTTTAATATTGAATTGTAAAGTCAAATCTACGAATGAAATCAAATCAGTTATATTCCCAGAAGAACTAAAGAAATTTAGACCATATAGTGAAGAATTAGATAAATTAATTGAAAAGCAGAATTATTATGTTGATAATTTAAAGACGGAATGGAATCAATTAATCAAAAATACAAAAATACAAGAGATAAAATCGCTGAAACAATTTCAAAATGATTTGATTAAAGATCAAACGAATAAAATCAATACATTTTTCAACGAGAATTGGCAACCATACCATGAAGGGTTGAAAAAGGGAGTTGAGATATATAAACAATTGGTAAACTATGTTGAAGGAATTAAACAGAATATCGTTAATGAACAACAACCACAATCGGTTCGTGGCTCTTCAATCAATGATCAATTTGCCGGAATGTCATTAAATCAACCACAATATAGTGGACAACCTCAATACACTGGACAACCTCAATACAATGGACAAGAACAGTATACTGGACAAGCACAGTATACTGGACAAGCACAATACACCGGACAAGCACCATATAATGGGTATAATTCGATATATTCGCAAAACACACCCAATTTAAGTAATCCACCGCTGTTGCAACCAACCGGTACTGGCAGTTTTGGTAGTGGAGAATATAGTAGGGCTCCAGCTTTACCTCCCAAAAGGCCATCTGAACAATCAATGACTGCAAATTCTAGTGGACACAATACCATTAATCATAGCACAAATTCAAATGCCAATGCCAATCCCAATGGCAGTGGGAGTAATTTGATCTACGATCAACCATCTACATACCAACCGAACATGTATAATTTTTTCTCTAGTGGATCATAGTATAGAGCATAATATATATGACTTGACTGTGCACTGTAAGTGCACTGTAATTCTATATAAATTGTAAGACACTCAACTAGTTTCTTGTTCCGTTGTGTTGTTTCTGTTCTTTGTTGTGTTGTTTATGATAATTGTTCACAACGCAACAACAAAGCCAGTGCTGCAATACCACTAGGTAGAATACGAAGATAGAATGGGTACGATAGGAACCAGAAAGAAACGGATAGGAACACTTTTCCTAGAACGAGTGCTCAATAAGAATAAGAACAAGAGCCACCTCTTTAGTACCAACACGAATGGCAAGCTAAGCTTTGATTACACGAGGGGTGTCTCAAACTATTCAGGGCTGGCTTATACCATCCTTTTATATATGACTATATATATGTCTATATATAACTATATATGACTATATGGACTTGAAAATTTAATTTACCCAAATGAGGTATAAATCAAAACACGATTTTAAAAGCTTAAAATTCACGCCTTTAAATAGAAAAATCCTCTTCGTTAGAGGTGGTTCTCTCTTTTTTTTTTACAGGTTACGATGCCCTTCTCAGGCTTAATCGAAATTACTACATTTTTTTTTTTTGTTTTGTATGGCAGAAGGCTTGTTCAGTGGTACGTAACCGTATGAAACGCTCGAGTACAAAACAGGAAAAAGAAGTTTTATAAGGAGATCAAATAGAAAAATTTTCACGATTTTAATATAAATATAGAAACTTGGTGCTAATCTGTAAAAACACTCCACTCAAACCAAAACAAACCACCCAGCTGTAATGATTTAGGTTAGTTCTTAAATAGGATACTCTCTGCTCTTTTTAGTTTTCTCTTCTTTTTTGGTACTACCAAATACTAAAAAGAAAAAGGCAAAAAGCTATTGCAATGAAGAATTGTTGGTTCGTACTTATACTGGCATTATGCCTTTTGTTCAACCTTACCCAGGCTATATCGTGTAATTCCAGTTCATCTTGTCCAGAAGATACTCCATGTTGTTCTCAATACGGAACTTGTGGAACTGGTGCAACATGTTTGGGAGGTTGTGATGTTAGATATTCTTATAATTTAACTGCATGTATGCCACAACCAAGAATGTCAGATTTAAATACTACTTTTAATTCAAAAGATTTATTGAAAAAACAAACTGATTATTTGGGTAATTATTCTGAAACCGACTGGATTTATACTGGTGATATTGCTATTCATAATGATGCTCTTTTAATGCAAATGAGAAATCAATCAACTGGTACCGTTATTTCTTCAACAAAATATTTATGGTATGGTAAAGTATCAGCTACTTTAGAAACTTCTCATGATAGAGGGGTTATTACAGCTTTTATTTTATTTTCAGATGTTCAAGATGAAATTGATTTCGAATATATTGGTTATAATTTAACTGCTTTCCAATCAAATTATTATGCTTTAGGGGTTACTGATTATAATAATAGTGAATGGCATACTACCACCAATACTTTTAAAAATTATCATACTTATGAAGTTGATTGGGAAGAAGATAAATTAACTTGGTATCTTAATGGTGAAAAATTAAGAACTTTAGAAAAAGCTGATACTTGGAATAAAACTACTAAAAGATATGATTATCCTCAAACTCCTTCTCGTATTCAATTTTCTTTATGGCCCGGTGGAGATTCTTCAAATGCTTTGGGTACTATTGAATGGGCTGGTGGTGAAATCGATTGGGATTCAGATGATATTAAAAATTATGGTTATTATTACGCTAGTGTTAAAGAAGTTTCGGTTGAAGCTTATGATTTACCATTTGATGTTGAATTAGATGGTGATGATGATGAATCAAAGTTGCACGCTTTCTTATATAATTCTACTAAAGGTACAGAAGATAATGTTTATCTAACAGATAAAAAAACTTGGCTCGGTAATGATGATGCTACTGGTTTAGACCCCGATAATGATTCTGATGATGATTCAGATGATACTACTACCGTGGTCCTGGGTTCTGGTTCGGCTAGAAAAACTGAAACTAAAACTAATTCAAAAGCTACTTCAAAGACTTCTTCAACCGATGATGGTAGTTATAATACTAAAGGTTCCATCGGTGGATTCGTTCAAAGTTCAAACTCTCAAACTTCAAGTACTTCTAGCTCAAATGGTGGTTTGATTTTCCCCATTAAAGGTATTATTGGTGCTTTATTCGCCATGGTAGCCGGTGCTATTACCTTTACTATTTAATTCTTTTCTCATACTTTTCTCATACTTTTCTCATACTTTTCTCATATTTTTCTCATATTTTCTTTTCTCATATTTTCTTTTCTCATATTTTCTTTTACTTTTACACAGCTTCTGCTCTTGTTCTTGTACTTTATATATTGTCATTTATAACACTTTTTAATAGCATATACTTTATTCATCGATTATACCGTCTTGTTTGCAGTAATCCTACCCACCCTTTGTTTTGGTATGGCCACTACCACATAAGAGAGTTCTCCTGCACACGGAATTTTTTGAGATTTAGCGTGTCCAAATCTTTTTTTTTTTTTTTTTTTTTTTTTTTTTTGTAACTTCAACTAAACAACAACAAAGACCACCGAATCATTTTTTCTTTGACTTTGACCTTGAGGAAAATTTCAATCAATCAATTTTGAAAAAGCTTCTTTACTTTACTTCCCCTTTAAACATTGTACATCAATTCTACTCATCTCAACAGAAGAAGCTTAGGGGAATAGAAAGAGTAATATTTTCAGATTACCAAGAAAGAAAAAAAAAATACCCAAGTCACATTAATCAATTGAGTGTACAACCTTTTGTTTTTTCATATTCTTCTTTTGACTCGCCGTTGACTACAATCTTGTTTTTGTTTGTTCTTCCCTCAATTCATACTCATAAACAAGACTATTCATCATGAAGATGTTAACTAAATTCGAATCAAAGTCTTCAAGAGCCAAAGGGGTTGCTTTCCATCCAAAGAGACCTTGGGTTCTTGTTGCTTTACATTCTTCTACCATTCAATTATGGGATTATCGTATGGGTACTTTAATAGATCGTTTTGAAGATCATGATGGACCTGTTAGATGTGTTGATTTCCACCCTACCCAACCATTATTTGTGAGTGGTAGTGATGATTACTCCATCAAAGTTTGGTCTTTAAATACTCGTAAATGTATTTTTACCTTGAATGGTCATTTGGATTATCTTCGTACCGTTTCCTTCCATCACGATTTACCGTGGATCTTATCGTGTTCAGATGATCAAACTATCAGAATTTGGAATTGGCAAAATCGTCAAGAAATTGCTTGTTTAACTGGTCATAACCATTATGTTATGTCTGCTCAATTTCATCCAAGTGATGATTTAATTGTCTCTGCATCTTTAGATCAAACTGTAAGAGTCTGGGATATTTCTGGTTTAAGAAAAAAACATTCTGCTCCAACCTCTTCAATGAGATCTTTTGAAGAACAAATTCAAAGACAACAATTACCTCAACAAGATATTTTTGGTAATGTTAACGCCATTGTTAAATATGTTTTGGAAGGTCACGATAAAGGTGTTAATTGGGCTGCTTTCCATCCTACATTACCATTGATTGTTTCTGCTGCTGATGATAGATTGGTCAAGTTATGGAGAATGAGTGATACCAAAGCTTGGGAAGTTGATACTTGCAGAGGTCACACTGGTAATGTTTTGAGTGCCGTTTTCCATCCTCATCAAGACTTGATTTTATCCGTTTCCGATGATAAAACAATCAGAGTTTGGGATTTGAATAAAAGAACTCCAGTTAAACAATTCAGACGTGAACATGATAGATTCTGGTTAGTGGCTTCTCATCCAAATATTAATTTATTTGCTACTTGTCATGACTCGGGTGTAATGGTCTTCAAATTAGAGAGAGAAAGACCCGCTCATGCGCATTTCCAAAATAAATTATACTATGTTAATTCTGAAAAACAAGTTCAATCTCTTGATTTTAATAAGGGAGAAAGCTCGTTACCAATGTTATCATTGAAGAAAATTGGTAAAACTTGGTCCTTTATGAGAACTTTATCTTACAACCAATCCGATAACTCCATTCTTGTTACCCATGGGGAAGGTGATAATGGTATGTATGCTTTAATCACTTTACCAAAACATGTGACTGGTGCTATTGAACCAACAGATATAAGACAAGGGGAAAGTAACTTTGCTTGTTTTATTTCTCGTAATAGATTTGTTAGTTTCATTAAATCTTCTAAATTATTACACGTTAAAGATTTAAGCAATAATGTTACCAAAACAATC
The DNA here is from genome assembly GCA_030444945.1 of Hyphopichia fennica. NCBI lineage: Eukaryota > Fungi > Ascomycota > Pichiomycetes > Serinales > Debaryomycetaceae > Hyphopichia > Hyphopichia fennica. Next base: position 29,502 of record JAJMOB010000032.1, on the reverse strand, counting down.
CAATTAGATTCTTCAGTTAATGACGTGTTATATGGTGGTCCAGGTCGTGTTCTCTTGGTTAAATCTCATACTGTTATTAATTACGACGTTCAACAAAGAAAAGAATTATCTGAAATTAATGTTAATAACGTTAAATACGTTTCTTGGTCAAGCGATGGTCAATACTTGGCTCTTTTATCCAAACATACCATCACAATTGCCAACAAAGACTTAGAACTAATTACTGCTATGCATGAAACAATTAGAATCAAGAGTGCTGCCTGGGATGACTCTGGAGTTTTATTATACTCGACCTTGAATCATATCAAATATACTTTATTGAATGGTGATAATGGTATAATAAAAACTTTGGAAAATACTTTATATATTACCAAAGTTATTCAAAAACAAGTTTTCTGTTTGAATCGTGATGGTCAAGTTGAAATTGTTACTATTGATCCAACTGAGTACAGATTCAAAAAATCTTTAGTAAATAAAAACTTCAATGAAGTTCTTAGGATCATCAAAAACTCTAATTTAGTTGGTCAAAATATCATTGCTTATTTACAAAAGAAAGGTTATCCTGAAGTTGCTTTACAATTCGTTGAAGACCCTGAGACTAGATTTGATTTAGCTTTAGAATGTGGTAACTTGCAAGTTGCTTTAGATCAAGCCAAAATTTTGAATAACAATAGTATTTGGGAAAAATTAGCTGAAGAAGCTTTGAACCAAGGTAATATTGAAGTTGTCGAATTTGTATACCAACAATTATATTTATTTGATAAATTATCTTTCCTTTATTTATATAAAGGTGACTCTGAGAAATTAAGTAAAATGGCAGCTATTGCTGAACATCGTGGTAATTTATCTTCTTTAATCCAAAACACCTTTTATAATAATGATATTAAGAAAAGATGCCAGGTTTATATCCAAGGTGGTATGTTACCATTAGCTTATACTTTAGCTAAATCTAACGGTTTAGATGAATTAGCTCAAGAAATATTACAAGAAGCTGGTGTTGAAGAAAAAGATGTTCAATTACCAGAAATCGGTGAATCGGTCCCATTACCTGAACCATTATCCGAACCAATTGGTAATTGGCCATTAAAAGAATCTTCATTATCATTTTTTGAATCTGCTCTTCTTACTGGTCAAGTTGATGATTTAACCCTTGAAGAACCTGACTCTGACGAAAAGGAAACCAATAACTTGGATTTCACTGATGCTGTCATCGAAGAAGACGATGGTGAAGAAGATGGTGCTTGGGATATGGGTGACGAAGACTTAGATATTGGTGATGACCTACAAGCTTCAGCAGCTATTGGTGATTCCATCGAGGATGTTGGTATCACTAAGCCGGATGTTGCTGTTGCTGATGGTGAAATTGCCCATTGGCTTCGTAACAACAAGACTGCTGCTGGTTATGTTGCTGCTGGCTCTTTTGAACAAGCTGCTTCCTTGTTACATAAGCAATTAGGTGTTGTTGATTTTGAACCATTACGTAAAAGATTTTTGGAAGTTTACCAATCATCAAAATTATATTTACCTGGTATTGATGATTTACCGGCAATGAAAGACTATATTCGTGCTGACAATGATGAAGATAATCCAAATAAGTTCAAACCACATATTCCAGGTTTTGATGATTTAGAACAAAAACTTAGTAATGGATTCAAGCAGTTCAAGGGTAACCATTTGGAAGGAGCCATTGAAACCTTTAGAGAAATCATATATACCATAGCGGTTTTAACTGTTGAAGATGATGACCAGGAAGCCAAGTGTGAAGATGTCTTGATATTATGTCGTGAATATATTTTGGGTTCTACTATAGAATTAGCCCGTCGTGCATCAGACCCATCTGATGTGAAACGTATTTTGGAACTTGCTGCTTATTTCACCAAAGTTAGACTTCAAAACCCTCATAGAGTTAATGCTTTACAAGTTGCTATGACTCAATCCTTGAAATATAAAAACTATTCTAGTGCTTCCTTCTTTGCCAGTGAAATTTTGTCTATTATGCCAGCAGGTCCAAAGGCAGATCAAGTCCAAAAGTTAAAGGCTAAGGCTGATTCAGTGTCTAGTGATGCAGTTGAAATTGATTTTGATCCTTATGCTGATTTTGATATTTGTGCTGCATCATTCACTCCTATCTACAATAAATCTTCAGCTATTACCGAAGCTCTAGTTGGTGCTAAATATAAGCTGGAATATAAGGGAGAAGTTTGTAGAATAACTGCTATAACACAAATTGGTGCTCCAGCTTCAGGTTTACGTATTAAAGCTTGATCGACTTTCACTTCTTAAAATTTCCATTCTCATTTTCATTTTCCTTCTTTGTTTCTTTTCTTTCTTTAAAAAAAAACACCTCATGTACTCTCATTCTACCTTTTACTTTGTTTTCTTTTGTTATATATTGAAATTCATGAAATATAGATATTATTCAGTAATTGACTAAGTGTAATACCAATAGTCTTGTTTCGTATGGAGAGAAGAAAGACACAAGATCTTTTACCGCAACAAGCTCGACGTGAAAGGAAAAATGATCCGGTTCCGAAAAACAAAAAGCGTAAGAAAAACTAAAATAAAAAACAACGAAACCAAAACCAAAAAAAAAAAAAAAAAAAAAAAAAAAAAAAAAAAAAAAAAAAAAAAAAAAAAAAAAACGAAAAAAAAAAGAAAAAAGTTGGAGGCGTTAAAAAAAAAGTCTGATAAATTTGAAATGTTCTGATCAGGTTAAACAAGACTACCCACAAACCCATCCTCTTCAATCTTAGCCTAAGTTTAAAGATGTCAACAGAAAAGGAAAGAGCTTTGAAGCTCAAGGATGAAGGTAATGTATTCATGAAGGAACAAAAGTATCAAGAATCCATTGATCGTTATACCAAGGCTATCGAGATTGATGGAACCAATCCTATATTCTTTACGAATCGAGCTCAAGCTCATATCAAGTCCGAAAGCTATGGTGCAGCAGTGGCAGATTGTGCTAGTGCATTGAAACTCGACCCTAATTCTGCCAAAGCATATTACCGTAGAGGTGTTGCTTTCATGGCTTTATTAAATTATAAAGAAGCTCAAAGTAATTTCAAGAATGCTTTGAAGCGTGCACCAAATGATACTGTGACTGCTCAAAATTTCAAACAATGTCAAAATTATTTGAAAAAGGAAGCATTTGAAAAAGCCATTGCAGGATCAGGACCCACTTCAATTCTTAGAGATCTTGATTATGATTCTTTATTGATTGAAAAAAACTGGAAAGGTCCAGATTTGAAAATTTCCTCATCCAAAACTGAAGATGGTTTCTCAATAGATATTGAGGGTATCGACCAAAACTATTTGAAATATATGATCAAGACTTTCAAAGAAGGAGGCAAATTACCTAAAAAACACGTTTTTGCAATCATTGGTAAAGTTCATGAATTATTCAAGAAAGAAAATTCATTAGTTGAACTTAGTATTCCTCATTCACAAATTGACAGTAAACAATTACCAGATGATGAAATTATCTTAGAGAATGGTAAAAAAGTGACAGTTGTTGGTGATACTCATGGACAATTTTATGATGTTTTAAACTTATTTGAAAAATTTGGTTACGTTTCCCCAGATCATATTTATTTATTCAATGGTGATTTTGTTGATAGAGGCTCTTGGTCTTGTGAAGTTGCATTATATTTCTATGTTTTGAAAATTATCTATCCAGAATCTGTATATATTAATAGAGGTAATCACGAGACAAATGATATGAACAAGACATATGGTTTTACTGATGAATGTGAAGCTAAATATTCAAGAAAGATTTTCAATGCATTTTCAGAATCATTCGGTGCTTTACCTTATGCTACTCTAATAAATAGATCATATTTGGTTATGCATGGTGGTTTATTCTCTGATGATTCCGTTAAAGTTGAAGATATCAAAAAATTAAATCGTTTCCCAAGCTCTGGTTCTTCTCAACCTGCCGCAGATAGTATTGCCCGAGACTTATTATGGACTGATCCTCAACCAGAAAATGGTCGTCTGCCATCAAAACGTGGATGTGGGGTCCAATTCGGTCCTGATGTTACAGAAAGATTCTGTTTGAGTAATAAGATTAGAAGAATCTTACGGTCTCATGAAGTCAGAATGGGCGGAGTGGAATTCGAACATAAAGGTAGATTACTTACTGTGTTCAGTGCACCAAATTACTGTGACGCTGGTGGAAACTTAGGTGGTGTTGTTCATCTCACTGAAAACTCCTCTTATGATAAATCAAAGGACGATGGTGAAGGTTATCGTGATGTCGAGGATAGTAATTGCCCATGGAATTTGGAAGTTGAAACTTTCAAAGCAGTTCCTCACCCCGACTTAAAACCAATGGCTTATTCTAAAAGTGGATTTGGATTTTAAAACTAATAACTACTATGTACTATACAATAAATATTCTAGAATTTTCATTCTATTATTTCTGTAATCAATACCCTCTTGATTTTTTTCTATTCACCTTCTCTATTTATTTAATTAGGTGATTTTTTTTTATATACAGTACACACATAGGCAGTAACAAAAAAACAAAAGAAAAAAAAATTAGAGAGAAATATAGAGAACTAGTGGGGTTTGAAAAACACATATTCTGAACTACTTGTTGTGTTGATTAACCTAGAGAAGGGATTAATACCGACAATGCAGGCTTCAAACGAAACATCCAACAGCAATGCAAAACACGAGGATGACGACGAACCAGACGAATGGGACCAAAGAATCATGAATACTGGATGTCATGAAGAAAACTTGAAACTTCAACTTTGTCACGCTGATACTGGGGACTGGAGGAAGTGTTTACCCGAGATGCAAGCATTCAAGAAATGCTGGGAGGTAAATAAGAATAACGAAAGGACCAGTACCATCAACAATGATGAATAAGGGTTGATAGAACCCCGTCCCAACCCCGTCACCTGTACATATTGTAAATAGACTTATTATAATTGATTGATCTTAGGAACATTTCTCAGCAATTTGTTAATTCTTGTAATTCAGTGTCATCTCTCAAACGAGATTCGATATCCTTATCTTCTGTTACTGTTGTATTTTCATTCGAATTTTCTGTAATGTCAGGATCAGGTTTATTCAAATCTTTTTCATCCTGGAGTATCTTTTGCCCCTTTTGAGATTTCTTCCTTTTCTGCCTAGCCTCTCTCTTTTTCGCTGTTTTCAATTGCATCTTTAGCTTTATACGCTCTTCTTTGGTTTTAAGTTCTTTTGATTGTTCTTCTGACTTTAATCTTTGGTCTTCCTCCTTTTTTATGTCAAGCTGCTGTCTCTTGTTCCTGATGTAGTTAGAATAGTCAAATGACTGTTTCTGAGCTAATCGAATGTGTTAGTAACATCTGAAGTTGTATTATAAATCAAAATCTCAAACATACCCTTATCTTTTACCGTTTTTTCAGTATTTGCGGCAGTTTCTGTGGATGGAATCACAATGTCAGGGTTTTTACTCATAAGGTAGTCTACTTGCTTTTTAGGATCATAGTGGCGATCTGTCATTTTTCCACAAGTATACTATTCGAATGCAAGTACCTTATCGTCTTTCTTGTATATAGAAAAGCAGTCTTTATATATTCAAAGGAGCAGAGGAAGAAGATCAGAGAAAAATAAAAAAAATGCTAAAAAAAAAAAAAAAAACAAAAGAAAACAAACTCGTTCCAGAATAAGAAAAACTATTTTTCTTTAAAGTCTAGAAACTAAATACAATTAGAATACGAAAACAACGACCATAACAAGGATACTTATTGAATAAATTATATCTGTACAAGGTGCTCAAACTTATCCAATATCTCTACCTAACATGGTTGAAATTCCAGGACTAAGGCCTCATCGTGAACGCGAGGACACAAACATTACGCAATTACTCAGTGATCCACGTCCTGATAATCATGAATACCTGATTTCCTTGAGTCAAGATGACTCGAACACTGACAGTGCCCCAGAAATCCCATCTTTGGGTGCATTCTATGAGTCTGCACATATCGATCAATCCCCATATGAGTTCCACAGAGAAATCAACAACCTAAAACGAGAAAGTAACTTACGATTTAAAACTAAATGGGAAGAGATTCTAGAAAAATACGCTCAGGTGAATGATGAGATAGAAAGTGATGAAATTGACTTAGTGACCGGTGAAATAATCACGGACAACGGTCATTTGAGGTCTCTTCTATCAGATGATACAAGGATGGGAGATACTGCAGCCCAAAGAAATATATGGTCTGGCACATATGATTCCGAGAAAGATATTAAAAATAGAAGACACGCAGAGAAAACAAAACAACTAGCTAAACGTGAATTGAAAGAGAAGTTGAAAGAGAATAAATTATTTCATACATCCAACTCGCCCAGAATTCAGGTTGGTCCATTCTCGAGTCAAAGACGTGCTCCAGAAGATAATCTAATTATTGCAAAGCCATCACCAACGAAGAAACAACGTACTTCGCCTACAAAATTTATACCACGCTCATCTAATGGAACATATCCAGAATTAAGCATGCCCAAGTCATTTTCTCAATCAACTGTAAACGATGAGTCCCCAAGCAAGCTAACATTGAATGAATTGAATCTTCAAAGTCCAGATATTTCCCCAACCAAAATATCCGCGAAACAAAAATCGTCCAATCTTCCCATACGTGATGCCATTAATAGGCTTACAGAAGCAGGAGCTAAAAATGCAGTTAGATATGAATCTGACCGCGAAGACAATTCTGAGCTTGTATCTAATCGCGAAGACGATTCAACTGGTCCGGAAACCTCAATGAATAGAGATTCGCCAAACAGTAGTAATATTTCAAGCTCTGAATTCGAAGCACTTGATGTGAACGAATATCAGCCTTTGGAAGAAGAAACTTCAAAAGCTTTACTGCGTGAACTTACCCAAAGTAATGATTCTCCTCGTAAGCACGAAGAAGATGATGAAAACATAAAGCCAAAGGGGTCATTTGAGAAACTATCTAGACATAAGATGGATCAAACTTCCACATTGAAAAATAAAATTGGTGATAGTTCGTCGTCACATAGCTTGCAAGATTCCAGTCCCTTTTTATCACGAAGCAGAGAAACTCCAACCAAGCGGGACGATTATGTTCCTTATAATGAGCATTCAGTCATAAAAATTGATAAGGAAGGCTGCATTACCTATGTGAATGATCTCCAAAATAAGAAGGCTTATATGTGTGCCTTTCCAAAATGTTCCTTTGTCGAAGAAGGGGAACTTAGCTATAGATCTCACTTGCTTGAACACCATCCAGGTGAGCTTCGTTTAATTGGGTACCCAATTCGCTTCGGTTCAATGGCTTCTCATCTTTCGGAAACCTCCATATCCAAGGTACTCAAAACTTTCCCTTTAGTTCAGACATTGCCAGACGAAAAATTTTCCCTGGATAGTAAACAACTTCGAAATGCGCTATTTTCTTGTCCTGTTTTGGGGTGTAGGCATTCAACGAGAGAAGGTTATCATGGCATGAAGAAACACTTCATCAAATTCAAGCACCATATACCCCTTAAGCTCAGAAACAGTTCCAGCATAATTGCAACCTCAAATATCTCCCAAAGATCGTTTTCGCCCGAACCATTGGTTTTAAGAGAGAAAGCTAGTTCTTCTAAATTAGACTCCAATGTCGACGATCCCTACTTCCACATAAAGGAAGAGATCAATGAAATGTTCAGCGAAGCTGATGCCGAGAGCGACGACGATTCTGAAAGCGAATCAGAATTGGAAACAGATTATGAGTCTCAGGAAAATGGCGAATTTACATCACACTACGAAGCAAGAAATGAAAAAGGGAATATCAATATTGAAAGTGATTCGGACTCTGACCAAGATAGACAGAGCGATGAGTCTTTAGGTGATTTTGATGAGGTTTTCACAGGACATAATGCAAAACCAATAACTTAGGCAACACAACAGAATCAGCGATACACAGTAAAATTGCTTGAAGCAATTGCGCTTAACAAATATTGTAATATAGTATTTTCAATTCTCCTGTAAAGTTTAATCTACATTGATATATAATTAATATATAATTAATAAAATAAAATTATTTATTTTTAATTCGTGATAAATTTAATGAACTATGTACAGAATATATGAATCATACGTTTTTTTTTTTTTTAATTGGTTGCACTTCTATTTATTCTCTTTGCTTAGGTGTTTGAAGCTTGCGAGAGAATATGATACAATTAGATAACTCAAAGCAAGTTTACTCAGTATCTTTATCTGAGGCCTCGCCCTTGTTTTCATCTTGAGGTTTATTTTCAGTTTTTGGCTTCCCTTTGAAAGCATCAGTACCTTTGATATATTTATCAAATGCATCATTTCTTTCAGGGAATGGTCTAGGCCCAACTAATCTAATCATGTCTTCCCTAGTCAAAACTTCTTTAGCGTATACCTCTTCAGCAACTTTATCGACTAATTCGATTTTCTCGGTCAACAATTTGTGACAAGATTCGTATGCTTCATCTATGAATCTTTTGACTTCTTCATCGATTAGTCTAGCAGTCAGTTCAGAATAGTTATGATGAACCTGGATACCTCCTTCTTCATTACCACTAGCATAATACAAACTACCAATTTTTTCAGACATACCCAATTTCAAGACCATTTGTTGGGCCATCTGGGTAATTTTCTTGAAATCATCTGCTGCACCACTGGTTACAGTTTCGAAATGTAATTCTTCACTAACTCTACCACCAAGAGTCATAACCATTCTATGCATAAACTGCTCTTTGGAGACTAAGTATTGATCTTTAGGTAAATATTGAGCATAACCTAAAGCTCCTTGACCTCTAGGAATAATAGAAACTTTAACCAAGGGATCAGCAAACTCCAAGAACCATCCACAAATGGCATGTCCAGCTTCATGATATGCAACTGTCTTCTTTTCATCGGGACTCAAAATTCTTGATTTCTTTTCCAAACCGGCTATAACTCTTTCGATAGCTTGTTCAAAGTGATGAACGTCAACAGAGCTGGCATTTTCTCTAGCGGCGATCAAAGCACCTTCATTACAGCAATTGGCGATATCAGCACCAGCAAATCCTGGAGTGAGGGCACTTAATCTACCAGCCAATTGATCAACAGCTTTGACTTTTAATTCTTGATACTGGTTGAAGTCAATTTCCTTCTGAGAAGTCTTGATTTCTTCATCACATTTCAAAGACAATTTATTTAAGTGGACTTTGAAGATTTCTTTACGGCCCTCCATATCTGGAGTGTCGATGGAAATATGTCTATCGAATCTACCAGGTCTTAGTAAAGCCTTATCCAATACATCAGGACGATTAGTACCAGCTAAAACAACAACATGATCAGAAGAGCTGAAACCATCCATCTCAACTAAAAGCTGATTCAAAGTGTTTTCTCTTTCATCATTACCGCCAACTTTACCATTACCCCTTTCTTTACCAATAGCATCAATTTCATCGACAAATATGATTGCAGGAGCCATTTCACGGGCCGTCTTGAATAAGTCACGAACACGAGAAGCACCAACACCAACAAACATTTCTACGAACTCTGAACCTGAGACGGATAAGAAAGGTACACCTGCTTCACCAGCAGTAGCTTTAGCTAACAAAGTTTTACCAGTACCTGGAGGACCAGATAAAATAGCACCTCTTGGAATCTTAGCACCCAATTTCTCATATTTAGCGGGATTTTGCAAGAATTTGACGAATTCCATAATCTCTTCTTTGGATTCTTCGCAACCAGCGACGTCTTTGAATTTAATTTTTACTTCAGTTTCTTGGTTGAACAATTTAGCTTTGGATTTACCAATTTTAAAGATACCATTAGCACCACCTCCACCAACATTTGGTCCAACTCTCTTCATAGTTATATACCACAACCCACCCAACAATAAGACGGTAGGCAAAATTGGAAGAATGTAGCTAAGCCATGATCCTCTCTCTTCATAACTGATTGGTAATCTTTCATTAATTGGGATACCTAATTTGTCTTGAATTTGATTCATTTGCTCTTCGAAAATCTCAACTGAACCAATAGTGAAGGAAACTGCTGGCGCATTATTCTTGTTAGTGTAAGTTTCATCAGAAACTGCACCAGGAATCAACTGACCCTCAACACCAAATTTATTGATGACTATTAATTTCGTGACCAACCCTCTTTCTAAGTATCTAGTTTTGAAATCTTGGAAAGACAAATAATTATCTTCCTTAGCAGTCATAAGATAAAGAGATAAGGTGAAAACTGAAAGAAGAAAGTATAACACAAATTTCTTATTGATCGGAGGTAAACGGTGAATCTTTACGTTTTGACCTAAACGTTTTTTAATTTCTCCTCTTATTGCACGTTCTTCGCTTTGCATTTCTCTTTCAGGGCCCTTACTCTTTTTCTCACGTTGCTCTTGATCGTGTTCATCTATAGGTTTAGCATTTTTTTCATCTTGATTCGATTCTTTAGGTTGATTATCTTCATTTTCAATCTTTTTAGACTCGTCATCTTTTTTCAAATTATTTCTAGATTGGTGAAAGTTGGTACTTCCAAAATTACTGAATGGTCTTTTTATCAGGAAATTAGATGGAATAGGATAGCTTGTTACCGCTTTATATGAAGTGAATTGTATTCTTTTCGAAGTATTATGTAATTGTCTTAAGGGGACCTTTGATCTTATGATTGTCAGAATTATAGGGGCTTTTGTGAAGGTGGAAATACCACCTCCACTATTTGCCAACAAATTTATGGACGTCCTAGATAGATACATCTAATATAATATTGGCTCTATGTCTATGAGATGAACTTTTATAATCGTTGACTAGTAAACTAAATCTTTAATAGTTCGAACTTTGTTAAATGGGTTCGAGAAAAAAAAAAAAAAAAATTGCCTCCGGCAAGTCTCAGCAGATACTTACAGCCCGTACACCACAACATTTTGATACACGTGACATAAGTAATTAGATTTGATTGCAAAAAAAAGTTCTACAGTACGATATAGGTATTATTATTGATTGAAATTAGTTAAGAAATTAAATCAGTCAGAGAAATCAAGTCCAGAAAATGAACAAAGAAAGCATTATTATAAGGGTATCAAAGATATTAAATTTTGAGTCCATGAAAGGGGAGAGAAAAAGAATAAAGAATCTAAAAAAATCTAGAGTAGCAGTTCCTATACTACTAATAGACATAAAAGAAGAATACAGAGAATAGAACGAAAAAGAGTGAAATAAAACATAAACAACAATGAGACCCAAAAGAGAGGGAAAGAAAGATCAGACTCTATTACTAACAAATTCATCCCAGCTAGTCTCGCAAATTTTTAGGAATTTCTCCTTCTCTTTTAAGAGACATTCTTGTACTGGGCCACGGTTATTCTCTTTATCACTAGAGTTGGAAGAAGTTGACGTATTGGCTGCGGAGGCAGAAGTTATTGGAGTAGTTTCAGTAGTTGATGCTGATCCAGTTTCTGAAGTAGGTTCAGGACTATCATCTTTCTTCTGAGAAGTCGCTGATCCATTAGTTGATACCGAATTAGTATTAAAAATTCTAAAATTGAAAACGCTCTCATTCATCAAGTTAATTGATCCATAAACGTCACCACCATTGACGAGACTCGCACCACGAGAATTTAATGTAGGACGGGGACTCGTATCTTTGTTATTTTCATCATCATTATGAATCATACTATTGTACTTTTCTTGCATTTCTCTAATTTCTTCTTCAGAGACAGGCAAACGATCATCATCGTGAATATTACTTTTTGATTGGGAAGCCAGAGCCAGTCTGGCTGAAGGTCCATTACCATGTTCAAAAAAATCACGTTGAGCAGACAATGGTTGTGACGAGAGGGGGGCAGCTTTTGTATAATCACCATTATATACATCAGTTACCGCTGTTTGGGTCCTTGATTTTTTAGGGGGTGTATTATCAGGTGATACTGAAGACCTTCCGCCTTCATGGCTAGTACTATCATTATGTCTTACTGGAGATGTGTTTGATGATGGGACAGCAGATGGACTAGTACGGTGAGGAAGAGTAGGATTGGTACGACTTACACCACGAGGAAAATTTTGTTGACTAGCAGTATAGGGAGGTGCAACCAATCTAACCCGTTTATAAGGATTCTGTTGATAAGTGATTGCTTGGGGAATAGTCGACATGGCCATTGAAGGATGTAAGTATTGCGACTGAGGGACTTGATAATATTGACCATATGGAGTGATGACCGATTGAGAGTAGGATGGTGAAGGTTGAGGTTGATAAGCATAACCCATTTGTTTATATGGTCTTTTCATTTGTTGTTGTTGTTGTTGAGCCAATTGTTGTTGATATTGACCATAAGGTTGTACTTGAATATGATAAGGTGCTTGTGGGTTTGGTTGACGAGCAGGACGTTGTTGTTGAACCACTTGTACTGGGTGTTGTTGCTGGTTAGGTTGGTTAGCCCGTTGTTGCGATTGATGTATTCTAGAGGTATGGGCCATATGTTGCTGATGTACGACTGGTGATACGTAACGATGTGGGAATTGAGAATAACGGGCCGTCATTGGCATGTAACTCATTTGGTTTGGAGTTGTAGAAGTTGGAGTTGATGTGAATATTTGACCATTGTTGGCATTATTTGGATTCAAAGGTTTTGAACGTCCATGAAGGGGTCTGATGGGAGCTGATTGGATTGATGGTCTAAATTGTGATTGAGCTCCACTATTTGTATTTTTATGGGTTATAGTCAAAGGAGTTGGAATATTATCTCTTTTCAATCTCTTAGCAGAGCTGGGAGTACTCAAACGATCCATTTCATCAGATGTGGTAGGATTTGCAGTTACATTAGAGTTTGGAATAGGACCTGGGTTAGAATTTGCAGCTGAATTCGAGTTTGAGTTTGAATTTGAGTTAGAATTAGAATTAGAATTTGGAGTTGGGTTAGAAATATCTGGTTCACTGGCTTCATCGGAAACTATATCTTTTTCAGTAGAATTCAATTGCCTAGCTGCAATTAAATGTTTTTGTTGTTGCTCAATTTTTTGAGATATTTTAACAGTAGTCTTCATTTCTTCATTCAATTGAGGTAAACCAGGACTAACGATCCTTAGAGCAACATCTGAATTTGATTTATCGGATACTTTCAAATTTAAAGATGAAGGTCTATGTCTTTTCCAAGATGGGTTATTACTATTGGAATTTGAATTTGAAGATGAAGAAACAGAATTAGAAGGGGAATCAACATTTGAAGATGATTCATGATCTGATGTTACAGTCACAGTAGGAGGAGTTGGAGATTTTGAAACTTGTTTAGCCTTTGTAATTTGTTTTGATTTTTCTTCATCCTTTTCATTATTCATTATACGATCTAGGCTATGATTTTTCCTTTGAGATTCATTAGAAGGAGAGTGGTTAGCACTACCAAACGGAATTGGAGAGATGCTTGTTGAAGAATTTGAGCTTGCGGGAAGAGAAGAAACTTCGGGCATTCTGAATTTTTAATGCTGTTATATTTATCTTTAAAGGTTGATAAGAAAGCTTAAGATAGATTTGTTCACGGCTTTTTCTCTCTTTTTCGTTTTTTCGGTTTTCGGTTTTCTTTTTTTTTTTGTTTTCTTTCTTGTTGAAGGGCGAAAAGAAGAAGATAAAAACCTAAACTTTAAGATTTGGAAAATAAGTTTAGTTAGACGATTGAGGAATAGAAGGAAGAGTAGTCAACAATGAACAGAAACAAAAAAAGAAAAACAAGAAAATAAAGGAATTCAAACTAAGAGATTGGGAAATTTAACAAGCGATTCTCTTGATTAGTCAATGGAAACACAAACTCTTTTGTCGTATTGGGGGTAAAACGAGTCAGGAGGAAGAAGAAGAGTCAATCGAAGATGATATGGTATGATGAAGTATCAATGATATTTTTGATAAGTGATAAGTAACAATTCGTTGACGACAACCGAATTAAACGAGAAGCGAGAAAGGTAAACACTCAAACCAGGAATATGTCTTAGTCTTTTAAACTAGAAACACACGCGTATTAGAACTTGATACCGATCTAATTGGAGAATCACTATTAGAATTGACCAATTGGAAAGAATGAACTGATGGTTAGATGGTATTAACCTTGAAAATCACAAAGATGAATGAAAAACAAAAAAAAAAAAAACAAAAAAAAAAACAATCCAAAACAAAACAAACGACAGAAAAGTAGGTTTTATTCCTTTACGTTTTACCGTCTGCTATCTCTTTCTTATAGTTCTTTAATTCTTTCTATTAGAAAATGAGAAATACCAGGATATTGAAGAGAGGATGTGCTTGGAAAATATATAAGAATCGTTGAACAAATATGAAAAAGAATATATCTATATATATATATAGATATATACTTACATACAGATATGTATTGGGAGAACAAGGAACAAGGAAGAAGAAGAAAACAAAAACAAATAAAAGAGCCAAAACAAACAGTTAAATTAAAGAGAAAAGGAAAATAGGGAAGTAATAATTCATAGATGATACACTTTTAAAGTTACAGATTAAAATTGATCAACACACAAATTTGAAACAATAGGAGAAAAAAAAAAAAAAAAGAAAAAGAAAAAACTACACACCAAAAACAAAAAAAAAAGAAAACCACCCACAAAAGGCTCACTCTTTAAAATGTTGTTTGAAACATGTTTTCAAGTTGGTTCTTATATTGGCTCTTAGTATTAGTTAATTAGTTTTAGGTGTAGTAGGTGGTTATAGTATGTATTCATAGTACTTATAGTTAACAGTCAAATAGCAAAAGGAGTGAGCATTCCACGAGTGTTTCAGGTTTAAGTTTAATATTGAAAGGGATGAATATTTTCAAACAAATTAAATTAGCTGCATACTAAATGCCACTTTATACATTTTTAACTTTTTAATAGCCCTTGTTAATAAATAAACTCAATCTTCCTCGCGTTTGGATTCGGTATGGAAATTTACTGGTAGTTAGGATGTGTTTTTATTGGTGTATATTCTTACTAGTGCCTTTTGGTGTGCCTTTTGGTGTGCCCTTTGGTGTGCCTATTGGTGCCTTTCCCTTTAATAATAGGAATACCTTCGATGTCTCGCATATGCAGGAACCCACAATACTATTATAAAACACATGAAGAAATGATTTTAGCTGATCTTAATTCAATATTCTTATGAATACAATACATAACAATACAGTATATCAATTGAATAGAATCAAATGGAAATGATATAGTTAACTGGGAGTTTATGTTTATTGTGATCTCTAGTATTAAGCGATCTGGTGTTTGGTGCAATGCGGCTAAATTGCTGCAACTTGCGCACTACAATAAAACACCAAATGATATGTCAGTACAGAAGACTATCATGTATTTCAGTATACAAAGATTATAATATACATAATTACATAAGAGTAAAGTAACTATAATTAAGTGGAAAGAGTAAAGAGATAAAACTACTCGTTAAATGCTTCCCATCCATTGGGTTTTTGTAAATTTTGAATATCATAAAACTTATTAGTACAAGAATATCCTTTAAATGTAAAATCAGATTTTGGATCACAAATACATTTCTTATCAAGTCTAGTTTGTCTATCAATTGGACAATTATGGAATGGTACATGATAATATCCAACATCATCGAAAAAATGAACTTGATCTTTATTTAAAAAAAGTGCTGCTGCAATTGAATGTACTGGTGCATCCCCCCATCTTTCATAGAAAAACCCACCCTGTTTATCTAATGCATCAAAATACTTTCTATAAGCTTCACCTCTCCAAAAATCTAAACTAGCAACTTCAAAATTTGACCAAAAATGACATCCATTATAAGTTTCTCCATTATCTTTACTAATCCATTCTAATAAATTATCTTTACTAACGTATTGTGGATTTTCTTTTATAAATTCTTTGGTAGTATCCCATAATGTTGGAATTGTAGCATGATATTCGGGTAATGAAATAGTAAATCCATATGATTTATCATTATCTTTCATCCATTGAAATAAATCATAATCAATATCACAATAAATCTTGGTTCCTGGATCAATTCTCCAATAATATTCATATTCTTCCATTAATTCATGTCTCCAAAAAAATCCACTTTCATATCTACACATATGTCTATATGAAATTGAATCTCCATAAATAATTTTATCCTCCTTCATTTTTTGACGTACTTGAGCTGCTTTATCTTGATCAATCCATTCTGGGAATGACCAATGTTCTTCAGGAATTAAACCAAACTTGGCTGTTCCACTAACTACCGCATTTATCAGTTCAATAAATTCTTCACTAAATGGTTTTTCATTAAGAAAAACATAATCATAATGATAATTTTTATTAAATCTATCTTCCACTTGTCTTATACCATCTAATAAATCACCTAAATCAGAATTACGGGCCAAAGCAATAAATGTGGCTTTCACTTTACCAGCTGAATTAACTTGCTTGCCCTTTGGAATTGCTTGTGCTGGAACATTATTAACGGGTACATTTATTGAATCTTGACCTTGTTGAACCCCAACCGTTGGTTTTGAGCTACCGGAATTTGATGAGAGTATATACCCAAACAAAATTAAAACAAGGGCAAATATAATAAACCTTATCAACCTAGTGGTTGATCTTTTAGTAGCCATATTTCTTAATTCTTATTCCCATTAGCTTTAGCCTCTAAAAAAGCTTGAAAGCAGTACACATTAAATTTTGAAAACATTTTATTTACGTGTTGTTACCTTTTAGTGGAAACTTAGCTAAAGCTCAACAAAACGCGCGTATATGCAGGATATATGATCCAAAAAAGAAAAAGAAGAACTAAGAAAAGACGCGATCCGTACATTTTTCTGGTCCCAGTATAACAACGTACTTAAATTTATAATAGTACACCTACATTTATAATGAAAATAATAAACTGTATTACATACTTAATCAGCATGTGTATATAAACAACATAGAAATAAAATTAATAATAGTAATGATAATGATAATGGGAAAATAAGAATAATAACAGTAGTAACAAACGTTTAAAAGTCCTAATCAGCAAAATTTTCCCATCCCTTAGGTCTTGGTATATTATTGATGGTATGGAATTTAGCAGTACAAGAGTACCCTTTCCAACTAAAATCGTCACTAGGATTACAAACACATCTCTTAGCAATTCTGGTTTCTTCATCAACAGGACAATTGTGGAATGGAACATGATAATAACCAACATCACCAAAGAAATGAACTGATTCACGAGGTAAGAATAATGCAGCAGCAATTGAATGAATAGGTGCATCCCCCCATCTTTCATAGAAAAATCCACCAGCGGCATCAAGAGCATCAAAATATTTACGATATGCTTCACTTCTCCAAACATCTAGACTGGCAATTTCAAAGTTTGACCAGAAATGACATCCATTATAAGTATCACCATTATCATCACTAATCCATTCTAATAAATTATTTTCATGAATGAATTGAGGATTTTCTTTAATAAAAGTTTTGGTGGTATCCCATAATGTTGGAATGGTAGCTTTATATTCGGGTAATGTTATAGTAAAAGAATATAATTTTTTATTATCTTTCATCCATTTAAAAATATCATAATCAATATCACAATAAATTTTAATATCCGGTTCAACTCTCCAATAATATTCATATTCTTCCATTAATTCATGTCTCCAGAAAAACCCACTTTCATATCTACACATATGTCTATAAGGAATTGAATCACCGTAGATAACTTTTTCTTGTTTCATTTTTTCACGAGCTAAAGCTGCCTTTTCTTTATCAATCCATTCGGGGAATGACCATTGTTCTTCAGGAATTAAACCATATTTGGTGGTACCACTAACAACAGCACTAGTCATAGCTTTAAATTGATCAGTAAAAGGTTCATCATTAAGGAAAACCCAATCATAATGATAATTTTTGTTAAAACGATCTTCTACTTGTCTGATTGAACCTAATAAAGAATTCAAATCAGAATTACGAGCTAATGTAACAAAAGTTGCTTTAATTTTTTCACCAGTTTGAGGAACTGATTTTTCATTAGTTTTTGGAATAGCAGCGGCTGGAGCAGCAGCAGGTGGAACAGCTGCTGCTTTACCATCTTCTTTAGCTGGAGTACCAGCTTGAGTACCAGCTTTAGCTTCCTCTTTAGCTGGAGTACCGGCGGCAGCGGCGTCAGCAGGATTCTTCACGTCGGCGGCTGGGTTTGGTTTGGAAATACCAACCGAAGAAGCAGTATACGTGGAACCAGAAGAGAGAATATACCCACAAATGATCAATACCAAAGCAAAGATGGCAAACCTGATCAAACGAGCTGTTGATCTGTTACTAGCCATCTTGATTAATTATATGAAATTCTTAGAAGAATAAAAAAAAAAAAAAAAAAAAAAAAAAAAAAAAAAAAAAAAAAAAAAAAAAAAAAAAAAAAAAAAAAAAAAAAAAAAAAAAAAAAAAAAAGAAGAAGAAAACACCGATACAGACAAGGTCTGAATTAAGTTAGATCAATATCAAGCGAAGGATTGAAGTTTTGTCTCCACTAGAAACTTAAGAAGGTAGTAATTGATAAGAAAGAAAACTAATGGAAAAAACGTGAAAAGTCAAAAAAAAAAAAAAAAGCTATTG
The DNA here is from genome assembly GCA_030444945.1 of Hyphopichia fennica. Lineage (NCBI taxonomy): Eukaryota > Fungi > Ascomycota > Pichiomycetes > Serinales > Debaryomycetaceae > Hyphopichia > Hyphopichia fennica. The sequence goes on along the minus strand of JAJMOB010000032.1, from coordinate 10,956 downwards.
AAGGAGTAAAAAAAAAAAATATTAGTATAGAAAAATCGAGTGTTGTCCTTCACATAGAAAAACAAGAGAAAAAAAACGAAAAACACTAAAAAAAAAAAAAAAGAATACGCCAAATCAATCATAAATATGAAATAGTACAATTACAATACACCCATATTGTTATTTAAATTGTACTGCTATTCTATACAGGTATCGACCAATAACGTATTCCTAGATAAGAGCATTTCTATTCTGTCTACTATTGTAACCCGTAAATCACGGTGAGTATATATTATATTAGTGAATATCATATTAGTGGCTATTCATTTATGAAATAGAGGTGAAAGGACACGCGTTAACATTTTGGTGTTTTGTCTTATTTTTTTTTTTTTTTTTTTTGTAGCGTTTTTTCTTTTCATCTTTAAAGGGGGCTGTTTGATTTGCAGTTTATTTTTGATTTAGCGCTTTACAGTTTGACATGGGCCTTAAAGCCTTGCAACCCATTCATGGCTAAGAATAGACAAAAAAAACTAGTGGGAGAACCATAAGAACTTAACTTAAAGAACTAGAAGAACTAGAAGAACTAGAAGAGACTCAATTGAACATCTAGCTGAACAATCAAGTACAATAGTATTGTTTGGTGTTTTTTACTGATTGAGAAATGTTTCGCCAAAAATGGACATTGTGGTGAGGGTCCTTTAGAGCAATGAGAAGAAAAATTGACAAAGTGAATTAAAAATTTCAAATACTGAATTATGAATTGTTTTAATTAAAATTACATAAAGTAAGAAAAGGTGATGGAATTCTATATAAGTATTCAAGCATAATATTCCCAACACTTGTACTGATGTAGTCAAAACTCAAGTATAATTTTCCCATTCCAAAGGTTTTTTCATATTCATTACTTCGTAATATCTTTTACCACATGAATAACCTCTGAAGGTAAAATCAGATTGTGGATTACAATGACATTTATGTTCATATCTAAATTCAGCATTAAGAGGACATTGAGTATAAACACCATGATTATAACCAACGTCTTCGAAATAATGAATTTGATCACGACTTAAGAATAAAGCAGCTGCTAATGAATGAACTGGAGCATCCCCCCATCTTTCATAGAAAAAACCACCCGTTTTATCTAAATAATCAAAATATTCTCTATATTGTTTAGATCTCCAAAAATTTAAACTACCAACTTCAAAATTTGACCAAAAATGACATAAATTATAAGTTTCACCTTTATCATCACTTATAAAATCTAATAAATTATTTTCAGCAATATAATCTGGATGTAATTTAATAAAATCTTTTGTATGTTTCCATAAACTTGGAATAGTAGCTTGAAATTCATAAATTGAAATTGTAAAACCATAAACTTTTTTATTATCTTGCATATATTTAAATAAATCATAATCTAAATCACAATGAATTTGAATACCTGGTTCAACTCTCCAATACCAATCATATTCATCCAATAAAGGATTTTGCCAGAAAAAACCACTTTCAAATCTACACATATGTCTATATGATTCAGAATCTCCATAGATAATATTTTGAGCCTTCATTTTAGATCTTGATTCAGCAGCTTTAGTTTTATCAATAAAATCTGGATATGACCAGTGTTCTTGTGGAATTAAACCATATTTGGTTTTACCACTAACAATCGAAGTAGTTAAATCTTTAAATTCTTGACTAAATGGTTCATCATTAAGGAAAACCCAATCATAATTGAATTTACGATTAAAACGATCTTCAACTCGACGAATCGATTTAATTAAATCATATAATTCACTATTACGTGCTAAAGTAACAAAAGTTGCCTTGATCTTTTCTGCACCAGGAACGGAAACATCCTTGGTTGTATCCTTGGATACGTCCTTGGACGCATCCAAGGATACATCATTTGATGCTGCTTCTTGTTTTAGTTGATCAATTTGTAATTGTCCACTTTGTTCTTCTTTACCAGCATCTTTTATTGGTTCTTGTTCTTTAATTGGTTTCTTCACCTCCCCATTTTCTTTGACAGCTTTGGAAGGATCAAACCCTTCGATGATCTTGTTAGTATTAGTATCAACGTAAACTATTTTGGGTTTGACTTGATCATTTGTTGTGGTGGAATCAGTATTAACCACCAGTGATGACGAATTGGTTAGAAAATGAGTAATACCAAGGAAGAAAATCACCGCAATGACTATCGCCACAACCTGTCTTTGATGTGGCCTAGGCATGATTGATTTCCAAACGGTTTTTTTTATTTGAATGCAAAGTAGCTATGTCTATATAACTGATGAATAAGTGTCAAGAAGAAGAAAACAACGAACAAAGAAAGAACAAAAAAAAAGTTTTGACCTAAAATTTTAACCTTTCCACCCAGCCTGACGTTCTAGAAATCAAATTGAGAAATTAGCGTAGTCAGAAGGAAAGGAGAAAATAAAAAAAGAAAAAAAGAGAGAAAACAGAAAAAAACAATAAATAAATAAAACACACACCAAAAATCCAACAGCAGCAGAAAAGAACAATGAAAGAAAAAGGTAAAAATTGAATACAAAACGGCAAAGGAAAGACAAAAATAATTATTAGAAATAATAATGTTTATTTATATAAAAAGTATACAAACAACTGAAACTGAAATGCTAGTAGTAAAGGTGAATACTCGAACCAAAATATCACAAGATATCGAAAGGATTTTCATGTGGAGTCGGTACTAATGATGTGATCAGTATATACAGAGTGTCAAATACATGAAAAGTTAACCGATTTGATCTTTTTCATTTTTTTTCATTTTGAACTTTTCTTCTTTAATTCCTTCTCTCTGATTGAATCGCGCTTGTTATGGACACGGGACCCCTTAAAAGTTTGTTGGACGACAAACAAACTGTAGCATGGCTGGGAACTTACTTTAGATTCACTTCAGGTACCATCACCTGGGTAAATTGGTTAACTTTTGTATCACATAATTTCCATTTTGGGGCATTTACATAACATGGCTCCATCGACAGAGATTTTCGTTAGATTGAATTCAATATAAATAATGTAAATGGCTGTTAAATGCAAAAAAACAAGTAACAATACAAACTTATGCATTTTCTTCTTTACGTCTTCTAGTGTGTAATTCACTGGTGCTGATTTTTTTTTCAATGGAATTGTTAATCTTGATTATTTCACTGAACTTTAAATTCATTTTGGTTGAATTATTATGATTTAAATTTTTCATTATTAGATAAATATCATCACTATTTGAAATTCCAAGTAATAAGTTTTCAAATATTTTAAATATTGATAATGTCAAACTGATTAATTTAGTCTCAATATTATTACTTACTAATAAATTATCGAAAACTTTGAACCATATCTCTAACGTTAGAAAATTCTCTGTAAATATTGATAACCACCAATTCAAGGTTATAAATTCAATTTGAATAGATAGTTTATTAACCAAATGATTATATAATTTTGGCATTACTTTTGGAAAGAACCATTCATTCATTATTTTTTGGTCAAGTCTAATATTCTTTAACGATTCATTATCAAAGTAATTAATTAACTTACCCTTTGATGATTTATATTGTGGTAGTACTTCTTCGATAAATGCAACAAATAACCAGAATACATCTTCCTCACTACCTTTATTATCATGAATTAGTCCTAGTAATAAGTTACCAACTATTTTATTCATACCTTGACAATACCCAATTTCGGGTTTATAACTTGCAAATGCATATAAAATTCTTTGTAATTTATAAAAATTTGATCCTGGTTGTGAATTAATTAAATCGTTAAAATAAATATTCGATGGCATTGTTCTGTGTAAATCTAAATTGATTTGATTTATGTGCCTCGATATTAATTCATCTGGTTCATTCAAACTGATATCAACTAGTCTTTGATATTCTCCTGGTACTTTCAAATTGGTGGCTCCCAGTAATTCCATCCATAAGTCTTTCCGGTATTTGGGTGGTATACCTTGATTAATCATTTTATTTAACTTTAGATAATATTTATTGACTTCTTCTTCATCTTTTTCAATTTCCTCATTTGTATCTTCAAGTCTTATTAAATTTAATCCTTTTATTCCAAATACTTCTTCATTACTTAATCCTGATATTAAATTATCATTATTATCCTTTGTTTTGTTGTATTTATAGTAATCTTTCAAGATGTCTCTGATAAATGAATCCCATTGTTGGCTTATTTGAAAATTTTTGGCATCATGTAACTCTCCTAGTTCTTTTAATTTATTAATACTAGGTGTATTCAGCTTTGTTTCGGTGGTACCAATCACATCCATCTCATTCACTGATACTGATGATCTTGAATTTGATCTTGGTCCTGATAACTGGGACGAGCTTGCTGATATTGGCATTGGTGATAGCACCTGATCTGTAGTTGTTGTTATACCACCATGAGAAGATGATTGACTACTTTTAATAGCAAGCTTCTTATCTTTACTTGCTTTTATTAGTAAATCATCAACATCATTGAAAAAACCATATTTATCTGTTAGTACACCTTCTTTATTTTGTAAATCGTCTTTCTCGTCGTCATGAAAATTGATGCTATGGAGCTCAACTGGTACCCTTGTAGAGATTGGTGAGTCAGTTCTATTGCTTAATGTGGGAGATTTCAACCTCCCTAAAAATGATAATCTATTATTTGATTGTGAATTGTGAATGGATTTACTACGTTCATTTCGGCGCAGTAGTGTTGGCTTTTCATTTAAACTTAAATTTGATGTTGACTTGCTTTTATTATCGTCATATGATTCGGCATTAAACCAGTTACTTAGCCAATTATTTGATTTATTATTCTCTTTAGTTGATGGATGTAATTCAGACTCTATTTCGACTTCCGATTTTTCGGTCGTTAGGTTTTCATCAAGAGCATTTCCAATTAAATCACCCAACACTTTATCAATATTATGATCGAATTTTAGATTGTTTAGTTTCTGGTCAATTTCCAAACTCGAAAGATTCCCATATTCACTGCAAATCTTTAGTAATTCTTGCTCTCTTAAAAACTTTTCTTTTCTTAACATAATTAACTCGGTCTCCTTTGTTGTGAGATCCTGAGATAATTGTCTTATTAATTGAGTGGGGTCGTTATTAAATTTTAGATGAATTAATTTTTCGATCTGTTTATTACTTAACTCATGTAAATTTCCACCTAATGCATTCATATGATTCTCACTTATGGGTCTTTGAAGAATATTAGATGATATTGACTTTGATGATGCAGGCATAGAATTGGAAGTGGAAATTGAATTTGAAAGTCCAAACAAATTATCGGTCGACAGACCAGTTGCTAAACCTGGTTCATCTGGAAATAGACTCTTATGCTGTTTCCCCATGTGTTTCTTTCTGTGGGGGACTATGGGGTATTTTAAACAAGATAGAGGGACTTCCTGCTTATATATTATATCGATGCGTTACTTTAATTGAGAATGGATTGCTGGTATAATGAGAATCTAGTATAGCTTTACTCATTGATCATTTCGTCTTGATATGTTATTGATAGCGCTAAGCGCTCAAAAAAATCTACAAAGCCTATATTTTTTTCTCGCGCGCCTAAAACTCGAACACTAATCGCGAATACAAATATTCTGAACACCAACCACGGATAGATATGTCTTGAACTCAATACATGATCTAATTCGTTCTGGAGGAATGAAGAGATTAGAATAAAGTAACTGTTCCTTGTGAGTTGTTGGTTTGCGAAAAAAAAATGGTAAAATCTCTTTGTAAAGCGTGTCATCTTTATGCAAGGACAATGCTAATCTTCTCTGTATTGTTAAAATTGACAAATGTACTATCTCGAAAGATAGTACGAATTTTTAAAATTTTTTCAGACCATAAGATGTTCAAACACTCTCCTGCATACGCAGGAAAACTCAACCTTTTTTTTTTTTTAAAACTCAACCAATATCGACGATCTCTCCAGCAGGATCAGCGTCTGACTCCTGCTTTGAGCTCTAGCGAAACAAAACAATTGGTATCCTATTATCTATCTCGAAACAAAATCTAATTCATAAATTAGACTAACTTTTATACATCTCTACATTCATTCTCTTATTCAACTAGGAGGTTTTCAGTGAGACCAAACTCTCATTGCTTCCCCCTACATTATCAAAAGTATATATTTTATAGTCTTTATAGTTATTAAATATATATTCTAAGATTTTCGTGAAAAATAAACTCCGTACACCATATTTTGTACAACAGCAAAAAAAAGTCAGTTGGTAATCGCCACCTTCAGCTTCACACCAACTTCACATCTTGATTCAACTATAATTGACTCTTTGTATACCCAAATATTAATTTGTGGGAATAATTACTAATTTACTTAGGTCTCACCTTATTTTTCAAACAAATCAACAAAATACGAATACACAATGATTCTTCGATTTAGATCTAAAGATGGGATGTTCAGAGTAAATGCTGAGGCCAATACTGATTTCTTAGTTACATTAGAAGAATTGGTTACTAAAATCAACATCAAAGACCCCCAGTCTATTCATATTAGTGATAGACCGAACGATAAGGGACAGCCTGCAAATTCATTCATTGGTAAATCAATTGAATCGTTAGGCTTGAAAAATGGTTCAATGTTATTCCTTACTTATAATACAAGTGACATCACAGATACACCATCATCAACTTCAATTAATGTCGCTAAAACTCCAACTACAAGTAATACTAGTGGCTCTAGCAGTATTGCCATTGATACCCAAAGCATTTCAATTCCAAAACCTCTTGAGGCAAAACAATTACCAGTTGATGATTACTTAGACAAACAAGATGGGTTAATCAAACGTAATAAATCATATATGTGTCGTCATGGTGATAAAGGTATGTGTGAATATTGTTCACCATTACCACCATGGGATAAAGAATATAGAAAAGAACATGGTTTCAAGCATATGTCATATCATGCTCATTTAAATGAGATTAATGATCAAAAGAATAATAAAAATAATGCAACTTCATATATGGCACCATTAGAAGAACCTAATTATAATATTAATTTGAAATGTCCCTCAGGACATGCACCATATCCCAAAGGTATTTGTTCCAAATGTCAACCACCTGTAATCACTTTACAACAGCAACAATTTCGTATGGTTGATCACGTTGAATTTTCAGATCATTCAATCTTAAATAATTTTATTGATTCATGGAGACAAACGGGTTTACAAAGATTTGGAATATTATATGGTAGATATGAAGCATTTGATAAAGCACCATTGGGTATTAAAGCAGTAGTGGAGGCTGTTTATGAACCACCACAAGCTAATGAAATGGATGGTATAACTTTATTAGACTGGGAAAATGAAATTCAAGTTGATTCAATTGCTGCTTCATTAGGTTTATATAAAGTTGGTGTTACCTTCACTGATTTAGTAGACTCGGGAATGGGTAATGGTACTGTATTATGTAAAAGACATAAAGATAGTTATTTTTTAAGTTGCTTAGAAGTATTAATGTCTGCTCGGTATCAAGTTAAATATCCAAATATTTCTAAACATTGCAATAGTGGACAATATTCATCAAAATTTGTTACATGTGTTGTTTCTGGTGGATTACAAGGAGAAATTGAACCAAGATCCTATCAAGTATCTACTAGTGCGGAAGCATTGGTTAAAGCAGATATTATAAGTGGATCTACTCAACCATCTCAATTGATTGTAAATCAATCTGATGGTAAAAGATATGTACCAGATGTATTTTATCTGAAAATTAATGAATATGGTTTAGAAGTTAAAACAAATGCCAAGCCAAGTTTCCCCGTTGATTTTCTTTTGGTAACATTACTGGATTCATTCCCATTAGATCCAAAACCTTTCTTTCAACAAAATTTTACAATTGAAAATAGAGATTTCTTGGGAGAACTACAAGATTTGAATGCCGTATATAAATATTTAAATACTGATCAAGGAGGTGATGGTAGTCAATTATGTGATTTCCATTTCTTAACTTGTTTAGCTAAATTAAATATCTTGGGTGAAGCTGAATTCAAATTAGTATTGAAGTTCGTTAAAGATCGTCAATATGAAGACTACCTTCAATTGGTTGAAAGTCCTGGATGGATGACACTAATTACTATTTTAGAACATAGCCATTAATATAGATGAATTTGAATTTGCAGTCAATATTTTAGTTTGAAAGCAATATTATACTGTAAGATCCGTACCTCCTCTGTGCTCTTTTTTTGTTCTAAGAAGTTAGTAGAATATTCTAGATGGAGTAGTGCCTGTACCAGGTGATGATTTACTAGCAAATTCACATTTTTTGTGGATTACACACTTTTGTAGTAAGTGAAAAATTTAATATAATGGCAAATCGACAATGTTAGGGATAACGCACTCAAAGTTTTTTTTTTTTTCTTTTCTTTTTTCTTCTAGCTGCCATCAAGTTTGTTTTATTTAACCACCGGAATCTTCCAACAAAAAATTTTCTTTTTACTAAGGTGTTTTCTTTAATTTGATTAATCCTTATCATATTTATTTAGAATAATTATAGAATCAATTTAATAATGTCTACTCCATTCGGTGTTGATTTAGGTAATGACAATACTGTCATTGCTTGTGCTAGAAACAGAGGTATTGATATCATTGTCAATGAAGTTTCAAATCGTTCTACTCCTTCATTAGTTGGATTTGGTACCAGAAATAGATTTATTGGTGAAACTGGTAAGAATCAACAAACCTCTAATTTGAAAAATACTGTTGATAACTTGAAAAGAATTTTGGGTTTAAATTTTCAAGATCCAGATTTTGAAATTGAAAAAAAATATTTTTCAGTCCCATTAGTTGAAAATAAAGATGGTGGTATTTCTGCTAAAGTTAGATTCTTAGGTGAAGAACAAGAATTTTCTTCAACTCAACTTGCTGCTATGTATATTAATAAAATTAAAGATATTACTCATAAAGAAACTAAAGGTAATATTGTTGATATTTGTCTTTCTGTCCCAGTTTGGTATACCGAAAAACAACGTCGTGCTGCTTCTGATGCTTGTAGAATTGCTGGTTTAAATCCAGTTAGAATTGTTAATGAAGTTACTGCTGCTGCCGTTGGTTATGGTGTTTTCAAAGCCAATGATTTACCAGAAGATAAACCAAAAACTGTTGTTTTCCTTGATATTGGTCATTCCTCTTTACAAGTTTCTGTTGCCGCTGTTAAAAAGGGTGAATTAAAAATCTTGGGTTCTGCTTATGATAAACATTTTGGTGGTAGAGATTTTGATTATGCTATTGCTAATCATTTCGCTGATGAATTCGTTGGTAAATACAAAATTAATGTTAGAGAAAATCCAAAAGCTTTTTACAGACTTTTGGCTGCTTCCGAAAAATTGAAGAAAGTTTTATCTGCTAATACTCAAGCTCCAATTAATATTGAATCTATTATGAATGATGTTGATGTCTCTTCTTCTTTAACTAGAACTGAATTAGAAGAATATGTTCAACCATTATTAGAAAGAGTTCACTTCCCAATTGAAACTGCTTTGAAAGATGCTGGTATTGCTGCTGCTGATGTTGATTCTATTGAAGTCATTGGTGGTTGTACTAGAGTTCCATCTTTGAAAGCTAAATTAGGTGAAATCTTTGGTAAACAATTATCATTCACTTTAAATCAAGATGAAGCTATTGCCAGAGGTAATGCTTTCATCTGTGCCATGCACTCCCCAACTTTAAGAGTTAGACCATTTAAATTTGAAGATTTTAACCCATACTCAGTTTCTTACTTCTGGGATAAAGAAGAAGAAGATGAAGATCATTTGGAAGTTTTCCCAAGAGGTGGTCTTTTCCCATCAACCAAAATCATTACTTTATATAGAAAAGGTGATTTCGAAGTTGAAGCCAAGTATAGTAATAGAAATGAATTACCAGCTGGTACTGAATCAACCCTTGTTAAATGGATTATCAAAGGTGTTGTTCCAAACCAAGGTGAATCATCCATTCCAGTTAAATTGAAATTGAGAAATGATCCATCTGGTTTCTATACCATTGAATCTGCTCACACTATTGAAGAAAAATTAGTTAAAGAATTAGTTGAACCAAAAGAAGGTGAAGAAGTTGATGAAGATGCTGAACCACAATATCGTGAAGTTAAAAAACTTGTTAAAAAAGATGATTTAACCATCATTAGTCAAACCTCCGCTTTATCAGAAGAACTCAGAAATACTTTCACCGAAAAGGAAAATTCTTTAATCATGGAAGATAAATTAGTTGCTGATACTGAAGATAGAAAGAATAGTTTGGAAGAATATATCTATGAATTAAGAGGTAAATTAGATGAACAATATAAAGATTTTGCCAGTGAAGAAGAAAAAACCAAATTAACCGCCATGTTATTAAAAACTGAAGATTGGTTATATGAAGATGGTTATGATTCAACCAAGGCTAAATATATTGCTAAATACGAAGAATTAGCTTCAATTGGTAATATTATCAGAGGTCGTTACTTAGCTAAAGAAGAAGAAAAGAAACAAGCCTTTAGACAAAAACAAGAAGCTGCTCAAGCTTCTGCTATGGCTGAAAAATTAGCTGCTGCCAGACAAGCTAATAAGAAGGAAGAAAAACCAGAAGAAAAAGCTGAAGATGTTGAAATGCAAGATTAAACTGGATTTTTCAAACTATCAACATAGAATATTTTATCATAATATAAAATAAATTAAAAAAAAAAAAAAATCAATTTATCGATATTTAAATATTTAGATTTGACTGTAATGATTAAATTAGAGATACTTCTCTACTCTTATGCTTCGCTTTATTTCTTTTCCTCTCTTATTTTGTTTTTGTATCTTTTATTTTGTTTTTTTTTACTCTCGACTATTGTCGAGTTCACTGTTTAAACCCATTCTACCTTCCCAATTAATGTATTTGATATTATAAAATGCTTTTTGAAAAACCTTTGTAGCTATGGAAAGTCCATGTATATATTAGTACTGCATATTCGTCCTGTTTTTTTTTTTTTTTTT
>JAJMOB010000031.1:101472-141936 GCA_030444945.1 Hyphopichia fennica | reverse complement strand
TTTTTTTTTTTTTTTTTTTTTTTTTTTTTTTTTTTTTTTTTTTTTTTTTTTTCTAACTAGGTTGTCTTCTTTTCTTTCTCTTCATAGACTAATCAACATCCATCCATCCATAATGTTTAGACAATTATCTAGAAAAGCTTTATTTACTCCAAGATTCACCAGAAGTTACATTGCCGGTCAATTCACTGGTTCAAAGAAATCAAACGGTAAGTATACCGTTACTTTAATTGAAGGTGATGGTATTGGTGTTGAAATTTCTCAAGCCGTTAAAGATATTTATGCTGCTGCCAAAATTCCAATTGAATGGGAACCAGTTGATGTTACTCCTTTATTGATTGATGGTAAAACTACTTTACCTCAACCAGCTGTTGATTCCGTTAATAGAAATTTGGTTGCATTAAAAGGTCCATTAGCAACACCAGTTGGTAAAGGTCATACTTCAATGAATTTAACTTTAAGAAGAACTTTTAATTTATTTGCCAATGTTCGTCCATGTAAATCTATTGTTGGTTATGAAACTCCTTATAAAGATGTTGATACCGTTTTAATTAGAGAAAATACTGAAGGGGAATATTCTGGTATTGAACATACTATTGTTCCTGGTGTTGTTCAATCAATTAAATTAATTACTAAACCTGCTTCTGAAAAAGTTATTAGATATGCTTTTGAATATGCTAAATCAATTAATAAACCTCATGTTTTGGTTGTTCATAAAGCTTCTATTATGAAATTATCTGATGGTTTATTCGTTGAAACTGCTAAAGAAATTGGTAAAGAATATCCAGATATTTCATTAGACTATGAATTATTAGATAATACTTCTTTAAAATTAACTGCTGATCCAAATGATTATAAAAATGTTGTTATGGTTATGCCAAATTTATATGGTGATATTATGTCTGATTTATCATCTGGTTTAATTGGTGGTTTAGGTTTAACTCCTTCTGGTAATATGGGTAATAAGGTTTCAATTTTTGAAGCCGTTCATGGTTCTGCTCCAGATATTGCTGGTAAAGGTTTAGCTAATCCAACTGCTTTATTATTATCTTCTTGTATGATGTTGAGACATATGTCTCTTAATGAAGATGCTGATAGAGTTGAAACTGCTGTTTTAAAAACTATTGCTTCTGGTGCTGAAAATAGAACTGGTGATTTGAAAGGTAGTGCTACCACTAAACATTTCACTGAACAAGTTATTGCTAACTTGTAAGTAATTTAAAGAATAAAATTTAATAATAATAATCAATTAAAAAAAAAAAAATTACATAAAACCTTTTAAATTACTTAGCTGATTGTTCTTTTTTTTTTTCTTTTTTTCTTTTATGTTCATTATTCTTTCATTTATTCAATACATTCTAAATCATTCTAATTACCGTAAGATATAATTCTAATTACTGTAAGATATAATTCTAATTACTATAGAAAATTTATGAATCTATTATACAAAACTAAACAATATGCAAAATACTTAATTAGATAATTCTTTTAAAATTATATTTGTTCCTTCCACAATGGCAACATGTTCTAAATTATGAACTCTTAATTCATAATCATCAATGGATTCATCTTTACGTAAATCAATTTCTTTAATTAAAATTGGAGTACCTCTATCAACTTCAGCAATTACTTTATGAATCATTACACCTGCTTTTGAAATTTTACCTTCTTGACCTTCTTTCCAAGCTCTTTCAATTGCATGAGTACCATCAAATGCTCCTGGTAATGCAGGATGTAGATTAATTATTGTAATACCAGCTTTTTCTAATGGTATTAAAACAGTTGGTGAAAGTATTAACATCCAACCAGCACAAACAATTAAATTTGGTTTAATATATTTAGAATCTGGTTTAGTTGAATCAACATTACCATAAATTAATAAATTTGATAAATCTTTGTTAAATTCTTCTCTTTTTTTATTTCTTTCTTGTAATTGATCTTTTGTAGTACCTTTATAATAATTTTTTAACATATGAGTTTTGGTTGGTATTGAAGCATTTGAAGCTCTTATTAAACCATAAGCTTTATCACTTGATGATATTACTTGAGTAATATTACCATTTAATTGATTCAGTTGTTGAGCATCGATTAATGCTTGAAGATTTGAACCAGATCCAGATATAAGAACAGTAATATTTGGTGTACTCATTATATCAAAAATTTAATATAGTTGCAATTTTTTTTTTTTTACTTAAAAGAAGAGTATCAAATCTTTTTACTTTATAAGAGATGATATTTTTCAATCCATAATTATGCAAATGACTCTGTCTACTAAAGTCTACTGGAGTCAAACTGTAATATTTATAATTATGCAACTGACTCGCTTTCATTGTTTTACAGGTTGGATTATTGTATTGGTGCACGGGTGAATATAGTTTTGGCAATATATACCTTATATAAGTATACTTTCGTATACATTCGTATAGTTATTGATAATTGATATAACATTAGTACTGTATCATATTAAATATCATATTAAATATCATATTGAATATCATATTGAATATCAATAAAGCATTGAAGTACTTCTGGAAAACAGTATTCTTACATAGCATGACCATACTTGAAATTGACCATTCACCCAATACTAAATCAATATCAATACTAAATCAATATCAATACAAATATCAATACAAATATCAATATCAATACAAATATCAATATCAATATTACAATTGATTAGAATTACATATAATTATAGCTTAAGTAAGATTATCATAAGATGGAAAGATCTCTCTGTCCGGGTAACCTGTCCCTCATCGCTTTTACGATGTGTCCTAAGTAAATATAAGACCGTTCCTTAATCTACGCAGTACTCCACCCAATATCAGTTTAACCTATCAATAATTATAGATAAGTATATCTAGTCTATTAGTCCAATAGTCTATTCACAATGTCTGGTCATTCAGTTCCAATTCTAATGGTAATAGGAGTAGCAATTGGAGAGTGCCAATAGTAGTTATCTCTCATACACAAAATCATTTAAAATTTTTCCCCTTCTCCTTTCTCCCTTCTCGTAGTGTCCCGTCTCTGTCTCTCTGTCTCTTTCTCTCTCTCTGTGAGAGTCTCTCTCTCTTTTGCTCAAAAAAAAAAAAACTTTTTTTTGTGTGAGAATTTCTGCCTCGTGCTGGGCGGGTCCTCTCTTTTCTCATTTTCTCTTTCTCATAGAGAAAAAAAAAAAATTCACTCTTTTTCTTACTACTTTTCTTCTTTTCTTACCTAGCTTAGGTTCGACAACACCAATTAAAATACTTAAAAATGGGTATGTACTAATACTATTTCTTGGTTGGTATCATCATTCATCATTCAATCCATTTTGCTGATTCGTTTACTCCCCCGTTTTATCTACTCAACGCTTGCTCCTCTTGACAATTCATCGTTTGATCATTCTGAGAAGAGGGAGAAAAATTTTCTCTTAGTGTGCTACGCACTTTGAAAAAAAAAAAAAAAAAAAATTTTTTTTTCTTTCTCTTACGCTTACAAATTTTCATACTGGATCATGATCGATCAATCAATCAATTAACCAGTGATGTATATCATGATGTATATCATTTTGTTGATGGATGTGATTCTTTGATGTGGTTATTGTGAATGGAATGGAGGTTTTGATGATACTGTAGTAGTCAAGTCTTTTTATACTAACTAGTCTCTTTTTTCTTTTAGTTGCTTTCACTATTGAACAAATCCGTGGCTTAATGGACAAAGTTACTAACGTCCGTAACATGTCCGTTATTGCTCACGTCGATCACGGTAAATCTACCTTAACCGATTCTTTGGTTCAAAGAGCTGGTATTATTTCTGCTGCTAAGGCTGGTGAAGCTAGATTCACTGATACCAGAAAGGATGAACAAGAAAGAGGTATTACCATTAAATCTACTGCCATTTCTTTATATGCCGCTATGGAAGATGATGACTGTAAAGAAATTAAACAAAAAACCGATGGTAATTCTTTCTTAATTAATTTGATTGATTCCCCAGGTCACGTTGATTTCTCTTCTGAAGTTACTGCCGCTTTACGTGTTACTGATGGTGCTTTAGTTGTCGTTGATTGTGTTGAAGGTGTTTGTGTTCAAACCGAAACCGTTTTACGTCAAGCTTTAGGTGAAAGAATCAAACCAGTTGTTGTTATTAACAAGGTTGATAGAGCTTTATTGGAATTACAAGTTACTAAAGAAGATTTATATCAATCTTTCTCTAGAACTGTTGAATCCGTTAACGTTATTATTTCTACTTATGTTGATCCAATCTTAGGTGATGCTCAAGTTTACCCAGATAAAGGTACTGTTGCTTTTGGTTCTGGTTTACACGGTTGGGCTTTCACCGTTAGACAATTCGCCACCAGATATTCTAAAAAATTCGGTGTTGACAGAATTAAGATGATGGAAAGATTATGGGGTGACTCTTATTTCAATCCAAAAACTAAAAAATGGACTAACAAAGATAAAGATGCTGATGGAAAACAATTAGAAAGAGCTTTCAACATGTTTGTTTTAGATCCAATCTTTAGATTATTCGCTGCTATCATGAACTTCAAAAAAGATGAAATTCCAACTTTATTAGATAAATTAGAAATTAACTTGAAGGGTGATGAAAAAGAATTAGAAGGTAAAGCTTTATTAAAAGCTGTTATGAAAAAATTCTTACCAGCTGCTGATGCTTTATTAGAAATGATTATCATTCATTTACCATCCCCAGTTACTGCTCAACACTACAGAGCTGAAACTTTATATGAAGGTCCATCTGATGATGCTGCTTGTAATGCTATCAGAAATTGTGATCCAAAAGCTGATTTAATGGTTTACGTTTCCAAGATGGTTCCAACCTCTGATAAAGGTAGATTCTACGCTTTCGGTCGTGTTTTCGCTGGTACTGTTAAATCCGGTCAAAAAGTTAGAATTCAAGGTCCAAACTATCAAGTTGGTAAAAAAGATGATTTATTCATTAAAGCTATCCAAAGAACTGTTTTAATGATGGGAAGATTCGTTGAAGCTATTGATGATTGTCCAGCTGGTAACATTGTTGGTTTAGTTGGTGTTGATCAATTCTTATTAAAATCTGGTACTATTACTACTTCTGATGCCGCTCACAATATGAAGGTTATGAAATTCTCTGTTTCTCCAGTTGTTCAAGTTGCTGTTGAAGTTAAAAATGCCAATGATTTACCAAAATTGGTTGAAGGTTTAAAGAGATTATCTAAATCTGATCCATGTGTTTTAACTCAAATGTCTGAATCTGGTGAACATATTGTTGCTGCTACTGGTGAATTACATTTAGAAATTTGTTTATCTGATTTACAAAATGATCATGCTGGTATTCCATTGAAAATTTCTCCACCAGTTGTTTCTTATAGAGAAACCGTTGAAGCTGAATCATCAATGGTTGCTTTATCTAAATCTCCAAATAAACATAACAGAATTTATGTTAAAGCTGAACCAATTGATGAAGAAGTTTCTTTAGATATTGAAAGAGGTGTTATTAATCCAAGAGATGATTTCAAAGCCAGAGCTAGAATTTTGGCTGATAAACATGGTTGGGATGTTGCTGATGCTAGAAAAATTTGGTGTTTCGGTCCAGATGGTAATGGTCCTAATTTGGTTGTTGATCAAACTAAGGCTGTTCAATATTTGAATGAAATTAAAGATTCAGTTGTTGCTGCTTTCCAATGGGCTACTAAAGAAGGTCCAATTTTTGGTGAAAATGTTAGATCTGTCAGAGTTAATATTTTAGATGTTACTTTACATGCTGATGCTATTCATAGAGGTGGTGGTCAAATTATTCCAACCATGAGAAGAGTTACTTATGCTTCTATGTTATTAGCTCAACCAGCCATTCAAGAACCAGTTTTCTTGGTTGAAATTCAATGTCCAGAAAATGCCATTGGTGGTATTTATTCTGTTTTGAATAAAAAGAGAGGTCAAGTTATTTCTGAAGAACAAAGACCAGGTACTCCATTATTTACCATTAAAGCTTATTTACCAGTTAATGAATCATTTGGTTTCTCTGGTCAATTAAGACAAGCTACTGGTGGTCAAGCTTTCCCACAATTGATTTTCGATCATTGGGCTAATTTGAATGGTGATCCAACTGATCCAACCACTAAACCAGGTTTGATTGTTAAAGAAAAGAGAGAACGTAGTGGTCAAAAATCAGAAGTTCCAGGTTATGAAGAATATTATGATAAATTATAAGCAACTTGAAGTGATGGATATTTTTTTAAGATGAATATATATAAATGTATATATATTTATTTTTGTAACCCCTTTGTTGTGTTTATAGTTTATTAAAGTGTTTTTACTTTTTTCTTTTCTCTTGTTGTTATTTCTGCTTCTTTTTAAATAATTTTACCATTCTTGTTAATCACTTTGGGTGAGAAATATATGAATATTTTATAATTTCATTGTAGTAACCTAAGCCTTATACCTTGTAGGGTACTTGACATCGAAAGTACGACCGATGAATCGCAACCGATGAATCATGATTCATGATTGATTCGTATATTGTATAACTATAATTTTTCTACTTCTGTCTATTTCCCCTTTGCTGTCTTGCGGTGGGTATACAGACAAATGCGGGAAAAAAAAAAAAAAAAAAAAAACAAAAAAAAAAGTTTGCAGACTTTTCTTAATTTTTCATCCGAAGTTTCCATTTTAAATTGTATTTTAAATTGTATTTCAAATTGATCATATTAGTAAAACTCATGTCATGGTAGTAGTTAGATACTTTAAGGAGAAGATTATAGAATCAATCATACTAACATGACATTTACCGTTTGACTTTGGCTTGGACGGGTGCAGGCCATAGCACACTGACAGTTTGCTATAGTCAGAGAAATACTGACCGATTGAATTGGCTGTTGCAAGCAGAGAGGCTGAAGGGATGGACCTAGTTATACTGTAACACTGTAGTTACACTGTAGCTAGTGTAGTTACAACTACAATGCAACTACCCACTTACTGTACTTAATGTACTTAATGTACTTACTGTACTCACATGTATTCCATAATGAATAAGTATAACAATAACTTAAGGGGGAAAGGGGTTTAGGTGGGTTATATCGGTCATGAAATCGGCCGACACGGATGAATGTCTTACTTCTACCCTTTAAAATGTACATCGTTTAATATTGGACTAGTCTTTGGCCGAATTGCTTGCTAGTAAGTTGGCTAACCCGAAGTTTCCTTCTGTTTTAATTGTATACCTGGCTGCACTTAATCTATTCCTCAAGTAGTATAGTAATTAGTATTTACGAGAGATATTAAATGACTTCATTAGCAAACAATATTAATAATCAGTATTAAGTATACTAAGTATAACCGAATGAATTGTTAAAAAAATGTAAGAAAATGTCTCAGGTTAAAAAAAAAACTCTTTGTTTTTCTTTTCTTTTTTCTTTTTTTTTACGTGTTTTCGGAAAGGTCTTTCGATTTTTTTACTTTTTTTTTTTTTTTTTTTTTTTTTTTTTTTTTTTTTTTTTTTTTTTTTTTTTTTTTTTTTTTTTTTTTTTTTTTAACTTTTATATGGCATTTGTGGATTGGTAATCATAATTTAAATACTCCTTCAATTCCTTACTTTCTTACTTTTTAATCTTTTACTAGTATTTACTAGTATCTTTTACTAAAGCGAGTACTGATTCAATTAAAGAATCAAGATCTTAGAGTTTTCTATTTCTTTTTTATGGCTCGTTACTCTTAAAAATACAACCCGACTAGCCGCTCCCGGATACCCAACGTATACCGAAAAAGAAAAAAAAAGAAAAAGAAAAAGAAAAAGAAAAACTTAATATATATACATACATATATATATATATATATATATATATATATATATATGTCTATGGATTATTATTATTAGAATCAGAAAATACCAAGAAATAAATCAAGATAATCAAGATATAATCAAGATAATCAAGATATAAGATATAAGATATAAGATACAAGATAAAGATATCAAAGGATGTCGGAAAGTTCATTAGTCCAAGATATCATACAGAACATTCAAAAATGTGATTTGAGTTCAAATATGAATAATTATAAAGTTATACTGATTATATCATCACTACTATTGATTATACTATACATTCATCGTTATTCAAGTATAAGTAAAAATATACCTCAAGGATATTCTGAAGATTTTAAATCATTAACGGTATTAATTGTATCATTATGTGGATGGAATTTATTTATAACAATTTTTTCAGATTCTTTAATATTAAATTTAAAAAATTTTAATAAATTAATTTCATCAATTTCAATTTCAAATCCTAAAATTGAAAATGAAGTTAATGATTTTTTATCACAAACTCCAAAAACATTTTCAATTAGAAATATTTATGTATTATTAAAAGATATTAGAGTTGTTCTTTTTGCAATTATTTCAATGTTTTTATTTAATTGTTTTGCTAATTCAATTCTGAAATCTATTGAATATATTGCATTTTTAAAATCTTCAAGTTTTTATTATCATGTTCCAAATGATACTAATGGAGTTTCATTAATTGATGAAGATGATATTGAAAAATTATTAATGATTTCTGAATCTCAACAAAATAAAACTAATAATTCATTAAGTCGTACTTATAGTAATAATAGTTTTACTCCAAATAAAATTAAAAAGAAAGTTTCATTTGATAATACCTTGACAACTTTTAATTATCTGGATAATGAATTATCAGTAACGAAAAATGTTAAACCACTAAGTAAAAATTGTATTACCATTGATTATTATAAATTAATTTCAAAATTTATAATGTTTATTTTAATTCTTACCCTTTTAATTACAATTTTACCACAAAAATTATTTTTAAATTCAACTTCATTCATTTATTCATCTGATGATTTAATTATAAAATTTGATCATATTTATTATACTATTATAATCATTTATATTTTTGAAGTTTTCATCAAATTTATTAAAGTGGCTAATCATCCAAATTTTAAAAATTTCCCCTATTTAACTTCAATGGCTAGTCATTTTACTTGGGGTTATTGTTCTTTGATTTTAACTTGTTCTATTGGTTTCATATTATTATCAAGTGATGTATTGATTAATACCCTTGGTTTAACGGCTCAAACCATTATTGCTTATACTCCTTCCTCCATAGATCCAACCAAATCAAATGATCATATTCCTCGTCATATTGTTACTCTGATTGTTCTTAATTATTTACAACATAGTATTGGTCCAATCAATTGTTCTCCCGATTTAAATACTGGAATTGATGGTTCTAATTGTTCAATCGATGAATATATTGATTCTTTAACTAATACTTTTGTTTGGGTTAAAACTATCTTTACTAATTGTTTGATTGTAACCAATTCAACTTGCTTTTTGTTATTACCAATTTTCATTTGGATCTTAATTATCGAATTCAAAATTGGTTATAATAAGTCTGCCCATTTTTAATCATCCTTACTAGTCCCCATGATCTGAATGACATATTTTTCATTTTCTCGACTTTATGACACACTTTTCTTTTTCTCGACTTGATGACTTGATGACTTCATGACTTGAAGTATACAGTATATACTAATGATCTATTCTTAATGTTAATGTTAATCTTTAATACCCTCAGCCAATTACCCTTTACGTAAACACTTGTAGAACTATTTTTTCAACCATTACGGTTAGAATAACTTAACTAGTGACACTTTTCATCAATCTGTTTTTGCAGCCCGTATTTCTATCGATTGGTTGAATCTCAGTATCAGTTTCCCAGCGTTATTGCTTTCCCAATGGGGAAGGCGTATGAGCAGTGCGCGGGAAAGGTTGACAGTTGCCCACAAGATGATTTTTTTTTTTTTGTCTTGAGGATTTTTTTGGCTTTCGCGGGTTGTTAGCGGATTTTTTGTCCCGATAAGGCAATAGATAACACTGGAGTGCAACCATTGGCAAATATAAGTTGAGAGCTAATAAAAGTATATCGATGAGTTACTGAATATGATAACGGATTTTTTATATGAGATCAAGAAAAAACATATAAATATATTAAGTTTTTACCTTTTTCTTCTCTTCTAGTTTTTTCAAATTCTTTTATTCTTTTAACTAATCATAAATTTATCAATATGGAAAGATTACAGCAACTTGCTCGTCAAGCTACTTCAGCTTCTGGTACTCCTCAACCTCCAGCTCATCCTTTAGATCCTCTTTCTCCTCAAGAAATTCAACACATTACTTCGGTTGTTAAAGCTAAGTTTGATGGTCACTCTATTATTTTTAATACTATTTCTTTGAAAGAACCAAAGAAGAATGCTTATTATAATTGGAAAGAACAAAATGGTCCCCTTCCTCCTCGTTTAGGGTATTTTGTTATTGTTGAACAAGGAGTTTCTGGTATTCATGAAGGTATTGTTGATGTTAGTGCTTCAGCTGTTGTTGAATCTAAAACTCTTGAAGGAGTTCAACCTATTTTAACTCCTGCTGATTTACAAGATACTGAAGATATCATTAGGACTGATCCTGAAGTTATTAGACAATGTGAAATTAGTGGTATTCCTAAAGATGAAATTCATAAGGTTTATTGTGATGCTTGGACTATTGGTTATGATGAAAGATGGGGTGCTTCTAAAAGATTACAACAAGCTCTTATGTATTATAGGGCTGATGAAGATGAATCTCAATATTCTCATCCATTAGATTTTTGTCCAATTGTTGATATGAATGCTAAAAAAGTTATTTATATCGATATTCCAAATAGAAGAAGACCAGTTTCCAAAAATAAACATTCTTCTTTCCATCCAAAACATATTGCTGAAAAATTTGGTACTAAAGAAAATCCAACTGGTTATAATGATGATAAACAAATTAATATTAGTCAACCAGATGGAGTTTCTTTTAATATGAATGGTCGTGTTATGGAATGGTCAAATTTTAAATTTCATATTGGTTTTAATTATAGAGAAGGTATTGTTTTAAGTGATATGTCCTATAATGATCATGGTAAAGAAAGATCACTTTTCCATAGAATTTCTTTAAGTGAAATGATTGTTCCATATGGTTCTCCAGATTTCCCTCATCAACGTAAACATGCTTTGGATATTGGTGAATATGGTGCCGGTAATTGTTCAAATAGTTTGACTCGTTCTTGTGATTGTAAAGGTGTTATTCATTATCTTGATCATTATTTCCCTGATAAAGATGGTAATGCTACTACTTTACAAAATGCCATTTGTATTCATGAAGAAGATGATGGTTTATTATATAAACATTCTGATTTTAGAGATGATTTCCAAACTTCCGTTACCGTTAGAGGTAAAAGATTAATTATCTCTCAAATTTTTACTGCCGCTAATTATGAATACTGTATTTATTGGATTTTAAGACAAGATGGTACCATTAAATTAGAAGTTAGATTAACTGGTATCTTAAATACTTTTGTTTGTGCTGATGATGAAGATATTGGACCATGGGGTACCGTGGTTTATCCTCAAGTTAATGCTCATAATCATCAACATTTATTCTCTTTAAGATTACATCCAAGAATTGATGGTGATAATAATTCTGCTGCTACTAGTGATGCTAAATCTTCTCCATTCCCAACTGGTTCTGTTGAAAATATGTATGGTAATGCATTTTATGCTGAAAAAACTACTTTCAAAACTGTTAAAGATTCTATCACTAATTTCGAATCTAAAACTGCTAGATCTTGGGATATTTTCAATCCTGCTTCCATCAATGAATACTCTGGTAAACCAGCTACTTACAAATTAGTTTCTACTTTCTGTCCTCCTTTATTGGCTCAAGAAGGTTCATTGGTACGTAAAAGAGCTCCATGGGCTGCTAACACTACTCAAGTTGTTCCTTACGAAGATGAAGGATTAGGTTACGGTAGATTATGGCCATCCGGTGATCATGTTGCCCAATGGAGTGGTGACGGTTCTAGAGGTATGAGAAAATGGGTTGGTAATGGTACCGATAAAGTTGAAAATACTGATATTCTTTTCTTCCACACTTTCGGTATCACTCATTTCCCATCTCCTGAAGATTTCCCAGTTATGCCAACTGAAATTTTCGATCTTATGTTAAGACCAAGACACTTATTTAAGGAAAGTGCTGCTTTGCAATACCGTCCATCAAATGCTAGAACTACTGGTGAAGTCAAGAAAAATCAACCAGGCCTTCAAAGTCTTGATAAAGTTTCTAGATTAGCATTCTCTGGAGATTGTTGTTCTAAGTAAAAAAAAAAAAAGTTAACCTTGTGAAAATTTGTTACTAAGTGTATAGTTATTTAATATATCGTATTTATGTATTTATTCAAATGAAAGTTCTTAATGTAAGTTATTAAAGTTATTAAAGTTATTAATGTAAGCGTCTATAAAATCCGTACATTTTTTTGATAGCAAAAAAAACGGTATAGAAAATTTTTTTTAATCATCACCTTGACTGTGAAAAGGATTAACACTGAATAACAATAACAAACATGAAGTATATTATAGAGCATATGGAAGAAGGCTTCTCTGAATGGGTCACTCTTGAATATAGTCAAATTATAAAAGAAGTTGGTAAAGAAAATTTAATCTTGACTTCATTACCAGAAACTACTACTGAAAAAGATATTCCTGAAAAGTTACAATCATTAGGATTACAATGGACTACGAAAGAGTGTGTTGAAATTGATAACGGATTAGATAAATCAAGTGTTTGTTTATTAGATCCTGCCGCTGAAACTGACTTAATTCCAGAAGATTCTTCAAAGTACGAATATTTTGTATTTGGTGGTATTTTAGGATCTCATCCAAGAATTGATAGAACAGGTATTTTAAGAAGAAAATATGGATTTGCAGGTAAAAGGTTAGGTAGCTTACAAATGACAACTGATACTGCAATCAGAACTACTCAAAAAATCGTAGAAGATAAAATAAAATTCGAAGATATTAAATTTATTGATTATCCAGAAATTAGATATAATAAATATGAATCAACTGAAATGCCATTCCGTTACATCCTTGATAAAGAGGGTACCCCAATTTTACCTGAAGGAATGTTAGACCTCATAAAACATGATGCTGAACAAAGTATTGACGATTTGTTGTTAGAATAAATGATGATTGTATAATAGACTATAATTAATAAATATAAAAATCTAATTATAAAGTTACTTATAAACATGAGCTGTCTTTTTATCAACAGGTGATTTATCAGAAGCCAACACTTCTTTCATAATAAATCCAGCAGTATCTTGATCTTCAAAGTACGATACATGAGCGCTAATTGCAGAAACAAGGGATATGTCAAATACACCCATTGGTAAAGAATAATCAATTCTACCTGATCTATTAAGTGCTGTTAAATCTTCTAAATCTTCTTCACTTAATTTTTTCTTCTTTACAATTTCATCATCCGAACCTTCTCTAGTTGGGGATCTAGCTATATTTTTTATTATATCTCCGAGGGCATTCTCTTCGGATGCCATTTCTTCAACGCTTTTAGGAACATCGCCAGATTCTTGAATTTCTTCTTTTGTTTTTTTACTAAACCAACTAGTAGCTTTGGTAAACTTTTCTTGAAGTTCATCACCAAAATCTGCAAGTCCTTTAATTTGAGTATTGAACCCTTTCATTGCAAATGGCACTTCTTCGGGCTTTAAGTTGGCAAAACGTGGAGAAACTAAGGGTTCCATTCTATAACCAACAGGATCACAAGGATGGAAAATGTTATACAAATTCTTACAATTTGGGGATATATAATCGTCAGTTTTGAACTTATTATCTTTAATCGTTGACCTACCCTTGATATTCGTCTGTTCTAATAATTTAAATACCCCAGCTGGTGAACCAACGCAAAACAAATTTTCAACATCAAAAGACAAAATATCTTTATCATTTGGTTCATTTGAAAGAATATCCAAAGAAATAGCAGAACCTAAAGAATGACCCATTATATGAATTTTACCATTGAAATTCGGATTGCTTTCTTTATAAAGTTTGTAAACCCTATTAAGCTCACTGATTACAGCATCAAATACTTGTTTAACGTATCTTTGTTCGTAGTATAATAAAACATCAAGTACAACATCACCCAAAATATTTCTTAAAGGCTTCACCCCATCAACATTAATTTCCGCTAATGATGGTAATCTATGCTTACCATTTTCATCGAAAGATTCTAATTTCCTAGTTGGGTGGAAATCAATTTTATGCCTCCAAGAAATTGGTAAAACCTGAATCTTATTATTTTTGAATTTTGATTTAAGCTCACCTTCGTGTTTCATTTCGTCTAATTCTGTATTAGGATAAGCCAATTTTTGATATCTCTCATCGTTCAAGTAAACGTTATTCATAGTTGATCTTAAAACATTTATTGAGTGTGTGAAATTGACAGATTCATATTTATGGCCCAAAACTTGACCAATACCATGAATACACAAGACCAAGTGGTCAACTTTACGCTTTGAAGTGTTTTCAGCATTTTCAAATTCCATCATACTTTTTAAGTCATAGGACTGTTTTTCACTGTCTTGCTTTTTCTCTTTCTGGTTATTGTCTTCTTGGTTTGGATTGAAGGATTCATTGAATTCATTATGAAATATCTCTGATAAATCAGGTAGTGAAGTTGAAGGTAAATTGTCGAATATAGTTTTACTCATATCTTCTGTATAACCTCTACGTATTCTTTCGACAGAAATTAAAGAAACTGAACTTGCACCAAAATTTCTGATGACATCTAACTCAAAGTCACTATTCATTGAGCTTGGGAATAATACAGCATTTGACTCATCACAATATAAAACCGTTTTACCATTTTCTAAATCTAAAAGATCATTATGTTCATTTTTTATTGCTTGAATTGGCAATCCTGCGTCTTCAGCCTTCTGTTTCAACTTTTCCTTTTCTTTATTTTTTTGTTTAGTTGATTTATTGAATTTATTTACAGTATCTCTTGAAATTTTTGAAAGTAATTCACTTTTTGATTTTTTAGATTCATCACCATATAAATATGGCTTTTTCGATTGATAACCACCTTCAATAATCTGAGTTAAAGAGTTCGATAAAGGTATACCACTAGAATTGAACCAAGAACCTCTTCTAACTTCGTAAATTGGGCCTTCCCAATAAACTGGAGATAATTCAAAATTCTTTAGGTTAACTTGGTATAATCTATCCTCACTAACTTGAACAACTTGATCGCTTGACTTATCAGTAATTGACTGATAAGATTCTTCTAAACGATACGAATCATAACTTGAAAATGGTATGAACTTTTCCGGTTCTTTTGTCTTTTTATATTCGAACCAATCGGGTTTCGAATTTGGTATATCGGCTGCATAAAACCATTTAACTTTCAACTTTGGTGTTTTGATTTCGGATCCAAACTTATCTGAGGCTGATGAATTCGATCTGAATTGCAATCTAAGATTATTTTTAGCTCCATACGAATACGCAAGTCGTATGAAATGACCTGGTGATGATATCTTAATCATCCTTTTCTGTGATTCTATCAAATTGGTTTGTATAATTGCAAAGAAAATGTTGTACAGTATTTTTTTTTTGGGTTTGGATTTTTGGATTTTTGGCTGTTCTATTTTTTTTTTTCTTCGTTCAGAACAATTTAATTAGCAGCAACGATAAATGGCCACTTGGGTGTACAAAAATCAGAGGAACATCGGATTCCCATATACTTCCCGACCACCCTAAACGAAAAAAGGGAGTCACGAGTGTTCCCTACTATACGATGCATGTATGTAGTTAAAGTCAAAATCCCCTGAATTATACGTAAGGTGGTTCATGATCTTATGCTGGTAACGGTAATAAAGGTGCACCTTGTTATTGTTCGAAATGCTGTCAAAACGACCCTTAACCGAAAAAAACCTTTAACATGATTAAACTCTAAATATGACTTTAAACAAAAACACTAACTACATCAAAGTTGTTTTTTTATGAATATTAATATCTATTACTTATACTATAATACGAAAAAAAAAATTAAAAATTAGAGAATAAAAATAATGACGGGAAAAAAGGGAATCAAATAAAAAAATAAATTATAAAAAAAAAAGGGAAGGAGGGAATCAAAAAGTGAAAATCAAGTTATCAAAAA
Source organism: Hyphopichia fennica (assembly GCA_030444945.1). Classification (NCBI taxonomy): domain Eukaryota; kingdom Fungi; phylum Ascomycota; class Pichiomycetes; order Serinales; family Debaryomycetaceae; genus Hyphopichia; species Hyphopichia fennica. The sequence continues at coordinate 125,907 of JAJMOB010000031.1, read as the reverse complement.
AAATTAATAGACAAATTAGAAGAATGTTAACATTAATCCAAATTATCAAAAATAAAATAAGAGTTTGTTTTTTTTTTTTTTTGTTTTTTTTTATAATTCATTTTAAATTAGGAATGAAATGAAAGGAAAAGTTTAGGAAATTAGAGAAAAAAATATATTTAAAAACATTGAAAATTTTAAACCGATAAAAGTGGGAAAGTGGGAATTATTAAAGGTTTAAAATTTCCAATATAAATAAATCTAATTAATCTATGAGGATTTTTCATGTTGAGTAGAAACTCTTTGCATGGATAACAAGAAATCTTCAATAGATCTACCATCTCTTTGTGGTTTTCTTGGTCTACCGTTACAAATGTTATCGAAAGAGTCAGAACCAGACATCAAGTAGTAAGCACCACCCATGACACAGAAGACACCGAAAGAGAAGATCCAAGTTCTAACAACGGTAACAATGTCAGTCCAGTTTTGAGACCACCAACCGAATAAGGTGAAACAAGTGGCGATGATATCAACAATTAAGACAGCACCACCTAATTGCCATGATGGGATTGAAGACCAGAATGGACCTTGAGCTCTGGTAATGAAAATTAACCAATTTTCGGTTAAAGAAATTTCCAAGAACAAAACACCATCTAAACCACCGAAGTTTTGGATAATACCACCCTTCTTCATGAACATAGTAGTTAAAGTGATCCAAGTACCGATAGCTAAAATAATACCCAAGATAATAGACATACCCCATAATCTTGGAGTGTTCCATTTAACTGGAGCTGGATCATAAGGAGCATTATCATAAGCAATGGCTAAAGTAGCAACATCAGCAAAAATAGCAATGAAAACAACCAAATCAATATTCAAAGATTCGTTTAAAATGGCAACCCATAAACCTAAGAAAATTTCCAAATGTAAAGATAAAGCAATACGGTAAACAACATAAGCGTACATTCTGTGGAAAATTTGTCTAGAAGTTTTCAAAGCATCAATGATAGCAGATAAACCAGGAGCTAAAAAGACAATATCAGCAGCGGAACGGGCGGCATCAGTAGCACCTTCGACAGCAATACCAGTATCAGCCTTCTTCAAAGATGGAGCATCGTTAACACCATCACCAGTCATAGCAACCAAGTAACCACGTTGTTGTAAAATTTCAACGGCATTATATTTATGTTGAGGGAAAACTTCAGCAAAACCATCGGCATTTTCAACAAAATCAGCAATTTCAGAACCAGCCATGTCACCACCACCGGATAAACCTAATCTATCAGCATCATAAATGTTAGTACCTAAACCTAATTGACGACAAGTTTCTTTAGCAATACCAACGGCATCACCAGTTAACATCTTAACTCTTAAACCTAAACGTCTAGCTTCATTAACAGTAGTGGCAGTATCATCTCTTGGAGGATCCATACATGGCATAATACCCAAAATTTCCCAGTGACCTTCACCTCTCTTTCTAGCAACACCCAAAGATCTGAAACCTCTGGAAGCAAATTCGGCAACGGTATTTTGATAGTTTTCGTGGACATCTTCAGGAATTGGGTGATCATCTTCAACGGTTTTCAAGACGAATAATGGAGCACCTTTAACACAAATGATACGTTCACCTTCTGGGGATTCAACAATGGCGGTAACTTTTTTGGAAACAGGATCAAAAGGTTGGAATTCAATAACTTTATATTTGGTTAAAGCAGCTTTAGCTCTTGGGTAAGAAATCAAAGATTTTAAGAAAGCTTTATCAATAGCATCCAAACCCTTCTTCTTTCTAGAAGCAGCCAAACAAGCAGTCAACATCAAATCATCGGCTTCAACACCTTCAACGGTATAAGGTTCGTGTAAAGATAATTTATTCTTGGTTAAAGTACCGGTTTTATCAGAACATAAAATTTCAACACCAGCCAAGGATTCAATGGCAGATAATTTTTGAACGATAGCTTGTTTTCTAGCCAAGTAAGCAGCACCAACAGCCATAGTGGTGGTAACAACAGCTGGTAAACCAACTGGAACACCAACAATGGTGATAGCCAAGGTATAACGTAAGATTGGAACAATTTTAACGGTTCTGTAGAAACAAGCAACCCAAACAACCAACAAGGTAACGATAACCAAAACCAACAAGATAGTACCAATAGAATTCAAAACTTCGGTGAAATGACCTTGAGCACCACCAGCCTTGTTAACCAAAGCAGCAGCACGACCGGTAAAAGTATTATCACCAGTAGCGGTAACAACCATAAAGGCTTCACCAGTTTTAACGGTAGAAGAAGAATAAGTAGAATCACCATGACGTTTATCAACAGCCAAAGATTCACCGGTAATAGCGGATTGATCAACTTGTAATAAGCAATCTTCAGAAACAATTCTACCATCAGCAGGAATAACGGTACCATCTTCTAATTGTAAGATATCACCAGGAACCAATTCATTGGAAGCAACTTCAACCAAAGAACCATCACGAATAACAAAAGCGGTATTAGCCAAGGTCTTTTTCAATTCATCAACAATGGAACCAGCTTGATATTCTTGAATAAAACCAACAAAAGCATTCAAAGCCAATAAACCACAAATAACCCCAAAATCAACCCAATCTTCCAAACCAGCAGCCAAAATAGCAGCGGCTTCCATAACGAATTGAATTGGACCAACGAAAAACATAATAAATTTCAAAACCAAATTTTCCTTTTCTTCAGCCATTTGATTTAAACCATACTTTTTTCTTCTCTTGGTAATTTCATCAGTAGTTAAACCAGTTGAAGGATCAGTTTTTAATAATTCTTCTGGAACGGCTTTAAAAGTAGTATCAGGAACTTCATCTTCTTCTGATTCATCATCCAAACCTTGATTGGATTGTAAATCAAGAATCAATTGATCAATATCTTCATCTTCGTCATCAGAAACGTTCTTGTCGACTTTTTCGACAGTTGGTTCAGTTGCACTCATTTTTTTTAGTAATGATTAATTTGTGAAAGAGAAAACTTGTGAAAGAGACCAAACAACAAACGAAAAAAACAACGAAAGGAAAAAAAAGAAAGAAGAAGAAACTAACTAAGTTGTTAAAAAATTAGAGGAATTGATTAATTATTTATACGGCTACAGAATTTTTTTCTTTAAACAGGATTTTGCTAATTTTATTGAAAATTGGAAATTAGAAATTAGAAGGAAAATTGGAAGAAAGTCCTTTGTCCTTTTTCTTTTTTTTTTTTCTTTCTTTTTTTGTTTTGTTAGGCGCTCTGTTGAAATTTTCTATTCTGCCTAACAAAAAAGAAAAAAAAAAAAAGAAGAAAAAAAGTTTCTAATGTTTTTAGATTAACTTTTTTAAGTAAATTAATTGGTTGGCGCACATACACAGATTAAGAAAACTGAAAATTCCCTCAAATTTTTTTTTTGTTGTTGTTGGTTTTAACCACAACAGATTAATTTAACCACAAACGGTGATTATGTAAACAACAGCAGCAGCAGAGTAGTGCACACAGGCTACTTGCAGTGCATACCCAGTGGTCCAAATTAGGCAACTGCTTACTTGTTTTTGTTGTTTTTTGTGAACATACACGACTAGTTTTGTTCGGCTGAACTGGAAAAATAGGCCAGGTCTTTTTGTCTTTTTGTCTTCGGGGGACTTTTTATAAAAATACTATAAAATACACGCACGTGACTGCGCTTGAATAGGATACCACAAGCCTGCCCCCTCGCCGACTATCCGATCGTATTCCCAGGAACTCATCTCGTCTGACAACGTAAACACAGTAGTATAAGCGAATGTTTGTTTGCAATTTACACTGTTATTATTATGATATTACTATTATGATATTACTATTATGATATACTATTATGATATACTATTATGATATACTATTATATATTATGATATTGGCAATGCCAATATCATAATATCATAATATGTTATGGCAAAGAATTTATTCATTTTCTTAGCAGATTAGCAGAAAAAAGAAAAGAAATGTCGGTGGACGTAATCGATAACGCTAATAAATTCCCTCACTCCGATGAGATTAGATATATATACTCTATATAAAATATACTATATACTCTAGTATATATCTTTGTGATTGTTTGTACATATCCGTTTAATGAGCAATCGTTGAATTATTATTGGTTTAATATTTCTATTTTTTCAGTATACAAATAAACCTGAATCGGCCCGCGCTTTTAGAGTATTCAGTCGGATAATCTACACGCCGGTACCATCGTCTATTGAAGAACAGTACAAGTACAAGTACAAGTACAAGTACAAGTACAAGTACAAGTACAAGTACAAGTACAAGTACAAACAGTACAACAACATGAAATACTGTCAAGTAGGACAAGACTTTTTCTGTTGAGTTCAAAGGGATGGGTGTGGAGTTACAAGTGGGGGTAATAGTTTTATATGGAATTATAGTTATGTAATAGTATTATAACCGAGTGTCAGATGGCTTGATGGGCTTTAATCGGAGACAACCAGTAAAACCGAGTACGTTTAAATTTACACTAAAATTAAAATTACATTTTAAATTTATTACATTGAGTGCATTGAGTGCATTTGATGAGGGATTTTTTTTTTTTTTTTTTTTTTTTTCACTTTTTTGTCTGGCTCAAGTGGCATTTTTACTCTTTTAAACTATATTCAGGAACCAGTATCTATAATGAATATTAATATTAATATTAATATTAATATGAATATGAATAATTATCGGAAATTATTGACATATTGCCGTTGGATTGTCAATACTCACACGATACAGTATAAACTACAAACTATATAGAAACTATAGTATAGTAGACTATACTATACAGAAACTATACTATATGAATATATAGTATGCTATATTTATAGATGTCCAATATGTACTATGTAGTATTTCAAATTTTTTCCGTTAGTTATATTTTAATACAAAAACTATACAGAAACTATATAACTATATAGTAAACTGTACTAGTATGTATAGCATATGTATATATAGTTTACTATATAGTAAACTATACTAATAGTAGGTATAGCATATGTATATAGTAAACTATACTAGTATGTATAGTATGTATTTATAGATGCAACACATTTTTCACGATTTTCGCAGATTTAGGGAAAAATTACCCAACTGTAGTACCATACAAAGTTGATAATTTATCAAATTTGACAAATTCAAAAAAACATACAAAACTTGACAAATTATAAAAACATACAAAACTTGACAAAATCATAAAATAGATCTTTAACAATCATAATATAAATGTAGTATAAGTATATAAATATATAAATTTATGATTCAGATTCAATTCTTTTGTTGGCTTTAGATACCAATCTCTTACTTCTTAATTTCCATTTTAAAGGTCTAAACACTTTAAAAATTACATATAACAAACTTCCTAAAAATCTGAAAACAGCCAATGCAGCCACAATCCATAAAATAATCGATAAAAACATTTCTGAATTCCCACTTAAACTTTCAGAATTTGAATTGGTTAAAGTATTAACTCCTCCCGCTTCTAATACAACCGCGATCAAAATGGCATTCGTTAACATCCATACCAAAACCGTCAACGTTCTTACCAATGCATAATAAGAATCATCTCGAGTCTTTTTATTATTCATTGGAATAACCACTTCAGGAGTGGTTCTCAAAATATCTAATGTATTCAAATATGATTCATTCAATTCTTCTTCAACCCCCGGGGCAATCATTACTATATCATTTTCTTTAGTTGATTTGGCCGATCCTAAATCTTTAACTTTTGGTTCTCCCTTGGTCCCCCATGAAACATCATGAATATTACAAAATGAATAAATATTTAAAATATTTATATAGGAGGGTGACAATAAAATATATTGTACAAATGATGTAAACATAAAACTTGGTTCTCCATACATAAAGGCTCCAACAAAATATAATAAATAGGTGGAAGCAACCGATACCACCAAATCTCTAAATTTACGATCCGTAAAAATCATCATGGCCGTTAAATTATCTTTATGATCTTTAATTTGTGCTTGTACAGTATGAACCGCCAAAAAAATGGCTGCAAACATCATATAAGCCATTAATACAGCAAAACATATTGCAATTACCGTATAAAATTTTTTGGTTCCTCTTGGAGTATTACCAAAGGCAAGAACAAATGTACATACAACTGATCCAACATAAATCCATAAAAATATAACCGCCAAATATTTCCCAATTTCAAAATGCATATCACTAGCTCCTAAATTCTTAGTTAAAATTCTGAAAACTAAAAAGAAACATGCAATTGAAAACCATGATACTAATAATGTAATAAATTGATAATAAAATTCAATTTGAAAAAATAATTTACGTAATAATGAATGATTTGATTTCCATATTTTAGTCCAATGGAAAACTGCATAAGCAGCTGCAAAAAGTGAACCATTTAACCATCTTCTTCTTTGTAAAACAAATTCATCAATTTTTTCTGGTACATCAGTTTCAGCCTTGGCTTCATTAACATATCTCAAAATATAATTATGATTTTTTTTAGCAACCAATTCAAAACATAAAATACGATCTTCAGCTAAATACATATTTGATGTAAAAATACCCGCTTGACGGAAATTTCTTTCCTTTAATTGACGTTCATCATCATTTTCATTATTAATTTGTGAATCATCATGTAAAAATTCTCCTTTAAAATATTTTTCTAATGGTCCTTCTCCATCAACATTAAGCAAGGCTTCATATCTATAAGCTGAAAATGCACCCGGTAATACCGAAATAAATCCAAATACTGATTCCATCGGTTTATCTAGAATATTTGAAATTTTATATTCAAAATTTTGAGCAGCAACTAATGGATTACCCAATAATTTTTTACCAGGTCCTAATGCAGTTCTCATTTCTCCACAAGCCCCAGCAACATTAGAATCATGGAATGATCTCCATAAATGATAAAATGCATCCTTTGATGGCTGAGTACCACAATCCAATAACATAACAACTTTTGGATTTAAAATTGGACAAAATGATTGGAAACACCATCTATGTGAATTAATTTTTCGAGTGTTTTTCTCTTTTAAACAAAATATAAATTGAACTGGACTTGAATTTGGACCCAAATGAACTCGATCATTAACTACATCAATTCCAACCGTTGAAGTATATTCATAAATATGTGCCTTAACTTCTTTATCATTAATTTTTGATTTTGCATAACCATCTTGATAAAGTCCTAATGCTGCTAATAATTTTTCTGATCTTTTATGTAATTCACCTCTACCATCATTAATAATACATATAGTAATTTTTTTCCAAGAATCTTCACCCCAAGCAGGATCAGATCTATTGGTTAAATTTTTAATATTATTGAATACCCCTTTTAAAGTTTTGGCCAATAAAATTTCATCTTCATTATACATGGTAATACAAACCAAAATTTCCGTTTGACGAGGTGGTGAATATAATGCTTGTCTTATATTATATTTAAAAGCTTGAAAATTTGAAGGACCACAAGTAGCAGCAGTATATCTCATAAATGACATTTCTCGACCCCCTTCACTAATTTTTTTACCATAAGTATCTAATAATGGTTTTGGAACTGGAGCATCAATAACATAATTCCCATCAACAAGTTTGGCCTTCTTAATAGTCTTTGTATAATTTAATTTTGGTTTAAAATCATCATCATCATCAATAATGTCATCATCATCATCATGGTCATAACCTTCATTATTCATTATGGAAGAAGAAGTGGTGGTGGCTCTAGTTTTAGAACTTTGTAAAGTATTTTTTCTATTTAATCTTTTAATGGTAGTACCTCTTCTCATAATTTCTTCACCGGTTTCTGAGAAAAGGGAATCATCATCACCAAATGGATCAAAATCATCTGTATCATCAGCATCTTCCAAAGGATTAATCATATAATCATCACCATTAAAGTAGGTAGAATAAGGTCTTAAAGGTCTTGAAGGTTCATCGAAAGGATCCATTCTTTCTAATTCAAATTCATTAGTTTTATTTTTACCGGGACTATAAATATTTGGAGGGTATTCAGGAGCAATATCTTGAAAGGCAACGGTTTTAATTTTTTTATCAGAATTTAAACTACCAAAAGAACCATTTAATTTTTCAAATCCATCATCTTCTTCAATCATAGTACTATAACTTGAAGTTGTTCGATGATTAAAAGGAGGTGGAGGCATACTATATCTATTAGGAACAAAATTACCAAAATCATATGGTTGTATGAAATTTGAATTATAAAATGGATTACCAAAATTACTTAATCTTGGATCATGATAAGATTGATTAGGATCATAAGATTGAGGATTAATTTCATTATTAAAAGATTGATCATGATGACTTTGATTTTCGTAGGCTCGTACTTGATCAATTGAATCTAATCTTCTTTCATCATCGAATAAATCATCATCATCATCATCACTTAGTTCCGGGAGACGATTACTTGGTTTTCTCAGCATCTTAATCTACTCACAGGGATTGATTTTTGCAAATAGGTGGGGTGAAAGCAAAGGCAAAAAAAAAAATAGAAATGGTTTATATAAAGAGGGGATCTACTCAATTAAAGGTTTTTGGTTCTAGTCGACAAGCAAAAAAGTTTTTATTCTGATGTTTTGTTTTTTTTGTTTTTTTTTTTGTATTTTTTTTATTATTGATTTATTACTTTGTTATTGTTATTATTTGTTGTTGTTATGGGTGGTTACTAGTGTTATTTGTGCTATTTTTAGGAAGAGAAGGAGGAAGTTTTGTCGTTCATGTGATGAAAACTGTTATTTCTTTACTCAAACTATGAAGAAGAAGTAATAGAAGAAGTAGAAGAAGAAGAGGAAGCAAAATAGACGAATGTCAAAGATCAAAGAAGAAATAGAAATAGAAGAAATAGAAGCAAAAGAATATGATCTAAAATCATTGAAAGGGTGTCATTACAATGGCTTAAAACAATGCTTATGAAATCATCTACATCGTTCTTACCTTTAAGCTGTATAATATCTTATAATAAACCAATTAAAAGTTAAAAAAAAGAAAAGAACTAATAAATTGAGCCCAGTCTCTTTCTTTATTTACTCTTCCTTGCTTTCTTTTTTGATGTGAATTTGTTAATGAAAATGCTATTTTTGTCTGCGAATTTGTTTACAAAATCTCCTTATAAGGACATGTAATCACTAGTAGGCTTGAGTTTTGTGTTGCATATACCGTTTGAGAGCGTGGGCTTTTGGGCTTTAAACGGGGCGGGTTGGTGAGGATGTACGGGTGCATCTTTAATGAACGCTTAGGCTTAGGCTTAGCAAACATATTGGGTTATGATCTGGAGGCAGGGGGGCCAGGGCCAGGGGCCAGGGGCCAGGGAGGAGTCTCTAGACGTATGGGTAATGGGCTACTAATTCTGGATACATATGACACAGTTAGTCAGGCCTAAGTTATGTAGACATTGAGTATGGTAGCCATGTGAACATTTAAAGAATATAAGTTCACAAGGAGTGAAATGTTCTGATTTTGAAGTTGAATTTGATTTTAAAGTGGAGTTTTTTGCAATAATTAGTTCATGTTGCTTTGATTCCCAAGCTCTGGAATGATTATTTAAATCATTGGACCCCCACATTATCTTACCACATGAAGTGCACGATTTATTCTTTATATCCCAACCTTTTAATTTATCTAATTTGATTTCTTTCATATTATCATAAATACCTTCATTCAACATTCGTAATGATATTGATAGTATTTCACTTTCGTATGAATACGAACTAAATACATCATTTAAGATCCCACGAACATTTGATAATGTAGCTACTTTAGCATTTTGGGATGAGTGTTCTAAAAATCTATTGAATATAACCAAAAATGATTGTTCTTTACCAGAATCTAATTTTGTATCAATTACATTTCTAAAACTTTGATGAATACATTGATTGATATATTCAGATACTTCTGAAGGTTTATTATTAGCCATTAAAACTAAATTTTCAATCAATTCTAACCACATTTTTTCATTTAATGTAATATCTTCAACCTTCTGTTTATAAGTATTGGGATGTTCACATATTTTTAACGCACATTCGAATAATGATTCAAATTTTTTAAATTCAAATTTGGTTTCTAATAATTTAATCATCATTTTAATTAATTCATTCAAAGCTTCATTAAATTCATTATCATATAAATATAATACCGATAAACTATCAATATTTTCATTTTCTTTTAATAAAGTCTTTATTTTGTTAAATTCAGATTTCTTTAAAGCCAATTTGGATACATATTTTTCAATAAATTTAGAAAGTTTTTTCCCACTATCATCATATTTACATAATAATTTAATATATTTCGTAATTAATAAAATATCATCTCTATCCTTTTCAAAATATATTGATAAATATTCATAACTCGTATAATCCTGGATTTTTAAAATTTCCTTATGAAGTGTGGCATCATACTTATCAATAAGTTCTTCAAATTTTTTTAAATCAATCTTTAGAAATCTTTCAAAATTTTCTTTAATAACATCAATGAAATTTAATCTTTTAATATCTTTCATTTTAAATGCATCTTCTAAAATATCATTCATATTATCAATTTGAAAATTCTTACCCAAATTTTGATCTTGTCTTTCCAACCATACTTTTATAACTTTATCATATTTATGATCATTTTTATAAATATGTATTAGTACATCATAAAACTTGGCTGCTTTCAATTTTTCTAATAATAAATTATCATCTTCGGGTTCGTATAATGGTAATAAACTTTGTAAAGCCAATTCACAATCATATCCAATTTCTTTATTTGTGTTTGAACATAAATCATCAACTATTTTATTCAAAATAGATTCTGATAGTCTAATAAATTGAGGATATTTGGGATAATTCCTCGCTAAAAAAATCGATAACTGAATTTGATCATATTGATTGAATGTATTCGATTCATAAATATCAATTAAGGCTTCAACTATATATTGCCTGTTTATCGAATTATCATTCAAACATGGATTCTCAAAAAATTCATTAAATGCCGATAATGTTTCAAACGAATTTGTTTTTAGTAACTGATAAATATACGGGAAAATTGAATCATTTTCATCATTTTCGTTTTTATAATCACTTTCAATTGGAGTAATACTAAATATTGTTTCACAAATTGAGTTCCGGGCCATTTCTTCTTCATAAATTTCAATAAATCTATCGATCGGATATTGTCTTCCTGTTAAAATATATGATATATAGGAATAAATAGTTAATTGATTATCAGTTTTGTCTAAATCTTTTAAAAGCCTAAATAATGGAGTTCTATAATCTTTTAGTAAAAAATTCCAAATGTAAATCCAACAATCTATCAAATTATATTGTTCACAAAGATTTAAAGTTAAATCAATATCAAGGGTTTTTGTATCTAAAATACAAATTATTTCAGTTAATATTTCACCTCGATTGTTTTCCGTATAATATTTCACCAATTCTTTTAATATTACGGGTGACAAATATGTTATACCACCAGTTAAGATATAGGATTCCAAGGTTTCAAAAAACAAACTTGGATCAATTTTCTCAAAAATTAACTCCAAGAGTTGAGATAAATCATCATCAAGATAAGATATTATATTGATATAAATATTGAGATAATATTCTGGATTTTCATTGAATAAAAAATTAATTGATTCATTCATAATCTTTATTAAGTACGGCTTAACCACTTTACATCTCTCTTCTTGATTATCAGGCAATCCATCTAAAACCAATTTGCCAGTATCAGTTGAATTATAGTAATCATTAGCACTGTTTAATGCAGTTGAATAATCTCCTTTTGATAAATATTTTAGTAGTCGATCTGCCCAAGTAAAACATCTACCGAGGAATATCTTCTTATCATCATTATTAATGATAATTAATCGATCTTTGAAAGATTTAATTGAATTAGGAAAATTTATGAAATTAAATGGTGACTGATCTATATCGACACTTGATATGTTAGAATCATTATTATTAGAATAATAATAAAGTGATACAAAATTAAATTTACCCTGTTTATCTTTAACAACAAGTAATATTCTATCATATGATAACCATTTAATTGATACAATAGTATCAAACCTTGAAGGACAATTCCATCTACAAGTTTTATTGATGGGTAATTGAGAAACTCCACGATCCTTATCTTTTAAGTTATCTATTATTGTCATTAAATTCGAAGGTAGTTTGTTATTATCCAATTCCAAAATCGTTAAAACATTATTCCAGGAATAAGCTAGTTTAGCATTTTCTAAACCTGATTTTCTTTTCATACACGGATACCAGCTTAAGCAACCGATTGGATTATTTGAGTTAACATTTTTTGACTTGGCAATTTTAAAGTGAGTAAGTAAATTTGTATTATTGGGATTATTTAAGGATAGTATTGAGACAATAACCAAAATATTGCTTGTTATAACTGCCATTAAACCAATATTATCAGTTAATTGATTAGATGAGCCCAATGGGAGGATTTTACAATCATGAATAAAATAATTTTTTAAATCATTCTTATCATTTTTACCCAAAATTTTCTTTGACGTGAAATAATTTTTCATAAATTTTCTGAATCCATTATGATAGAAAACCAAGCCAGATTCATCAGAGCTTATTAATTTATTATACAGATCACCAATGAAATTCAAATTAGTTATAGGAACACCAATCAAGTGTCCTTGAATTTCATTTATTAATCGATTTTCTAAAGTTATTGGATATAATGTATAAAAAGGAGTATCATCCGCTAGATCCCAAATTAGTATTTGCCCATTCAGAAAGCCGGATGCCAAAAAAGTTGAATCAGATGAAAAAGCTAGTGAACTGACTTTCAGTTCTTCCATGTTATTGAGTGTAAATTCAATTTCTTGTCTATAATTAAATCCAATAATCCAACCCTTATTAGTCCCAACACAAATATAAACTGAAGAACACTCAATTATTATCGGTATACCATATTGGGAAACAAATTTTGGATCTTTTATATGTTTAGAGATCTTCGTTGTTTCCTTCCAATTTAGAAATGATGTTCTTGAATCATTAGTATGATTCAAATTAATGCTTGAATTACTATTACTATGAGTATGATTTTTTAGTGATAAACTTATTTTTGTTTGAGATCGATCGTCAAATCGGAGTTTTCTTGGAGACAGAGCTGGAGAAGGTGTCGGAGACGACTCCAAGCTAATTGAAGGTGTATCAAGGGTATCTGTCATTATATTATCATGGTAATAAGGTCTTAGAGGTTAGTTGGTTTATCTTATTGATAATCGCACCTGCAGATTAATGATTAAATTCGGGACTTTCAAGTTGTCTTTTTTTTTTTTTTTTTTTTTTTTTAAGCCTTTTAGTGCATAAAACGAAAAAAAAAAAGATTTTTGCAGACTACATCAAGCTATAGAAATTAGAGATTAAATTAAATATAGGATACATATAATATATATAAATTTAATGATAGAAACCGGGAAAGAAGGGGGAAGTAATAGAAGTTATTATATCGGAAAAAGGAAAAAAAAAATAAAATAAATGCAAAGAGACAAACATAACTCGTTAAGATCAAGCGACTTTTTGTTTTAGGAAAAAGGTCAGCAATTTGAACATTTGGTAAACACAAGCTATTAACAAAGCACCTACTTGAATGACCAGCCAGTGTAGGACATGTTCACAAGTACGTTCACTCAAGTCTCTGAACAGTTCTTCCTTTTCTCTGATAAATTGTTGTTCTCTTCTGATATCACTCAATTTATCATTCAATTGATTAACTTGTTGAGCCAAAGTTTTAACTTTTTGAGTATGTTTGGAGTCAATTATATTACCATCACCAATTATGAAATCAATAGTGATTCTTGCCCTTTTAAATTTTGAATCAAGTTGTGAATTTGGATTATTACCACCACCATCTAACCATTTTTTTTTATAAAAACTTTTTGGAGTCAAGCAAATTCTATGATCACCCGAACCCAATGCACTAAATGTGAATTGACCAAACGAAGTTCCTCTTTGATGAACCACTCGATGGTTTGAATCAAACACTTCTTCCACATCAATTAGAACTCCCGTATCGATTGTATCACGAGGTGTTATGTATGTATTTGATTGTGGATCCAAAATTTCTATTTTATAACGACCAATCAACAACGTACCCTGGCTGATTTCTTTATGGAAACACTTTTTGGTTCCATGATCAAGGTAAAAATGAAAGGAGCCCGCAAGTACACTTTGTAGGAAGAGTAAAAATATTAGAATGTGTCGATGCATTATAGGAGAATCATGGAATTATATGGTTATTTTTGACCACAACTTAAAGCTATGATGCTGTTCCAAATGTGTATTTTTCAAAGACAAAAGAAAACAATGTTAGGTTCTTCAAGTCACCTAAACAACTATTCATGAATTAGAACAACTATGTGGAAACAGTTTAAAAACAAAAAGTTGAAAAGGTGTAGGTGGTAGTTAAAAACAAATAAAAAAAAGAAAAATACACGCGCGACTAAAGATTCTTTTGTGTTGTTCAAAAAATTGTTTTGAAATCTTTTTTTCTTTTTTTATTACCATACTATTAAAGATAATACTTAAAGGTCTGATAATACTTAAAGTCTGATAATCTGATACTGTGATACCGTGATAGTACTTATACGAGTAATACAGCTTATGAATTTGTCATTGCAAGACCCATTCTCCGTTGCGAAAGAGTATCCGGATACGTTAAATCATACTTTACAATATGGCCATTCGGTAGTTATTCAATTCAATCCCAAGGGAGACTATTTAGCGTCTGGATTAAGTGATGGAACCATTGTAATCTATGATTTGATAAGTAATGGGAGTATAATAAGTATATTAAATGGACATATACGACCCATTAGTTCAATATCTTGGTCGAGTTGTGGAAGATATTTATTATCATCATCACAAGATTGGAATGTGATACTATGGGATTTAAATAATGTTAATCAAGAAGATGAATTAATTAAACCAATAATTCGAAAAATTAAATTTGATGGACCAATTTGGTCATCAATGTTAAATCCATCAAATCCATTTATATTTACCGCCTCATTATTTGAAGATAATCCTGTTTATGTTGATATGACTGATTCGGTCAATATTAAAATTATTAAATTATCCACTACTCCTATTAATGAAGAAGATATTGGTAAACATGTTACATTGGTACTGATATTTACTCCTAATGATGGGAATTATATATTTACTGGTACTAGTAAAGGATGGATAAATATATTTAGAACCAAAAATTTAAAAATGGTTCATTCATTTAAAATAGCCAATTCAAATATTAAAACATTAATGATACTGATGAATGGTAGAAAATTAGCGGTTAATTCATCTGATAGAATTATACGACAAATTAATTTACCCGATTTAACCAATGATACAGAAGATTGGGAATTTGAAGTTGAACATAAATATCAAGATGTGGTTAATAAATTACAATGGAATACGGTAAGTTTTAATCATAATGCTGAATTTCTTGTAGCATCAACTTTTGGACAATCACTGCAAGACTTATACATGTGGGAAACTTCATTGGGTTCATTAATTAAAATTTTAGAAGGAAGTCCAGAAGAATTGATTGATGTTAAATGGAATTATTATCGATGTATGATTGGATCAACAGGGTTAGATAGTGGATCAATTTATTTATGGCTGATTCAATTTCCTCAAAAATGGAGTGCCCTAGCACCTGATTTTGTTGAAATTGAAGAAAATATCGAATACGAAGAAAAAGAAGATGAATTTGATATATTAGATGAAGATATTTTGATTAAAAAAAGAATGGAAGAAGAAGATTTGGTAGTTGATATCGTAACCCCTGAAACCGTTGATGCCAGAGGTTTCGACGTTACCCTAAAACTGTTTGTTATCCCCATCAACTATGATCGTACCGTTGGTGATGATGATAAAGTTGCAAATTAAAGACCCATACACCGCTTTAATAAAAAAACCCCGTCAACGGCAACGGTAGAATCACGCTTTTTTTTTTTTTTTATTTGAATAGGAACTTTGGGTACAAATAGGGGAATAATATAACAATCATAACAAAGATAGTTAAGACCCTGAGTATAAGGATCTCTATAACCCTACATATGATATAATCTCTACACTCATATAATCTACATACACTCATATATATATTATATTAATAGAAAATTAATAATGAAATTTCAAATTAATTTTCCACCCTTCTGGAAAAAAAAAGCCCTTTTGCCTTTTCCTTTTTGTTTTTCTGGGATTGAGTAAAAAATGATGACATAATTTATTAGATTTTCATTGGACGTCGTCATTCCGTTTGATATCTTGCTCTACCTAGTTTAATTATATGTAGTTTATGTAGTTTATGTAGTTTAATTATATATAGTTTAATTATATATAGTTTATGTAGGGATCAAGTCATTAGTTATATACCGTGTCAGAGATTAAAGTACTGTTTACTGTTTACTGTTTACTTTTCCAAAATCTTTTTTTGTTTTTTTTTGTTTTTTTTTGTTTTTTTTTGTTTTTTTTTTGTTTTTTTTTGTTTTTTTTTTTTTTTTTTTTTTTTTTTTTTTTTTAATTTTTTTTTTTTTTTTTTTTTTTTTTTTTTTTTTTTTTTTTTTTTTTTTTTTTTTTTTTTTTTTATTTTTTTTTTTTTTTTTTTTTTTTTTTTTTTTTTTTTCTTTTTCCTTTTGTTTTTGTTTTGCTTTCACTTTTTCTATTCTTTCACTTTTATTCTTTCTATTCTTTCTTCAAATCAACTTACCTCTCTCATCTTATAGAAGTATATCCCTCATCACTCATCCCTCATCATCCTCCTCATTACCCACGTCCTCAAATCAGCCGCCCGTTTTGTTTGGTTGTTTTCATTTTTTTTTTTTTTTTTTTCCTCTGGTTCTGTTAATACGTGGAGGTGTGTGCCATTGATTTAACATTTGTGAGCGTGTGTGTTTCGTGTTTGATCGTGAAATCTTTTTGTTTGACTTTCATAGTAGAATCATCAATTTCACCTGATTCCCTGTTACTTCCTTAGTATCGTCATTTAGTTGCATTTTTGTTACTAGTCTTAAAAAAATCTAAATTCTAATTTTTAAAATTCTAATTTTTTTTTGTCCCTCGCTCAACTACTCTATTTTTTTTTTTCTCTGTTGTGTTTTTTTGAAATACTACTACTGCTATCCAGTCTTTCACTTATCAATTCCCTTGACTTTGTTGACGTGTATTGACGTGTATTTACGTGTGCAAAAATAATATAGATCCTTTTAATCATCAACCTTTTTTTTTTTTTTGGTTTGTTTATTTGTGTTTACCTTTTTCCAATTAACCGTTGAGAAATCATTTATTTTTCACTCTGTTCATTCAAAGTTTTTCTTTTTCTCCATCGTCGTTTAATTATCTTTTATTAGGGTCTACCTTATATTCAGAATAGTTTGTGTTTATTGTTGCTACTTCATCAATATTCTATCTTCTGTTTGTTTACTATTCACTAGATATATTTATTTTAGCATCTTTTTTTTTTTTTTCTTTTTCTTTCCCGTTTTTGTTTCTGTTTTTGTTTCATAATCATGTCTGGAACAACTACTCCAAGGAAACGTAATCTGAATGAGGATCTTCCAAGTTTCGATGATCCCGCTGATCTAGTTAATGCCGTCATCTCTACTTTACAACAACCAGAAGATCGTACCAATGTGGCCACTAATTACGCCAATGATAAAAATCATGCCACCGAAATTCAAGCTTATGCTAAAATTGCTGGTCAAGATTGGACTTTTTATGTTAAATCTTTGGCAGTTTCAATCGGCAGAAATACAGATAATGCTGGTAATCCAAATACTAATGGACCTTTAATTGATATTGATTTGGGTCCTGCTAAAGTGGTATCAAGACAACACGCCACAATTACTTATAATATCGATTTAAGTTGTTGGGAATTAAAAGTCTTGGGTCGTAATGGTGCCAGAATTGATGGTCAAAAACTGCCGGTTGGTATACAACATGCTACTCCTTTACATCTGGGAGCTATTTTAGATATCGGTGGTACTCAAATGATTTTTATCTTACCTGATTCTCCTCCAAATATACTGCAAAAAATGTTAAGCTCTTGTTTATCAAAATATAAATCAAGTATGAATAAAGCTAGAAAATCATCTTCAAGTTCTTATCCTCAATCAGGTCCTGTTAAAAGTTTTCAAATGTTTGACAAAGGTCAATTAACTCATTCTCCTTCTTCGGTTTCTGCATCTTCTTTACAAAATAATTTGGATCAAGATTTATCAAAAGTAGAAGCAAAAGATATTAAACCTCCTTATTCTTATGCTACAATGATTACTCAAGCCATCTTATCAAATGATGATGGTGTTATGTCATTATCTGATATCTATAATTGGATTGGTGATCATTATGCTTATTATAAATATAGTAAAACTGGTTGGCAAAATTCAATTAGACATAATTTATCATTGAATAAAGCTTTTGAAAAAGTTCCTAGAAGACCTAATGAACCTGGTAAAGGTATGAAATGGCAAATTAGTGAATCTTATAAACATGACTTTTTAAGTAAAATTCAAAATGGTTCATTACTGAAAACTAGAAGAGGTTCATCAGTTTCAAGACAACTACAATTACACTTGGCAACTCATCAAGAATTACCTGATACTCAGAAATATTTTGATAAGAATGAAAAATCTCATTCTCAACCTCAACAGCATGCTCCTACTCCACCTCAACAATCTCAATCTCAAACACCTCAACAACCTCAACCTCAGCAGGCTCCTTTACCACCTCAATTACATCAAAGATCTGATTCTTATGACTATAGATTTTCTCATTCAAGAAATAATTCAATACCTAATTTAGGTCAACCAATGCAATATCCAGGAATTCCAAATAACCCAATACCATCTAATCCACTTTCATATCTTAATCAACCAAATGGTGGGTTTATGGGAATTCCTCCAAATGTTGCCTCAAGAGCTTATTCACCTTATCAACACGTTGCTCCTCATGCTCATTTCATGTACGGAACTCCTATGATGAATCAACCAGGCCCACCACCACCTCCAATGCAACAACAACAACAACCACAGCATACAAATGGTAATAATATATATATGGCCCAACAACAACAACCTCAACCACCGCAACAACCACCACAACCACCACAGGCTCAACCACAACAGCTTCCACCCCCATCACAACAAAATAAACAAAATCAACTGAACAAGTCAAACCCAGAAAGTAATAGCAGTAAAAGTAGCACTGGTAATCAAGCATCGAGCTCAAAAACTAAAAGTGAACTATCGTCACCAATACGTCAGGCTACTGATTTAAATTCAACAACTCCGAAGCTCCCAAAAGTGACTTCGGGAGGTCATTTATTTAACCTCCCACCACCTTCTTCTCATTCTCATAATGCTGGTAGTTCGGCACCTCATGCCCATCATTCACGTCTGAATAGCTACAATAATAACACCAATGGTGGTCAAGATACTGGAAATTCATTTGGAAATTCAACTAATAATCCAAATAGTAGTGAATCAAATCAAAATAATACTACCGGACCAACTAATCAAACTTCAGACTTTGCCATGGGGTTTACAAGTCCTAAAAAAATTGCCCCTTTAGAAGCATTTACACCTGAAAGAGGCTCAAAATCAAATGGTAATGGTAAACTTGGAGTTCCAAATGGTACTAATACAAATCAATCATCACCAGCATTTTGGAACTTTGTTCAATTTAGCACACCGAATGCCCAAACTCCTTTAAGAAAGAATAGTGATGAACTGAATAGTCAAGGTAGTCCAACATTGGGTAGGAAAAACTTAAATAACGTAAATGGATCGAAAAAGGAAGATTATCCAAATGAGAATAATGAAAATGAAAGTAGTACTACCAACAATGATAAATCTTCATCTGAACATGAAGACAATAAAGTTGATTCAGCTACTAAAAATGAATTAAATTCAAGAAAGGATGAGACGGTTAGCTCCTAATGATATCTCTTGACTTCAGTTTTTTTTCCTTGGTTTCCAGAGTATGCTTGAAATGTTATGCCTTCTTTTGTTAAATTTCTTCTGATTGTTACTCGATAGGTTCTTTGTTATTTTAGTTTTATTCTTTTGTTTTGTTGATACTGTCCTTTGCGTTTATTTTAATTTTTAATTTTTATTTACAATTTTTATTATTGTTAGCTTTTTTTTTTACGTTGTGATATAATCCTTAATTGTTCTTTCCCTTATACCTTGCTTGTTTTTTTTTTTTTTTTGTACCTTTTCATTATCTCTTATGATGACTAAAACTTCCCAAGACAAGTCTTCCAGTCTTCAACATAGTTAATCATCTCTTTATTATGCCAATTCATACTTTTCGATGACTACATCTTTTATTGTCTCTCTCTCTCTATCTCTCTCTCTCTTTATCTCTTACGCACAAAAATTATGTTCTACGTAATGTATTTAGTCCTTTAATTAATCTTTTTTGTTATTAGTTTTGCTAGAGTACTATACATGTAAATGCTTATTAAAATGCAGATCTGATTCTTAAATCAGATATTTTTTTTTCGATTTCTTTTGGAGTCCTATCTAAAGCTGTTGAAATCTTAAGTTTTTGTGAAACATCTAGTTCATAAAAACGCTCAATGAAATCACCATCAATAACATTCTTAACAGGATTGTAAGAACTTCTGAATGTCAAATGATCTTTACCTAATAAGTTATAGCCATTTTTACTTTTATCAAAATCATCAAAATTAATACTGAAAAATTGTCTCAATAAGCTCTCTAATTTACTTAACATTTCAATTTCTGACTTTGTTATAATTGGCATTAGCATACCAATAGTTCCTTGCAATCCAGTGTAAAATATACTTTCCAAACCACCAACTATCAAACTACCTTTAATAAATGAAGTCGGAATATCTTGCAAGTAAAATTCACAAAGATTTCTTAACCTTGACGGTGATCCGTTAAGATAACTATCTTGATATCTTAAATTAATGTCATCATTAATTTGTTGCAAAGCATTTTTTGACAATCTTGATATGAAACAATTACCGAATTTATCACCTCCAATGATTGTATTGGTATCTAGCGAGGCTAATGCAGTGACTTGCCTTTGCATTATATCATCACAAAATGGAATAAATTGATTGGTAATATTGTCATACTTGATGAATGTAGTAGAATTACGAGCATCACCAGTCACAATAATATCACCACCCTGATGAACAAGTTTGACAATGTTTGTTAAATGAGATATGGTAGATGATGCTTTACGTAAAAGCTGGCGCTGCCCAAGGTCATAAAGACGAAGATTATTTTTCAAACCAACTAGGAGCTTACCATTGAACAGGATTAATGACGTTGGGGGTGCTTCGATAGATGTTTGATGTACAAATTCAAGCTTCAGGTTGTTCGATTTTTTCTTTTTAATTTCAAAAGTAAATAATGAGTTTTTTGAAGTTATGTTTGGCAAATATTTTTGATTTTCGGTTATCCCTATAATCAAATATTGTTTGTTTGGATGAGATTCAAACTCAATTTGACATATTGAAATGGCCGCTTTATTATCACCAAGTTCAATGGTCTGAACTATTTCGTTGTTCTCGAAATCAATAGTTTGAATACACGATGCCCACGAACCTTCTGATTTGTCGTACCCAAAAGCTTCAAAGTAATCTTGATCAACTTCGTCGGTGTTTTCGTCTTTCCCGCCTCCGTTTCCATTTTCTGGTTCAAGACTAGTTTTAGAATATGGTGATTTGATACCGTATTCTGATCCAATAACATAAATATAGGTACCTGTTGGAGAATGGTCAGTAATCATTCTCTTGGGAGTATATCTTAATGCGAGACTACTCACACTGAAATCATTATCAAGGTCAAAAGCAGATTCTTCGCCATTGCTGTTTCCAACTGTGAAAATAGTAAGTTTACCTTCAGAAATTCCAACAATCCCTTCACCTCCAAGGGCATCAGAGTAAATAGATACACCAGTGCTTACTGAAATGTCCATCAATGGTGTTATATTAAAAGATCCCTTATTATGGTAACCTATCCAAGGTCTTGAAGATATGGCAAATATACCAGTTTGATTAATCTGTGGTAATCCAATTATGGATAGTTGAACCGGGCGGGAACCTAGATATTTAATTCTAGTGTCAGATAATTTTCCAGTAATGTCATCAATAAGGGTTCGAACGTATAAGCCATTTTCCATACCAATATGAACATATGTACTACGGTCATGGCTTAATATTTGAACAGATGAGCTATTCGCAGAAAGGGCTTGAATTGTTAAAACTTCTAGCGTATTATGTTCTAACAATGATATGACTTGAACAGTTTCATCGGAACTACCAATAATTGCAAATGGTGATTTGCGTTGGCCATTTTCTGTAGAAGGCAAAATTGCCAATGCTGTAATATTACCACTGTCTACTTCTAAGGTTTCTCCGTATTCCTTTAGCTGGTCATCAACTGAGTCAATTTCAAAATAACGAATTTCACGGTTAGACAACCCAATAATAACCTGCTCATTATTAGTGCTTGCTTTCAAAACAGAAATTCCACCTGGCGTTGCCCAATCAGTGATATTCTTTTTGATTGTACCATCCTTTTCCACATGTTTAATATGCCTTATACCATCCGAATGAACTTGTACTATAGATGATTTACCAACTTGTTGAACAGCCACTGTATTTTGATTGACCACAAATTCAGAATCATCGACTAGGTCCATGTCTTCGCCAATAGAAAAAATCAAAGTTTCTGCCGATAAGCTAGATGAAAGGATAAGATATTCATCATTATCTGATTCTTGGGAAAGTTTAGTAGTAAACACGGACGTAGGTATAATCTTGGGACAAGGTTCAGATACAACAGTTGAAGTTGGTATTCCATGAGTTAATGTTTTTAAATGAGAATGTGATGATAAAGTCACAAGTTGATATAGTGGATCCGAACTCTGCTGGGTTTTCGTTTCTACTAAAGATCCATCAATTACAGGATGTAATGTTTCTATAATGTCAACCAATGCCAAATTTTCCAATCCCTTGGGTTTGAACAAACGTTCATCAATTGGTAAAGTCTTAACATCGATGGATAAAAAATCTTCCGATTTCAACGTCGTTTCATCATCATCTTCCGCCAAATCCTCGAATTGATAATAAAGTTTATTATTATTGGATGAGTTTGCAAAGAGGAACCCACTCTTTGAAATATTTAATGTGTTGGAAAGAGGGATCGTGTCAAAATATTTTACAGAAATATTTTCAACTATTTCTTTGTTTTCATTATAATCCACCGTTATCTTGAAAAGATCCCCTATGGAACTTTGACAGATAATGAAAAAGTTA
Source organism: Hyphopichia fennica (assembly GCA_030444945.1). NCBI lineage: Eukaryota > Fungi > Ascomycota > Pichiomycetes > Serinales > Debaryomycetaceae > Hyphopichia > Hyphopichia fennica. The sequence goes on along the minus strand of JAJMOB010000031.1, from coordinate 102,598 downwards.
TTCTTTTTCAATTTATGAGTAACGTGGGACGTTATTATAGTTTCCGTTGTGCCGGATCGTATAGGTAATGGGATATATAATCTATCCTTCAGTGGATGATCATATATGATAAATGAATTGCAAGTCACCAAAAGACCGCCTATGTGACCTGGTAAAGGAATAAGACACGTTGATGAAGCTGGTATAACGTCCTGTGATTTCTTTTTAACTATATGGTTCAAACCTTGATCTAATTCGTAATAATTCAATATTAATGGCGATGTTTGTGGGTCATAAATGTTTGAAGATTCACTAGAGTTTTCTTCATTTCCTTGTTTATCATATTCACTGTAGTCGATTTCTATTGCAGCGAACATAGGATTATCAAAAACCGTATCAAGGGCACAAGTTTGAAGGGTTAATAATTCTCTAGTAGATGCTTCAAGTGGAGATGATAATTCAAGGTGTCCATCTTTATTAGAACTTATTTTATAAACGAATTTATTTTTCTCAATTGCTGAAATCATCAATGCTCTATTATGGGGGTCAATACTTAGATACTCTCCTGGTGTTATTCTTCTAAAACCATTTTTTGAATGTGGTTCTTGAGCTATTGGAATGAATTGGTTAGAAAGCTGATTATATTCAGCAACCACAATACTGCCCGAATCAGAAGTTATAACGAGAAAATCTTTCTGTGAACCAGGTAGTCTTACCACTCCAATTGCCTGAATTATACCAAAGGTGTTTTGCACCATGATCTTTTCTACTTTGCCAGTATCTGAATTTGGTTTCCATAATTCTATAAATGTAGAATTTGCAAGAATGAGTTCCTGTGATTTTTTAGTCCCCAAAAATTGGCCTAGGAGTGATTGCAGGGTCAGGCTTGGGCTCCTAAGAGTAAGGTGATAGAGATAGATGGAATCGTCATCAATAAGCATTGTAGTATTGTTCTATAAGTATAAGTAAGTAGCTGATGACTGTGTTGGTAAAGATATTCTTGAAAGATGAGTTTATGTTTTGATATGGAGTGCATATAGTTTTTTTTTCCTCTGTCTTTTTTTCTCTCTCTTTTTTTTTTTTTTTTTTTTTTTTTTTTTTTTTTTTTTTTTTTTTTTTTTTTTTTTTTTTTTTTTTTTTTTTTTTT
>JAJMOB010000031.1:85272-101372 GCA_030444945.1 Hyphopichia fennica | reverse complement strand
AACGGCTACTAACTAACCGATTTTCTTTTAACCAGTTGTAAAGATCAAAAGAGGGCACTTGCCATTTGTTTACAAAGATCACCATGTGTTCTTATAGAGAGAAATAAACCAGTTGACTGTCTCAATAATCCCGAGCTAAAAAAGGATTTACCTGAGTTATGCCTAGCAAATTTCAAGGCTTTTATGGATTGCAAGAGTGGGATATTTGACATGAGAAAAAGAATGAAAGGGAATGCCCCATTATCTACTGGGAAATACGATGAAACTTATGAAAAGTTATCGAGTGGTGACTTTGATCCTCATGAAGAGATGAGAAAGTTAGATGTGTTGAATAGAAACTTACATAAGCAAAAACAAATCAGAGAAGAAGCTGAAAGAGTTAGATTGGCAGGATTAGACCGTTAAGGAAAGCTTCTTCTTTACTTATTCCTATTTTCACTTCTTCAACATATCTTGTAAATAGTCCAATTATCAGATTAAAAGTTACCTTTTATTTTTTTTGCAAAAAGAATCTTATTTATTTTATATTCAAATAGTCCTTTATCTAGTTTTTTTTATGTACATACTATGATTTGAATGAACCTCACAATATTTTTACTTACTTTCCTCAAATACTGAAGAGTTTGTAGAACAGTCCAATATTTAGTATTCTGATATTTCAGTATATTTATCATTACTAACTCTGATTATATAAATATCTCCCGAATAGGAAATAGCCGACTTTTTTTCTATTTTTACGGCTTTTTCTAGTTTTCTGTCTTTTTTTTTTTTTTTTTTTTTTTTTTTCGGTGGCTTTACACGCAATTTACTAAATTCATTGGTAATATAATAATTATGCTCATTTCTGTTGAGGCCGTTGAATTTATGCTTTTCTTCTTTTCAGTTTAGGAACCCGACTTACTTTAAACAACAATAAAAACATGTCTGGTATCAAGATAGATTTAGAATCCAACAGAGTTGAAGAACTTGATAATTTACTTAAGTTACTTCATCCCAAAATCATTGACTACGTTGAAAAATCAGATCCCAATTCAACAAAATATGAAATCGGATCACTTGGTCAGTATCATCAACCTACATCCTTAACTCAAACTTTGACAGAAGGGTATGAAAACGACTTATTGAAAGGTATTCGTGGTGATAATGATAAGTTATTCGAGAAAATTGATCAAGTATTTAAATATTCTGTTAATACTTGGAACCCCGGATTTTTAGATAAATTATATGCTTCAAATAATCCAATTGGGGTTATTAGTGATATAATTTTATCTTTATTGAATACCAATTCCCATGTTTATACTGTATCTCCAGTTTTATCAGTTTTAGAGAATTATATTGGTCGTAAATATGCTAGTTTATTTTTCACTGAAGATACTAAAACCTGTGGTGGATTAACATTCCCCGGTGGTTCATGGTCAAATACTACATCTTTACATACTGCTAGATCATTATTATATCCCGAAACAAAAGAAACTGGTAATGGTAATTATAAATTTGCAGTTTTTGCATCTGAACATTGTCATTATTCAGTTGTTAAAGCAGCAATTTTAATGGGACTTGGATCTTCAAATGTTTTTAAAATTAAAATTTTAGAAGATGGTAGTTTAGATACTTATGATTTAGAATTAAAAATTGAACAATCTAAAAGGGATGGATTTACACCACTTTATATTAATGCAACTGCTGGTACTACAGTTTTTGGATCTTATGATCCATTTAATAAGATTGCTGATATTGCATCTCAACATAATATTTGGTTTCATATTGATGGATCTTGGGGTGGTAATGTTATATTTTCTGAAAAACATAAATATAAAATGTCAGGAAGTGAACGAGCCAATTCAATTTCTTGTAATCCACATAAAATGTTGGGAGTACCAAATACTTGTTCATTTTTATTATTACCTCATGTACTGCATTTTCAAAAAGCAATGTCATTGAGTGCTCCATATCTTTTCCATGGACGAGAAGATGAAGGTGAAGAAAATTTTGATTTAGCCGATGGGACCATGGGATGTGGTCGTCGTGCTGATTCTTTCAAATTTTATTTGACCTGGTTATATTATGGATTCGAAGGATTAGCTCAAAGAGTTGATCATGCCTTTGATATTGCTCGTGATTTTATTTTCAAAATTAGTGAAGACGATAGATTTGAATTAGTATTGGGTAGTAAAGAACAATTACCTCAATGTTTACAAGTATGTTTTTATTATAGACCCACCAATTATAAATCAAAGAGTAATACTGATATTACCAGATATATTTCTCGTGAATTACATAAACGAGGTAAATATTTGGTTGATTTTTCACCAAACACAAGTGGTGATATTGAAAAGGGAGAATTTTTCCGAGTTGTATTTAATTCACCCATTCTTACTGATGAAGTGGTTGATGATTTGATTTCCAGTATTATCAAAGTGGGAGAAGAATTTTAGAGATAAGATAGAGATTTAATATAGTGTGATTTTTTTATTTTTTTTCACTTTTTTTTTCACTTCTTTTTTTGCAATTAAAATATTAGATAATTAATCCGATATCATTTGCAAGAGTTATATTTCGACTAGAATTAAATAAACAATACATGATGAAAAAGAAAACACACCAAAATCGGTAATGCAAGGTAACATAATGTAACAATCGTTAAGCACAATGTAGTAATAAACATCTCATCGAAGATGAAACCACAGACTATAAGTAACATGATGATAAATGTGACATAAGAGAAGAGTAAACAGGAAAAGAGGAGAGATAAGAACGGAATTAGCCATACAAATCTTATAATCTTATAATCTTACACTAATCTTACAATCTTACACTAATCCTATGCTACACAAACCTACATGAAAATTTTTTCATCGTAACAAAACCAGACCACAACAGACCACAACAAAAGCAGTTGAAAAGTTGAAAAGTTGAAAAGATTATAATTATATCGACAATGCTTAGTAAGTTCAAGGGTACTCCGATAGCATCGACAGCGATTTATCTTGAAAATGTAATGTTGCATTTTCCCATCCAGTTATTTTCTTACTGATAAGAAAAAGAGATTGGGGTTTTTTTAGTGCGGGTGAAGCTGTACGGATGTTTTTTTTTTCCATTGAGGGGAAATTTTCAGCTGGCATATTAATTTACACGATAGGCATTGACTATTGGCTATTGACAGTTGACTAACCAATGAATATTCGGATTATACTCTTACAGGAACAAGAACGAAGGGCAGAACCAGAACAGAAGCAAGCATAATCAGGGGGATGGAAAAGTCCACCCACTAAAATAAACTGAAAACTGTTTCTCCTTTAGGTTAATGACGGTTGAAAGTTTGATGCAACCAACAACCCACAAATAAGTCAAACCAGACAAGTTTAATCGAAGGATACTTTTCTTTACTGGGTTTATTACAGGGCAAGTAGTATTGATTAACAAGTTCACCACTCTCCTGCATGAGCATTATCTCTTAATTTCGTTCATTTGTCTTTACAATAAAACTTCTTATAAGGCATTTTTCTCCTTCTTTCTTTTTCCTTTTTCTTTTTCTTTTGTCTTTTCACTTTCCCTTTTCACTTTTGTTCACTTTCACCTGGTCAGATATTAGGTCAACTGTAAATCACATCCGTAAGACTCAAGTTGGAAAGATAAACTATTGCTAAAAGCTAATTTGACACCCAAGCAGAGGGGACTAATTAAATTATGCACCGCGAAAAATTTTTTTTTTTTTTTTTTTTTTAAGCTTTTTTACACTTTTTTCAAAGGTTTTTTTTTGTTTTGTATGGTCGTTGGACATAAGTAAATGGAATTTAGAATGAAATATTAAATTGAATTGAATGGCTCGATTATTTTTATCTTTACGTTGGTTATTTCATTATTGTTTTTGGGTTCTTTTCTTTTTCTTTTTGTTTTTACGGGATTTATACCCTGTACGTAGTTAAGACTCTATGGTGGTTCGTCAATGTAACACTATTACAGTACTATGTTGTAGTTTAATACTTAATTGATACTGATACTGATTAAATACTTTGCTTTGATTTGTGATAGTATAGATCTACTTGTATTGATCTTCCTTGATACGGGAATCCCTTGTCTTGTGCTAGCATATTGTGTTTCGTTTGCTGATAAACCCCAAGTTTTTCGTTTTGGTTTAGGTTGACAATTTGGATTTGGTTCTTTTTTTGTCTCTTTTCTTTTTTTGTTTTTCTTTGAGTTATCACTTTCCGAGTTAATATATATATTACACGATTTCTTCTTGTTGAATCATTTTAATCAAAAAAAACTTTTAAGTATTGCTTTTCAAGTACTGTTCATCCTTACTGAGTTTGTTTTTTGTTTTTAAGCTTAAGCTTCCCAAAGAAAAAATAAAACTGGAAAAAGAAGAAGCAAAAAAAAAAATTAGCTATCATAACATGTCCATTGAGAAATCAAATACTGCAGTCGACGTGAACTCGAGTAATCACAGTCTTAATACTCCAAATGCCAATGTCGACCCCGAGGATCACTTGGAATTAAAACATCACACCAGAGAAGAAATCGCCGCTTCTGGTAAATGGTATGATCAATCATACTTTGGGGGTCGTATACCCAGTTATTCAAATGCCATGGTTCAAATTGTTTTGATGTCTTTTGTATTATTCATGACTCCTGGTATGTTTAATGCCATTAGTGGGATTGGGGGTGCCGGTATTAGTTCTGTTTCGGTTGCTGATAATGCAAATGTGGCTTTGTATTCTACTTTTGCCACCATTGGGGTTATTGGTGGGGTTATTTGTAATATTATTGGTTCAAAATGGTGTCTTACCATTGGTGGTACTGGTTACTTTATGTATACCGCTAGTTTATTATGTTATCATTATACTGAAAATGCCGGATTTTGTATTTTTGCCGGGGCTTTTCTTGGTGTTTGTGCTTCTTTAACTTGGGCTGCTCAAGGTCAAATTATTATGAGTTATACTACTGAAGATCGTAAAGGTCATGCCGTAATGATCTTTTGGATTATCTTCAATCTCGGGGCCGTTATTGGTTCAATCATTCCTTTGGCCCAAAATTTAAATAGTGGTGAATCAAATGTTAATGCTGGTACTTTTGCTGCTTTCTTGGTTTTAATCGGTATTGGTATTTTCATTGCCACTTTCTTACTTCCAATTGATAAAGTTTATAAATCTGATGGTACTAAAGTTACTAAAAAAACTTATCCAAGTATTCGTGAAGAAATTAAAGGTTGGCTTCATGTCTTGAAAAATGAACCAAAAATTTATCTCATGTTCCCAATGTTTGCTGCTTCAAATTGGTTTACCACTTATCAATTCAATGATTTTAATGCTGCTCGTTTCACCATCAGAACTAGATCTTTGAACTCCTTACTTTATTGGGTTTTCCAAATGATTGGTGCCTTATTTATTGGTAATATCCTCGATTGGACTTATTTCCGTAGAAGTGTTCGTGCAAGAATAGGTTGGGTTATTACTTTTGTCCTTGGTATGGCCATCTGGGGTGGTGGATTGAAATTTCAACAAGAATATACTAGAGAATCAGTTCTTGACATGACTCCTATTGATTTCAAAGATAGTGGATATGGTGGACCAGTTGTTCTTTATATGTTCTATGGTTTCTTTGATGCCGTTTTCCAAAATTTCATTTTCTGGATCTTAGGTGCCATGTCTAACAACCCAAAGAAAGTTGCCTTATATGCTTCTTTTTACAAAGGTATCCAATCAGCATTTGCAGCCATTGTATGGAGATTAGATGCCATGGAAAAAAGTTATATGTCTTTATTCGCCAGTTCATGGGGATTTGTCGAAGCTTCTCTTGTTATTGCTGCCCCTCTTATCTTATTCTGGATCACCGACCATACTGATATTCAAGAAGATGGTATCGTTGATATCGTTGAAGAAGAAGAATTGGAATTAGTAAAATCAACTGAGCAAACAACCGAAGTTAAAGAAGTCAAAGAAGTTTAGTATGAATCCGTGATAATTATTCATTTCTTAATATTTTTTTTTTATCCTCCCTATTTAATTATTTAGTTCTTGTAATCGTTTTTTAGTCTAATCTTTATTGAATATTTTTCATTATAGTACTTTTTTTCAATTGTAAAATACCCGTACACCCATAAAATGACTTTGCATTGAAAGAGAAGAAAAAGAGAGGACCGCCTACACTCGAATTCAGTTTAGTTGTCTTGAAATCTTCACCCAAGATCAAATGATTAATTGATCTACAACAAGAGCTAAAACTAATTACTCCATCGTATGACCATAACCTTTATCCCAGGTGAGGTCAACAAGTCACCTTACTCGGTGCTGCAAGCTCTATGGAAATCGCATCATATTATCGCTTATGGCTCGGGGAATAATTTGATATTATCAACCATAAGTGATAACTCCCAAAATTCAAACTCCAGCAAAAACTCCAACCAAAGTAGTCATTTACAAACTGTTTATCTCGAGTCAGATCCTACTGCAATACATGTAAACTCGACCAATGGCCTTATAGCAGTATCAGTGATCAATAAACTTTATATTTTCAAACCTGTTAATGAATACATGTCAAAGCCTCAATGGCTGGAGGCAATTGTTATTATCAATGAAAACGATGACTCTCATATACACTGTTTACAATGGGCTGTAAATGAAGATGAATTGATTGTGGGGAGTACCAAGTCTTTGACTATATATCATATATATGACGAGTATGGATCGTTTGTATATAATCAACGATTATGCAAATCACAACCAAGTCCAATTTATGAAGTTAGAGTAACTCCTGACTCTACTAAAATTTTAACATATAATACTCAAAAGTTTGATCATCTCATCAAATTTTGGTCAAGAATCAATTTCAATGATGACCAATCTTTATTTGAGTTAGGTTACTTAAAACACCCTAACGGTAGTTGGATAAAAGATGCAAAATGGAGGTTGAAATCACCAACATCTTCACAAAATAATCAAATAGATGGTTCAATGGCAAATATTAAAAATATTCGAAGTTATATTGGTGACTCAAATAATGATAATGATATCCTTTATACTTTAACAAATGACCATATTATCAGAGTTTGGGCCACGTTTGAATATAGTGGTCATAATCATATGAAATGTTGGAATCAACTTGACCTTAAACAACATACTAATGAGCATAATATATTGGGTGTGAGGATATTTGATAGCTCATATATAAAAGCCTCATTAGTTCCATTTATTGATAACGTAAATGAGACAATTTTCAAAGATGTTGATATAACTCAAGAATTTGATCTTATTTTTGTAACTGATCAGGCTGGTAGAGTGAACATATTTGCCGTTACCAACCTTAATGGGAACCCGCCAAATGGGATAAAATTCATCAAACTTGGAGGAAATTTGGAATTTGATCCTAACTCCTTCCCACCCTCAGTAAAACTTCCAAACGTTGGGGAAATAACAAAAGAAAGCATACAGTCACAAGATTTTCAAATTTACTTAAATCCTATACTATTCCCAGAAATCTCCAAATTCCATAATGACGATGTTTGTATACTAGTTCATGATCGAATAAAAGATACTATCAGAGTCGTTTTATTCAACTTCAAGCATTTATTAAATGTGAAAGACAAATTTATTGGTACCAGACTTATAAATAAATTCCAAGGACATACAAAATCTATTCGAAAACTTGTTACATCATCATCATATTCTAAAAGTAATATCCTCTTGTCAATTCTGAATTTTCCTGAGCACAATTATATATGGGAGCCGTTACTCTTAAATCCTAATAAAAAACAAAATATGTCAGTTACCAAAAGGTTCAAGCTTGACGTAAGACGCGACAACGAAGCAAACTCCTATAATGAAGGAATCTGGGACGCTATCCTCATTAATGATTTTAGACCAAGCTATAATAATAGACGACATCATTTGGCAATTGTTGCCGAAAAGGGAGGGTATTTAAGTTTATGGAATTGCGATGGAATCAAACATGATGATGAGCCCGCTCAATTATTGCAAAGGGATCGTATAATTACCAACACAAAAGATCATATATATCAAGAACCAAAAGCTCTTCTTTTGATCAAACACAAAGATGATGTATTCTGTGTTATAAGTATATTTGCTCATAATTTAATCAAAGCATGGAAGTTCACAATTATGAGTGATGGTGATGGTGAGGTCAAAATTGACCTTGAAGATTTAGAAGGCAACGTTGAAGAATTGTCTCAAATATCTTCCATCCATAGGATATCTACAATCGATTCATTTACGTCTAATAATTTAGTTTCAATAATAGATGAAGTAGGTACACTAAGGATTTTATCAACCCATTTTGACAATTCCAAAGTTTGTTGGAAAGAGATTAAAAAGATTCGTACTAACATACCGAATGCAAGTAAAATACATGGATCTTCAATAATAAATAGATTTGCGATCATTGATGAATCAGGGCAAAATTTGACGATTTGGGATACAAAGTCCGGCGTTCTCGAATACGAGGAAGTGCTTCCTGATGAGTATGGGCCAGTAAGGGACCTTGACTGGACATTTGTTGAATCATCATTTGATAACTCTTCCAATGCTATTTTGTCAGTTGGCTTTGCTAGGTTTGTTTTATTGTACACACAATTGAGATACGATTACACTAACAACATTCCAACTTTTGCTGTATTGAAAAAGATTGACGTATCTGATTATACTTCTCACTTAATTGGTGATCTGATCTGGATCGATGATGGATTTCTAGTTATTGGATGTGGGAATCAATTTTTCATTGACGATAAATGGGTCAAACTAGGCTCCTCCCACTCTATAGATTATCTCATAAAACAATTGATGGTTGGTTATAGTAGCTCCTCACATGATAACAATGAAAGTTATGAAATATCTAATTTAGTTAGAATTTTAAATGGTCCGTTACCAGTTTATCATCCACAGTTCTTAATCCAAGCGCTATTCATGAACCAAACGAAATTAGTTCAAGATATAATCGTTGCCTTGTTTAAATCCTTAAGAAAAGATGAAATTATTCATTGGGACTTGAAGATGGACATTGCGAATGAATTGCTTACGACCAAAGAAAATAGTGGTTTGGCTTATTCATCGATGAACAATAGCCATAGTTTAGGTGATGTTTTTGAAACTTTTACACCTACGCTTCTGGACATGTTGATTGAAAAATTGATGAAAACATCATTGCCTTTGTTGACCAGACACCAACAAATAACATTGATTCTGGTAATTACCATCCTCAAGAAATTATACGAGAATAACTCAATGGATGAAAACGGTGCTAGATTTTTAATCGGGTTTAAATTATTTCAATCGAGTCTGAAGCAAGTAAAACTTACCATGAGAGATATAAATTGGGCCCTACATAGCGATAATAGAGAACTTATATATGGTTATATTGAAGAACAATTTAAACACAAAATTACTTGGGATGTTGCTAAAAGAGTCGGGTTGGTTTATTGGTTAACTGAACTGGAAAAATTGGTACAGATCATTGAAAAATGTGCTAGGAATGATTTTAGTGAAAACCGAGATCCATCAGGTCTTGTCACGCTCTTCTTTTTGTCTATAAAGAAAAAGCAAATTTTAATTGGATTATGGAGAACTACCAGTCATTCAGAGAAACAGAAGATGTTGAAATTTCTTAACAATGATTTCAGTGAACCTAGATGGAAGTCAGCGGCATTAAAAAATGCATTTGTATTATTAGGGAAACACAGATATTTAGATGCAGCTTGCTTCTTCCTTTTGGGAGATAAGCCTAAAGATTGTTGTGCAACATTGGCAAATAAAGTTGGAGATATTGAATTATCGTTATTGGTTGCCAAGGTTTACGATAATACACAAGAATCTTTGAAATACATAATTGAGAATTATGTATTACCAGCAGCTTTACACGAAGGTAATAGATGGATCACAAGTTGGATATTTTGGGAATTAGATTTGAAGGAGTTGTCAATTCAAGCTCTTATTAGGTCTCCGATTTCCATTGTTGATGCTAATAAGGATAAATTTTCTGAAGATTTTTACAAGAATCATTTGAAAAATCTTATTTTGAATACTAGTAGTAGACTGTTTATACAAGATGATCCAGTATTGGCTATATTATTCAACAATTTGAGAAGGAGGAAAGTAAATTATTTACAAGGTTCATACTCTGTCACTCCTCAAATTGAATCTGAATTCATTTTGAAAATAGCATCAATTTATACTAGAATGGGCTGTGATTATTTGGCCTTGTTATTAGTTAAAGATTGGGAATTCATAGGACATGACGTGAAAAAGAATGAAGTTTCGAATACTCATGATAATCAGAATGATATTTTCAAAGAATTCAAGCCAATGTTGGCCCCACCTCAACCAACAACATTTGAAGAGCCTGATATTATGAGTTCATTCGACTTTTAAATAGAAAATTTATGTAACAAACATAATAAACATAACAAATTAAATAACTTCAACAGAGTTACTTACTTCATACCATAGAGTTTCTAATACCACAAACCAATTTTCTCCAAAACTTATAATCATCTGTAGTATGGCGTACACGTGCAATCTAGCAAGGATCATACCTTTTATTGAACCGAATAATACATAGTTAAAAAGTGCAATCATGAAAAAGGCTGCTTCTTCTATATCTTCAACACTAGTATCAACTAAAATTTTCTTTATCCAAACATTACCAAGAATTTTCATTACTGAATTATCAAAATAATCATAAAAGAAGGGTCTTATATATAGAAATCCTTGCTTTTTAAATTCAGACTTTATTAGATATGGAGATTCTTGAAAATCTTCTGGAGACAATCCACATATACGTGGATTAGATTCACATAAAGATGTCACTACTATCACCTTGAAATTTCGTTGGAGTAATTCCATATTATAAGGATTTATAATATATGGGGTAATTATTATCATCAATGCAATCGGTACAATCACTTTGAACGTGAATTCAAGATTCTCTCGCAATGGACTCCTAGGACGAGGTCTAGGAATGAGAGGCATATTATCACTTTCGATAGTCAATTCACAACTGATGAACGGTTAGGGGATCACTACGCACAGATTTCTTTTAGATCTGGTTAATAGGCTGTCTTTAATCCTTTTTTATTCAGTATTACGATCACACGTACTGCATATACTCGTATAATAATAGAACAAAAAAAACATTACCCACCCACCCACATCTACTGCTACCATACGACTAATCAAACATGGATTTGTAGGACCACTCTCTCTTCAATTGTAAGGGTATCTTGACAAAAAATTGGTAAAAAAAATCAAATGACATATTAGCATTTCGCCCGGGACTCGAACCCGGAGCCTTCCCCTTAGGAGGGGGACGCGCTACCGTTGCGCCAGCGAAACCTGAGCCGACGCCTTAACAAAGGGGACCCCGATGAAAGAAGCGAAACGACTGAGCTATGAACACATTTCAAAGAAAAATCCCAAACAATAGTGCTAAGCCTAATATATATCTGGTAAAAAAATCTAACTTTCAAAAAAAAGTATATACTTTATAGTACTTATATTAAAAAAAAATTCTCATTGCTTCCCCCTACATTATCAAAAGTATATATTTTATAGTCTTTATAATTATTAAATATAAATCTAACTTTCAAAAAAAAGGATATACTTTATAGTCTTTATAGTTATTAAATATATATTCTAAGATTTCGTGAAAAAATTCTAACTGATTAGTTTCGCTATTTGTAGCTACATATTGCAACCATATTCTTTCTAACGGGAAGTTTTCAGGTGTCATTGCCTTTCACTACACTTCTACAGGTACATACTTTTCTGTAAATGCTAAGGATCAGAAAGATTTCGTGAAAGAAAAGAATGGTTACTCGATATAGAACTTTCTGTTTTCTTTCTTTTACTGTCAATGGAGCAAAATGATACACTGGTCAACCAGTAATTACCTGCCTCATTATTTAGTGCGTTCATTTGCCACTATCTTTTCTAGAATTTTCTTGTCAGGGACGATTCCAAAACAACATTGCATAAATCCGGAAAGATCCAGAAAGTTGATTATCATGATAGATGGATGAAGTTGACGTAAAGAGAAGTTGTATTCTCTTTCAAAGAGGATTTCAATGATTTCAATATACCCTCATTCGACGAAGGAGGATTGCGATACGGTGTTAAAGGGCTTTAACCTGAATAAGCAGAAGGCTTAATTTTAAAGTCCTTGATACATGCGCATACAATACGGAGACTACACTACTAACACCTAAAATCGAAGAACAGTTATTTATGAAACAAGGTCGTTTCAATTGAGCTGAAAGTTGTAAATAACTCAGTCACCTAGCTGTAAAGATGCAAGCAACATTAATTTTAGGTAGAAATTTTTTGCATTTTACTTTTGGGTGACTCGATTGCAATTTAATTGCAATTTAATTGCAAATTAAGGGTTTGATTTGCTAGCTGTATCTTAGCTTTTACTCCTGACAATTGTTGTTCTTTGCTGCTTGCCACTCAATTGTTCATTCTTTAAAAGGACTCTAAAGATTTGATGATCTTCAAAAAGTAGTTGCAAACCTATGAAAAAAAGTACAGTATTAGTCATCTTCTAACGCTGCCAACGGTGATAACCCGGAGAAAACCAGATTTGTTAGGCGGAAAAAAGACCAATTAGTATGTGCGCATTTAGGATGTAAAAATACTCCTAACGCCGTCTTACGACCGTCTCATCTTAGGTCGTAATTGTACTGCGAAACTCGAATTTCTGAAATTGGATTTTTTTTTTTCGTTTTGTATGGACGCGTTGCTAACAAAACGAAAAAAAAAAAATGAAAAAAAGTCGGAAAAGGTCCAAATCCAGCTGATACAGACACGGCTACTATTTATAAAGATATAATACCACTTATCATCAATATATATATAAAAGTATTAAATTCCGCAAATACTTGAGAATATTAGAAAAAAGTAATTTTGAAAATTATTACTAAACTAAATCAAATCATGGTGTCTACCCAGTCAACCATTACAAGTCAGTTATCTGGCAGTAACAAAAATCTTAGTGATAATGAAAATGTTAAAGAAGCTCCACAACCATTAAATGAAAATTTATCAAATCTTGAAAGTCAAGAAATCAAACCTCACAAATTCATTGAATCAGATGCTGGTGATGGTACTACCAGAGAAGATCAATATTTAACTGGTATTAAATTAATAACATGTATGTTTTCCTTATTATTATGTTTATTTGTTGTTGCATTAGATCAAACTATTATTGTTACTTTATTAAGTGAAGTTGGTAATAAATTTAATGCTTTTAGTCAAGTTGGTTGGATTTCATCTGGTTTTTTACTTTCGGTTACCATATTTACTGTTATTTGGGGTAAATTATCTATTATGTTTGGTAGAAAATATAGTATGTATATTTCTCTAATTTTATTTGAAGCCGGATCTTTAATGTGTGCTTTGGCTCAAAATATGAATACTTTGATTGGTGGTAGAGTTTTAGCTGGTGTTGGTGGAGGTGGTGTTCAATCATTAGTTTTCATTATTGTTAGTGAAATTGTACCAATTAATTCTACCAAATCTTTATTGAGTCTTAATAGATCAACTGCCTTTGCCTTTTTAAGTATTGTGTTTTTAGTTTCATCTGTTGTTGGTCCAATTATTGGTGGTGCATTTACTTCATCATCTGCTACTTGGAGATGGTGTTTTTATATTAATTTACCAATTGGTGGTCTTGCAGGAGTATTATTTGGATTTGCATTTAATCCTCCAATGCCAGCTGGTAATATTTGGAAAAAATTATTATCAATTGATTATATTGGAATCTTTTTAATGAGTACTGGATGGGTATTATTTTTATTGGCCCTTACATTTGGTGGAGGGGGTCAATTTGCATGGAATTCATCAGCCGTTATTTCATGTTTTGTACTTGGAGGAATTTTCATTATTGGATTTTTTGTTTATAATCATTATTTATCAAAGAATCAAATTATACCAACTGCCGTTATTGCAATTCCACAAAATATTGCCGCTGCTGTTTCAACATTTGCAGTTTTTGGATATTTTATTTCAAGTTTATTATATTTAGCTATTTATTTTCAAGTTATTTGGAATTCTAGTTCAATGATGTCAGGTATTCATATTTTACCAATTGTTATTCCAGTTATTTTATTTTCAATTGTTTGTGCAATTGTTATTAATAAAACTCGTTATGTTAAACCAATTATTACTCTTGGTGCAGTATTAGGACCAGTTGCATGTGGATTACTTACATTATTAGATGTTAATTCATCAAATGCTAATAAAATTGGTTTATTAATATTGGTTGGGGTATCAATTGGATTTCAAATGCAACCACTTTTCCTTACCGCTCAAATATCAGCTCCTAAAACTCCTGGAGGTACTATTTTAACCACTACATTTCTTAATTTTGCTAAATCATTAGGAGGTGCAGTTTCAGGTAATTTGGCCGATGCCGTTTATGGAGCTACTTTAAAGAAAACTTATAATGAAAGAATAGCAAAAGCTTCAACCAGTATAGTTAAAGAATTATCAAATATAACTGCTGATACCTTGGTTAAATCAACCGACTCAATTAAGAATTATTCTCCTGAAACAATTTATTTTATTAAAAAGATTATTATGGTTGCCATTCGTAATGTATTTTATATGCAATTGGGATTTGCCGCTTTAAGTTTAGTTAGTGCTATGTTTGTTAGTAATCATAGATTACCAGAAGCTGAAGAACAAGCGCCAGTGAAGACTGAAGATGAAAAGACCAATGAAATTAAATCACCAAATGAATCACCAAATGAGTCAACAAATGAATCAACAAATGAATCATTGAACAGAAATGCTTAATTTATGAAAGCTTTCCTGTATATAATATATGATAATATATGATAATTAATATATAATGTAATGATAATTAATATATAAATAATATATGATAATTAATATATAATTAATATAGTTCATTTTTGTAGTGCACACACCCTAACCAGAAAAAAAGTGGCAAGTCGCAGCAATGGTTGCAAATAGATTATATACAACCCGTACACCGCATATAATAGATGCATTTGACTTACATACATAAACCTTAAATCTCAGCCGATCGGAGACATCACTTTACACATATACATACACATCCACATTCATATATGAGTATATGAGTATATGAATATATGAACTGATGTCTATGATGTCTGTCTATACAACAATAAGGTCGTGTAAATTCATTTACGGAGGGTTAAATCATTGAAACGAGCCATTCAGTAGCATGGTATCAATTACACTTACACTTACACTTACAATTCAAATCAATTATAAAAAGAGGCGCAGATACAATTGATAATTGATAATTGATTAATGTGGTATTAATGTGGTAATTGTGGTAAAATCGGTAGCTCGGAATCCAATCGCAGTCCCGAGAGGGAAACAATCGCGAATATACGAGTTAGACACTGTCACTTATAAATTCAAATGGTAATACCCAGTGGTAATATCCAGTACCCAGTACCCAGTACCCAATACCCAGTGGTACCCAGTGATAAGATTGAGTACGATTAGATATATCTAAGCCTTGGTAATGGCAAGAGTAATTGGTAGTCCAGTAACTAAGATAGTAACGGGCCAAGACCAGAAAAATGAATTGGAAAAAGAAGAAGAAAGGCATGAACGTAGACCATACTAAGAACAAATGATTTTAATGCATTCTATTAACAATTTACGGGAATACCTTATTAATATAAAATCTATACTTATTAAAATTAAAGTAAAATGGACAACACGGTATTTAAAAGCGGAATCAATTGAATCCGGGTTTATTTTGATTGCGCATGACATTTTCCTAATATTTTTTTTTTGTTTTTTTCTTTCTTTTTCTTTCTTACTGGCCGTTAAAGGCTGTTCCCGCCTTCTCCATAGATAATTCACAGCCCGTAGTTAGGTGACATGAACTTGTAAGTAGTCATGATGATAATTCAATATTTCACTAATTTGACAATTTAGTAGAGTAGGGTTGCAAAAGATTTATTCATCAATCACTTTCGATGGCAAAAAGTGGATCCAACTGATTAAACGGCTTAGATGTTAAATATGCCTTAATTAAGGTATACTACTTTTTGTTTTACACAGCCTCTTTTTTTTTTTTTTTTT